>CM065718.1:2448454-2538454 GCA_033310375.1 Conus canariensis | reverse complement strand
CTGCAACAACACAATAGATACACCACGTCAGCACTGTAACACACACACATAGATACACCACGTCAGCACTGCAAACACACACATAGATACACACAGTCAGCACTGCAACAACACCACACACACACATACACCATGTCAGCACTGTAACACACACATAGATACACCACGTCAGCATTGAACACACACACAAACCACACACACACACACACTACACACTGCACACACACACACAAGATACACCATGTCAGCACTGCAACACACACACATAGATACACCACGATCAGCACTGAACACACACACATAGATACACCATGTCAGTACACTGCAACACACAACATAGATACACCACGTCAGCACTGCAACACACACATAGATACACCACGTCAGCACTGCAAACACACAACATAGATACACCACGTCAGCACTGCAACACACACATAGATACACCACGTCAGCACTGCAACACACACAACATGATACACCAAGTCAGCACTGTAACACACACAATAGATACACCACGTCAGCACTGCAACACACACGACATAGATACACCACTCAGCACTGTAACACACACACAATACACCAGTCAGCATGCAACACACACAATAGATACACCACGTCAGCACTGCAACACACACACACATAGATACACCACGTCAGCACTGCAACACACACATAATACACCACGTCAGCACTGAACAACACACAACATAGATACACCACTGTCAGCACTGCAACAACACACATAGATACACCACGTCAGCACTGCAACACACACAATAGATACACCACGTTCAGCACTGCAACACACACACAATAGATACACCACGTCAGCACTGCAACACACACACATAGATACACCACGTCAGCACTGCAACACAGACATAGATACACCACATTAGCACTGTAACACACAGACATAAGATACACCACGTCAGCACTGCAACACACAGACATAAATACACCACGTCAGCACTGCAACAAAACACACACATAGATACACAACGTCAGCACTGCAAACACACCGACATAGATACACCACGTCAGCACTGCAAACACACACAACAACACACACACACACACACACACACACCACACACAAACACTACACCACACAGATGATACACCACGTCAGCACTGCAACACACACATAGATACACCATATCAGCACTGTAATACACACACATAGATACAACCATGTCAGCACTGCAACACACAATAGATACACCACGTCAGCACTGCAACACACACTTAGATACACCACGTCAGCACTGTAACACACAACATAGATACACCACGTCCAGCACTGCAACACACAATCAGGTACACTGATGAACAACAGGTAAGTCACCATCAAGAACAACCGTGCATCAGGAGGAAAAAGGACTTTACATCTACCCTGTGTCAGGAGGAACAAGAACTTTACATCTACCCTGTATCAGGAGGAACAAGGACTTTACATCTACCCTGTATCAGGAGGAACAAGGACTTTACATCTACCCTGTATCAGGAGGAAACAAGGACTTTACATCTACCCTGTGTCAGGAAAAGAACAATGACTTTACATCTACCCTGTCTCAGGAAACGAACAAGGACTTTACATCTACCCTGTGTCAGTAGGAACAAGAACTTACATCTCATGGGCTCACTGTGTCAGGAAGAAACAAGAACTTTACATCTACCCTGCATCAGGAAAAGAACAAGGACTTTACATGTACCCTGTATTAGGAAAAGAACAAAAACTTTACATCTACCCTGTACCAGGAAAAGAACAAGGACTTTACATCTACCCTGTATTAGGAAAAGAACAAGGACTTTACATCTACCCTGCATCAGGAGGAAACAGGAACACATCTACCCTGTATCAGGAGGAAACAGGAACACATCTACCCTGCATCAGGAGGAAACAAGACAACCTGATGACACATCTACCCTGCATCAGGAGGAAACAAGAACTGTACATCTACCCTGCATCAGGAGGAAACAAGAACTTTACATTTACCCTGCATCAGGAGGAACAAGAACTTTACATCTACCCTGCATCAGGAGGAAACAAGAACTGTACATCTACCCTGCATCAGGAGGAAACAAGAACTGTACATCTACCCTGCATCAGGAGGAAACAAGAACTGTACATCTACCCTGCATCAGGAGGAAACAAGAACTTTAGATCTACCCTGCATCAGGAGGAACAAGAACTTTACATCTACCCTGCATCAGGAGGAAACAAGAACTTTACATCTACCCTGCATCAGGAGGAAACAAAGAACTTTACATCTACCCGTATCAGGAGGAAAACAAGAACTTAATTACCCTGTATCAGGAGGAAACAAGAACTTACATCTACCCTGCATCAGGAGGAAACAAGAACTTTACATCTACCCTGTATCAGGAGGAAACATGAACAAATTTACCCTGTATCAGGAGGAAACAAGAACTGTAACATCTTACCCTGCATCAGGAGGAAACAAGAACTTTACATCTACCCTGTATCAGGAGGAAACATGAACAAATTTACCCTGTATCAGGAGGAAACAAGAACTGTACATCTACCCTGCATCAGGAGGAAACAAGAACTTTACATCTACCCTGCATCAGGAGGAACAAGAACTTTACATCTACCCTGTATCAGGAAAAAAACAAGGACTTTACATCTACCCTGTATCAGGAAAAGAACAAGAACTTTACATCTGCCCTGTATCAGGAGGAACAGGAACTTTACATCTACCCCGTATCATGAGGAAACAAGAACTGTACATCTACCCTGTATCATGAGGAACGAGAACTTACATCTACCCTGTATCAGGAGGAAACAAGAACTTTACATCTACCCTGCATCGGAAAAAGGACAAGAACTTTACATCTATCCTGCATGAGGAGAAAACAAGAACTTTACATCTATCCTGCATCAGGAGGAACAAGAACTTTACATTTACCCTGCGATCAGGAGGAACAAGAACTTTACATCTACCCTGCATCAGGAGGAGCAAGAACTTTACATCTATCCTGCATCAGGAGGAAACAAGAACTTTACATCTACCCTGCATCAGGAGGAACAAGAACTTTACATCTACCCTGTACCAGGAGGAAACAAGAACTTTACATCTACCCTGCATCAGGAGGAACAAGAACTTTACATCTACCCTGTACCAGGAGGAACAAGAACTTTACATCTACCCTGCATCAGGAGGAAACAAGAACTGTACATCTACCCTGCATCAGGAGGAACAAGAACTGTACATCTACCCTGCATCAGGAGGAACAAGAACTTTACATTTACCCTGCATCAGGAGGAACAAGAACTTTACATCTACCCTGCATCAGGAGGAAACAAGAACTGTACATCTACCCTGCATCAGGAGGAAACAAGAACTGTACATCTACCCTGCATCAGGAGGAAACAAGAACTGTACATCTACCCTGCATCAGAGGAAACAAGAACTTTAGATCTACCCTGCATCAGGAGGAACAAGAACTTTACATCTACCCCTGCATCAGGAGGAAACAAGAACTTTACATCTACCCTGTATCAGGAGGAAACAAGAACATTACATCTACCCCTGCATCAGGAGGAAACAAGAACTTTACATCTACCCTGTATCAGGAGGAAACAAGAACTGTACATCTACCCTGCATCAGGAGGAAACAAGAACTTTACATCTACCCTGTATCAGAGGAAACATGAACAAATTTACCCTGTATCAGGAGGAAACAAGAACTGTACATCTACCCTGCATCAGGAGGAAACAAGAACTTTACATCTACCCTGTATCAGGAGAAACAGAACAAATTTACCCTGTATCAGGAGGAAACAAGAACTGTACATCTACCCTGCATCAGGAGGAAACAAGAACTTTACATCTACCCTGTATCAGGAGGAAACATGAACAAATTTACCCTGTATCAGGAGGAAACAAGAACTGTACATCTACCCTGCATCAGGAGGAAACAAGAACTTTACATCTACCCTGCATCAGGAGGAACAAGAACTTTACATCTACCCTGTATCAGGAAAAAAACAAGGACTTTACATCTACCCTGTATCAGGAAAAGAACAAGAACTTTACATCTGCCCTGTATCAAGGAGGAACAGGAACTTTACATCTACCCCGTATCATGAGGAAACAAGAACTGTACATCTACCCTGTATCATGAGGAACGAGAACTTACATCTACCCTGTATCAGGAGGAAACAAGAACTTTACATCTACCCTGCATCGGAAAAAGGACAAGAACTTTACATCTATCCTGCATGAGGAGAAAACAAGAACTTTACATCTATCCTGCATCAGGAGGAACAAGAACTTTACATTTACCCTGCGTCAGGAGGAACATAGAACTTTAACATCTACCCTGCATCAGGAGGAGCAAGAACTTTACATCTATCCTGCATCAGGAGGAAACAAGAACTTTACATCTACCCTGCATCAGGAGGAACAAGAACTTTACATCTACCCTGTACCAGGAGGAAACAAGAACTTTACATCTACCCTGCATCAGGAGGAACAAGAACTTTACATCTACCCTGTACCAGGAGGAACAAGAACTTTACATCTATCCTGCATCAGGAGGAAACAAGAACTTTACATCTATCCTGCATCAGAGGAAACCAGAACTTTACATCTACCCTGCATCAGAAGGAAACGAGAACTTTACATCTACCCTGTGTCATGAGGAACAAGAACTTTACATCTGACCTGTATCAGGAGGAACAAGAACTTTACATCTACCCTGTATCAGGAGGAAACAAGAACTTTACATCTACCCTGCATCGTAAGGGTGAAAACGTTACGTCTCTCTTGTGTCTGGAAGGATTTACTCAGAAGCCAGTCAGCAAAGACTTTACATCTATCCTGTGCCAGGAAGGATCTATCGGGAGCCAATCAGCAAAGACCTTACATCTCTTCTGTGTCAGGAAGGATTTATTGAGGAGCCAATCAGCAAATACCTTACATCTCTCCTGCGTCAGGAAGGATTTACTCAGAAGCCAATCAGCAAAGACCTTACATTTCTCCTGTGTCAGGAAGGATTTTCTGAGCAGGCAGTCAGTCAGGACCTTCCATCTACCTCTCTAAAGCACAAGGCTGATCAACTTTCTGACACCGCATTAAATTTTTCTCTTTTTTTTTTTTTTTTTGGTAAGATACTGAATAACTCTCAGAGTGCAGCACTCCTAAGGCTTTATTTGTAGGATGCTTCAAAACCAGTCATGATTACTATTTCATCATAATGACCCCCATCGATCTAGTAATGTAAAGAGATTTAAAGACACAATCTGTGCTACAGAAAACATTTTCACTTATCCATGCATAAAACAACAATGTATCCATTCATAAGACAACAATGTATCCATTTATAAACAACAATGTATCCATTCATAAGACAACAATGTATCCATTCATAAGACAACAATGTAATCCATTTTATAAGACAACAATGTATCCATTTATAAACAACAATGTATCCATTCATAAGACAACAATGTATCCAAACAAGACAACAATGTATCCATCATAAGACACAACAACAAACAAAGAACAATCAACATGCATACTGAAGCAAGGGTCTGTTACACAAATCAGCGAACACAGTAACCATCTAACTGCCAGTCCACCCAACCCGTCTCTGCTTACTCCGTATCAATCTGCCTGTGTCAATAGGTCTACCTGCTTTCCATTACCATAGTGGTTATTTGGGAAGTTCTCAGTAGCAAGATGCAGTCCTTGAGCAGAGAACTTGAGTTCTTGAGGGCGATGCCCTTTGCACTGGCTTCAGAACAAGCTAACAAGACAATCCTTTGCCTTAAGAACAAGCTAACAAGACAATCCTTTGCACTGCCCTTAGAACAAGCTAAAGAAACAATCTACCTTGTTTTCTACCTTGTTTTCAGTGTTTGTGGGTGATGCCCCTTGCAATGCCTTCAGAACAAGCTAAAGAAACCATCTACATCGTTTTCTACTTTGTTTTGAGTGTGACAGGTCACAACGGACATTCAGCAAGACTGTAAACACTTTAACATCCAGGTCAGAGCTGAAGTGACACCAATGGCTGACAGTGAAGACATCTGAATGTGAATGACACTGATACATCATTAACTGATCCGTCGCTGGTGAGTTGTGGTCGATATACTGAGCCTCCACATTGCATGTGAACAACCACTATGGACAGTTAGAAACAAGAACAATGTCCAGAGAGAGAGAGAGAGAGAGAGAGAGAGAGAGAGAGAGGAGAGAGAGAGAGAGAGAGAGAGAGTGTATCAAACTACATCCAATATCACATTTTTCACACTAAATTTGGGGAGATTTCGACTTGCAGTATTTCATGCAGAACCCCAACTTGTGTAGAAAATCATTAATCAACCTAGTAGTTTGGAATATTCAGTTTCCTGGCTGGTCACACATGGCATGTGTGAACACACGTATGTCTATAGGCCTGTGCAGTCTCACAGTGAATACAGGTATGTATATAGGCCTGTGCAGTCTCACAGTGTGTGAATACAGGTAAGTATATAGGGCCGTGTAGTCTCACAGTGTGTGGATACAGGTATGTCTATAAGTCTGTGCAGTCTCACAGTAAATACAGGTATGTATATAGGCCTGTGCAGTCTCACAGTGTGTGAATACAGGTATTTATATAGGCCTGTGCAGTCTCACAGTGTGTAAATACAGGTATGTCTATAGGTGTGTGCAGTCTCACAGTAAATACAGGTATGTATATGGGCCTGTGCAGTCTCACAGTGTGTGAATACAGGTGTGTCTATAGGCCTCTGCAGTCTCACAGTGAATACAGATACTTATATAGGCCTGTGTAGTCTCACAGTGAATACAGGTATGTATATAGGCCTGTGCAGTTTCACAGTGAATACAGGTATGTATATAGGCCTGTGCAGTCTCACAGTGAATACAGGTATGTATATAGGCCTGTGCAGTTTCACAGTGAATACAGGTATGTATATAGGCCTGTGCAGCCTCACAGTGACTACAGGTATGTATATAGGCCTGTGCAGTCTCACAGTGTGTGAATACAGGTATGTATATAGGCCTGTGCAGTCTCACAGTGTGTGAATACAGGTATGTAGATAGGCCTGTGCAGTCTCACAGTGAATACAGGTATGTATATAGGCCTGTGCAGTCTCACAGTGTGTGAATATAGGTATGTCTGCAGGACTGTGCAGTCTCACAGTGAATACAGGTATGTATATAGGCCTGTGCAGTCTCACAGTGAATACAGGTATGTCTATAGGCCTGTGCAGTCTCACAGTGAATACAGGTATGTATATAGGCCTGTGCAGTCTCACAGTGTGTGAAGACAGGTATGCATATAGGCCTGTGCAGTCTCACAGTGTGTGAATACAGGTATGTATATTAGGCCTGTGCAGTCTCACAGTGAATACAGGTATGTATATAGGCCTGCGCAGTCTCACAGTATGTGAAGACAGGTATGTCTGTAGGACTGTGCAGTCGACAGTGAATACAGGTATGTATATAGGCCTGTGAAGTCTCACAGTGAATACAGGTATGTATATATGCCTGTGCAGTGTCACAGTGTGTGAAGAAAGGTATGTGTATAGGCCTGTGAAATCTCACAGTGAATACAGGTATGTATATAGGCCTGTGCAGTATCACACTGTGTGAATTACAGGTATGTATATAGGCCTGTGCAGTCTCACAGTGTGTTAATACAGGTATGTATATAGGCCTGTGCAGTCTCACAGTGTTTGAACACAGGTATGTATATAAGCCTGTGCAGTCTCACAGTGTGTGAATACAGGTATGTATATAGGCCCGTGCACTCTCACAGTGAATACAGGTATGTATATAGGCCTGTGCAGTTTCACAGTGATTAGAGGTATGTCTGTAGGTCTGTGCAGTTTCATAGTGTGTGAATACAGGTACGAATATAGGCCTGTGCAATCTCACAGTGAATACAGGTATGTCTATAAGCCTGTGCAGTCTCATGGTGTCCATACAGGTATTTATATAGGACTGTGCAGTCTCACAGTGAATGCAGGTATGTATATAGGCCTGTGAAGTCTCACAGTGAACAGTGGTATGTCTATAGGCCTGTGCAGTCTCACAGTGAATACAGGTATGCATATAGGACTGTGCAGTCTCACAATGAATACAGGTATGTATATAGACTTGTACAGTCTCACAGTCAATACAGATATGTATATAAGCCCGTGCAGTCTCACAGTGAATACAGGTATGTATATAGGCCTGTGCAGTCTCACTGTGAATACAGGTATGTCTAGAGGCCTGTGCAGTGTCGCAGTGAATACAGGTATGTATATAGGCCTGTGCAGTCTCACAGTGAAAACAGGTATAAATATAGGCCTGTGTAGTCTCACAGTGTGTGAATACAGGTATATACACGGGCCTGTGCAGTCTCACGGTGAATACAGGTATGCCTATAGGCCTGTGCAGTCTCACAGTGTGTGAATGCAGGTATGTATATAGGCCTGTGCAGTCTCACAGTGTGTGAAGACAGGTATGTATATAGGCCTGTGCAGTCTCACAGTGTGTGAACACAGGTATGTATATAGGCCTGTGCAGTCTCACAGTGAATATAGGTATGTATATAGGCCTGTGCAGTCTCCCAGTGAATACGGGTATGTGTATAGGCTTGTGCAGTGTCGCAGTGAATACAGGTATGAATATAGGCCTGTGCAGTATCACAGTGTGTGAATACAGGTATGTCTATAAGCCTGTGCAGTCTCACAGTGTGTGAATACAGGTATTTATATAGGCCTGTGCAGTCTCACAGTGAATACAGGTATGTATATAAGCCTGTGCAGTCTCACAGTGTGTGAACACAGATATGTATATAGGGCTGTGTAGTCTCACAGTGTGTGAATACAGGTATGTCTATAAGTCTGTGCAGTCTCACAGTAAATACAGGTATGTATATAGGCCTGTGCAGTCTCACAGTGTGTGAATACAGGTATGGATATAGGCCTGTGCAGTCTCACAGTGTGTAAATACAGGTATGTCTATAGGTGTGTGCAGTCTCACAGTAAATACAGAGTATGTATATGGGCCTGTGTAGTCTCACAGTGTGTGCATACAGGTGTGTCTATAGGCCTGTGCAGTCTCACAGTGAATACAGGTATGTATATAGGCCTGTGTAGTCTCACAGTGAATACAGGTTTGTATATAGGCCTGTGCAGTTTCACAGTGAATACAGGTATGTATATAGGCCTGTGCAGTCTCACAGTGTGTGAATACAGGTAGGTATATAGGCCTGTGCAGTCTCACAGTGTATACAGGTATGTATATAGGCCTGTGCAGTCTCACAGTGTGTGAATACAGGTATGTCTATAGGCCTGTGCAGTCTCACAGTGAATACAGGTATGTCTATAGGCCTATGCAGTCTCACAGTGAATACAGGTATGTATATAGGCCTGTGCAGTCTTAAAGTGAATACAGGTATGTATATAGGCCTGTGCAGTTTCACAGTGAATACAGGTATGTATATAGGCCTGTGCAGTCTCACAGTGAATACAGGCATGTCTATAGGCCAGTGCAGTCTCACAGTGAATACAGGTATGTATATAGGCTGTGCAGTCTCACAGTGTCTGGGTATGTATATAGGCCTGTGCAGTCTCACAGTGAATACAGGTATGTATATAAGCCTGTGTAGTCTTATAGTGAATACAGGTATGTATATAGGCCTGTGCAGTCACACATTGAATACAGGTATGTATATAGGCCTGTGCAGTCTCACAGTAAATACAGGTATGTATATAGGCCTGTGCAGTCTGACATTGAATACAGGTATATATATATATAGGCCTGTGAAGTCTCACAGTGTGTGAATACAGGTATGTATATAGGCCTGTGCAGTCTCACAGTGAATACAGGTATGTATATAGGCCTGTGCAGTCTCACAGCTCAAAGACAAGACACCCCCGGAGCACCCCCCCCCCCCCCCCCCCCCCCCCCAGCGTTGCTGTACGTACAGTTGCCCGTTGTGTGGAAGCCCGCGACCATGTAGGTGATGGCTTCCCCGAAACGTCGCTCCCCATCAGTGTCATTGCCGATGATGGCGTCGATCAGCAGGAAGTCACGACTCTCCCTCCCGTGGCTCTCGCGTTCCTTCACTGCTCTGCTGACAAGTTCCTGTATGCTGGAAATGGCTGCACACCACACAGACGTCACAACCTGTTGCTAAATATCGTCAGCTGTTCACATGCAACAATCAACTGGTCAGTCTTTCACAATGTGAGGGGCATACAACAGGTGTAATGTAATGTAATGTAATGTAAAAGGATATTTATAGAGCACTTTACCTTGCTAGAGCCCAAAGTGCACATTACAGAAACATTCTAACTCAAAGCACACACACACACACACACACACACGCACACACACACACACACGCACGCACGCACGCACGCACGCACGCACGCTCGCACGCACGCACGCACGCACGCACGCACGCACGCGCACACACACACACAACACACACACACACACACACACACACACACACACACACACACACACACACACACACACACACACACACACGAAAAACAAAACCTACACACCTGCAGAAAGACACACGAGCTTGTCAAAATAAGCAGACTCGCACACAGAGGTAAGTGGATATCGTTACTCAATTCGGGGGAAAAGATGTGTCTTTAGGGAGGTTTTAAAAGTCTTTAAAGAGTCCGTGTTACGCAGAGAAGAAGACAGACCATTCTACAGAGTAGGTGCAGGTGTAACAATCTATTAAAAGCCTTCTTGACGGCCAGAGCTGTATACTTGTTATGATATCAACTGATTAGCGTCTTTTGTGATGGCAAACACTGTACAATGTGTGTAACAATCAATCCAATATAGTTCATGATAATCAGAACTGTACACATGACAATCAATGGATTAGAGTGTTTTTTTTTAATGATGGTGCGCTCTGTACAGAATGTGTAACAATTAATCAGTAAATAGCTTTCATGATGATCAGAGCTGTGTAACAGGTGTAAAAGTCAACCTCTTCATATTTTTCATGATGGTCAATGACAATGATGATGTGATGAATCACTCATCACATATGTAATATTAATCTGTTCAAGCACTTTATACAGAATGGTCAGGATAGTATCACACATCACATATGTAATATTAATATGTTCATGCACTTTATATAGAATGGTCAGGGCAGTATGACTCACCACACATGTAATATTAATCTGTTCATGCACTTTATACAGAATGGTCAGGATAGTATGACTCATCACATATGTAATATTGATATGTTCATGCACTTTATATAGAATGATCAGGGCAGTATGACTCATCACATATGTAACAAATAATATATTCATGTACTTTACATTTAATGGTCAGGACAGTACTACTCAGCACATATGAAAGAAGTAATCTGTTAATGTACTTTACGATGATCACGGTTGTATTACTTATCACAAATGGAACAATTTTTAATCTACTATACAATGATCAGGGTTGTATTATTCATCACATTTATAAAAATTAATCTGTTAATGTACTTAATGATGATCAGGACAGCATACTCATCACAATGCAACAATTAATCTGTTAATGTACTTTATGATGATCAGGACAGCATTACTCACCACACATGCAACAATTAATCTGTTAATGTACTTTATAATGGTCAGGGCTGTATTACTCATGACATACGTAACAAATAATGTATTAATGTACTTTGTGATGATCAGGGTTGTATCACTCATAACATATGTCACAAGTAATCTGTCAATGTACTTTATTATGATGGTCAACACAGTATCACTTATCACGGAATGTAACAAATAATCTGTCCGTGTACTTTATGATGGTCACCACAGTGTCACTCATCACATATATAACACATAATCTGTCAATGTACTTTATTATGATGGTCACCACAGTGTCACTCATCACATATGTAACATATAATTTGTCAATGTACTTTATGATGGTCAACACAGTATCACTCATCACATATGTAACACATAATCTGTCAGTGTACTTTATTATGATGGTCACCACAGTATCACTCATCACATATGTAACACATAATCTGTCAATGTCATTTAGGATGGTAAACACAGTATCACTCATCACATATGTAACACATAATCTGTCAATGTACTTTAGGATGGTCACCACAGTATCACTCATCACGTATGTAACACATAATCTGTCAATGTACTTTATTATGATGGCCACCACAGTATCACTCATCACATATGTAACACATAATCTGTCAATGTCATTTAGGATGGTCAACACAGTATCACTCATCACATATGTAACACATAATCTGTCAGTGTCCTTTAGGATGGTCACCACAGTATCACTCATCACATATGTAACACATGATCTGTCAGTGTACTTTAGGATGGTCACCACAGTATCACCCTGACCATGACACAGGTGTCACAATCAGCCAACTTCATCCCCCATCACCGTGACCATGACACAGGTGTCACAATCAGCCCACTTCATCCCCCATCACCCTGACCATGACACAGGTGTCACAATCAGCCCACTTCACCCCCCATCACCCTGACCATGGACACAGGTGTCACAGTCCACTTCATCCCCCATCACCCTGACCAAGAGTGGCTGTATATAATATGTTGTTTATGAAATGACTGCTGATGGATACCTGACCAAGGGTGGCTGTATAATATATGTTGTTTATGAAATGACTGCTGATGGGACACAGCTGGCCATGTTGAATGGGTGATAGGGAAGACAGGCTATTGGCTTGCTCCCTCCCCATGTCTCCTACTTGTATTTCAGAGCAGAGGCAGGTATTCGGTGGTTGGTTTGTCCTGTGACTCAAGGCATCCAATCCCTGTGGCTGTTTTCAGTTCTGAATTGACTTCACAGAGCCAGCAGGTCAGGAGCGACGGCAGTCAGATTCTAGATGAGCGACGCGTGCTGTGTAGTTAGTGTCAACGTAGTTCAATTCCCAGCGCTGTGCTGGTGTGTGACGATGTCCAGTTAGTGTCAACGTGGTTCAATTCCCAGCGCCGTGCTGGTGTGTGTGGCTTGCTGTCCAGTTAGTGTCAACGCGGTTCAATTCCCAGCGTTGTGCTGGCGTGTGCGGCTTCATGCTGTGTCCAGGGTATCATCCTCATGAGCTGTGTTGCTCTTGATGTGACCAGGGTTCTGTGGTGTCCAGGGTGTCATCCATGTCAGCTGTGTTGCTCCTGATGTGACCAGGGTTCTGTGGTGTCCAGGGTGTCATCCTCGTCAGCTGTGTTGCTCTTGATGTGACCAGGGTTCTGTGGTGTCCAGGGTATCATCCTCGTCAGCTGTGTTGCTCTTGATGTGACCAGGGTTCTGTGGTGTCCAGGGTGTCATCCTCGTCAGCTGTGTTGCTCTTCATGTGACCAGGGTTCTGTGGTGTCCAAGGTGTCATCCTCGTCAGCTGTGTTGCTCTTCATGTGACCAGGGTTCTGTGGTGTCCAAGGTGTCATCCTCGTCAGCTGTGTTGCTCTTCATGTGACCAGGGTTCTGTGGTGTCCAAGGTGTCATCCTCGTCAGCTGTGTTGCTCTTCATGTGACCAGGGTTCTGTGGTGTCCAGGGTATCATCCTCGTCAGCTGTGTTGCTCTTGATGTGACCAGGGTTCTGTGGTGTCCAGGGTGTCATCCTCGTCAGCTGTGTTGCTCTTCATGTGACCAGGGTTCTGTGGTGTCCAAGGTGTCATCCTCGTCAGCTGTGTTGCTCTTGATGTGACCAGGGTTCTGTGGTGTCCAAGGTGTCATCCTCGTCAGCTGTGTTGCTCTTGATGTGACCAGGGTTCTGTGGTGTCCAAGGTGTCATCCTCGTCAGCTGTGTTGCTCTTGATGTGACCAGGGTTCTGTGGTGTCCAGGGTGTCATCCTCATGAGCTGTGTTGCTCTTGATGTGACCAGGGTTCTGTGGTGTCCAGGGTGTCATCCATGTCAGCTGTGTTGCTCTTGATGTGACCAGGGTTCTGTGTTGTGTCCTCTGGCTGTCCACCCCTTGAGGGCTGGTGTAGGGCAGGGCCGGCTTTGTTGTTGGTTTGTCTGTCCACTCAAGGGCTGGTGATGACATAGTGTGGAACTGTGGAAGAGGCAATACTTCCTCATTGTCTGTCTATCAGAGGCTGGTGATGACATAGTGTGGAACTGTGGAAGAGGCAATGCCTTCCTGGTTGTCTGTCCATCAGAGGTTGGTGATGACATAGTGTGGAACTGTGGAAGAGGCAATGCCTTCCTGGTTGTCTGTCCATCAGAGGCTGGTGATGACATAGTGTGGAACTGTGGAAGAGGCAATGCCTTCCTGGTTGTCTGTCTATCAGAGGCTGGTGATGAAACAGTGTGGAACTGTGGAAGAGGCAATGCCTTGAGAGAATGTCAATATGCCGGTTCAACCCCACCACATTTTATTTTGCCTTGCAAGCCCCCTTTTTAGCATCCACTTTTCTCTATTTTGCTCTGTAACCCCTCTTTTTACAAAAGCAAAAAATAATATTAACAAAACAGAGTTTAGCCCTCTTTTTACAAAAGCAAAAAAATAATATTAACAAAACAGCAAATAGTTATAAAGGGCTTGCTCGGCAAAATAAAATGTGGCGTGGTTGAACCGCCATATTGACATTCTCTCAGGCATAAAAAATCAGTATAAATTTTTACAAAACTCTTCGTATCTGGCCACATTACTGATCTCCTCTTGGGTCTAACTTGAGACCCTATGGCGCCCTAGGGCCCCAAGCCAGACCCAGAGGGTCACGAATAATGTGGCCAGATGCGAAGAGTTTTGGGAATATGCCTCTAATAGTAGTATTTTCTTATACTTGGTTGCCTACTTTCTATTTGTCTAATTTGGGGCAATTCCCTCACCCCTTTTTTAGTGACTCTTCCTGGGTACACATACACATTGTGGTTTGTGGGCGTTTATAGCCTCGCCAGTGACCACATTTGGTTTGCGGGCGTTTATAGCCGCGCCAGTGACCACATTTGGTTTGCGGGCGTTTATAGCCGCGCCAGTGACCCAGACAAATGAAACACGAAATGGGAAGAGTCACTTGAGGGCAGGGAAGAGGGCCAAATTTAGACTTTCAAAATGCCATGGCAAACAAATATACTACTCAAAACAATTGAAGTACCACTTAGGAAAACTGCTGTCATTCGAAAGAAAACAAAGCTGAACATAATTTAATGATTGAATATTTTATTTTTATTATTCCTCAATCCATTCAAATTTATTCAAACACCGTGACAAAAAATTATCTTTGTTTTACACTTGATTAAAGAGGCATACCCCCAAAATGAAAAGTAACAAGAGTCTATGGTAGATGTCATGATGTTAATAACGGGTATGACCACCGTTCGCGTTCAAACAAGCGTCACATCAACGTCTCATGGAGTGCACCAGGCGGCGGAGAGTGTCCTGGGGGATCGCCTGCCACTCCTGCTCCAGCAACTGAAACAGCTGGTCCACGGTGTCTGCTGGAGGGTTGTGGGCCCGCACTCGCCTCCCCAGCACGTCCCACAGATGCTCTATGGGGTTCAAATCTGGTGACCTGGCAGGCCAGTCCATTCTTGTCACCTGCTGCCCTTGTAGGAACTGATTCACGATGGCGGCGCGGTGGCACGGCGCGTTGTCGTCCTGGAACTGGGTGCCCTGGCCAACTGCCCTCAGGGCGGGCATCACAAGGGGGTGGATGATGGTGTCGCGGTAGGTGGCACCGGTCAGGCGGCCTTCAACACGGTGTAGGGGGGTCCTGTGACGTAGGCTGAACCCACCCCACACCATCACGGAGCCACCTCCATAGCGGTCATGCTCCCTGACGGCAGCGTCAACGTAGCGTTCTCCAGGACGTCGCCAGACGCGAACCCGCCCGTCGTTGAACCTGAGGGTGAACCTTGACTCGTCTGTGAAGAGTGCTGTTGCCCATTCAGCTCTTGTCCACCTTCTATGACATGCTGCCCAGGCCCGACGATGAGCTCGATGCGTTGGGGTCAGTATTGATCTCACTGCTGGGGACCTTGACCTCAAGTTGGCGTCGTGGAGCCGGTTCCGAACTGTCTGGGTACTGACGTTGACGTTGCTGGCTTGTCGTAGCTGGTCTCGGAGTACTGTGGCACTGGCTGAACGGTCTCTCAGACAAGCGATAACAATGAACCGATCCTGCTGTCTGGAGGTGCTTCTCGTCTGTCCACGTCCCTGCTGTTCTTCAACATTTCCACTGTTAAGCCAATGGTCTCTGAGACTCAGAATGACTGGGTGACTCACTCCAAGCCGTCGACCAATCTCCCTCAAGCCAATACCTTCTTGGTACCATGCTATCGCTCTTCCTCTGTCGGTGTTGCTTAGTCGTTGTCTCGCAGGCATGGTTAAATCTTCCTAAATTTCGCGACTTTTTATACCCGTCAAATGTGCTAACTGATTGCAATTCTGCTCAGAAAAGACCTTGCTTTCACGTGCATCACATTTTTTTTTCTTGCTGTGTCTGTGTCAAAATCTGGGAGCGACACAAGTTCGATAATTTCTCGGGATTTTTTTGCCTCAGATGCGACGCGGTAGATAACTGCTGACCGACTTTAACATAACAAAAATGCACGAGGAGTAGTATTTGAGAACCGGGTAAGCTTATCCAGCAGAGTTTATTCAATTATCAGTATTAATTGGTTTATCAGAGCTTTTTAAAAATTGCATACAAAAATTAGGGGTGGTACTTCAATTGTTTTTAGTAGTGTATATAAAACTACTGCAGACATATCCCCAACGTTACACTTTAACCCAACACACTGAAAGCTTTCATAATTCTATGGCGTTAGTGCATAGTGTGAATGTTGTTAAAATTTCTTTTTTTATTCAAGTAGGATATTTTTAAAGGCCAAACAACAACTGTACTTTAAAGTATTTTTTAGTCACTACTTTACACAATATTTACTTTAAAAGCTTTAGCAGATTAAACATAAAAACACAACTTTTAATAATCAGTTCTCTCTCAGCAATCTATAAATAGAAAATTAATTCAGGGGAGACAATTACTTTGATGCATAATTAAAGTGATGTGTCTCCCTGATGAGTTCCGATCCAGCGGACGAAAGGCCTTGGAGCAGGCAATACAAATATATCTGCCTTCATAAGGGATTGCAATGGTTCCCTTATGCAGCTAGTGAAGAGTTTTCATATCTGTAATATATTTTCTTAATTTCATGTTCCCAGTTTCTCCATCTTCACCCCCCCCCCTCCTTAAGTCCAAATCTTTGCTAAGTCATTACTATGAAGACAGTTGAGTTGTTGGCCTGCGCTTGTTTTTCCCCCACTATTAGATTGTTCGTCTATGTATTTGTCTGACTTTATTCAAGTTTAAAAGGCTGTGCCAGTCTTGAATAAAAGTTACTCTGTGTTAGGTTTTCTTATGGGAGCAAAGTTACCCCACTTGTTTACTGTTTGTTGTTTACTGTTCCCTGCCTCATTTCATTTCCAATTTCGTTTCGATTAAATTGAGGTTATTTGTATTTGTTTCTGTCTGTCTGTGTGTTTGTCTTTTGATCTCCCTTGCATCCTTGGGTGGATCCTCAAGCGTAGGCTCAAAGATTGTCCCCTACATTTTATACTATTTGCATAATGTCTTTAGTTTTTCAGCAACTTTTTTCCTCCCCACACTTTCGTTTGGTTTCATTTACTGCCCTTCACTGGCTGCTTTGGGGTGCTATTGGATTCTTTTTTGCACCCTTGGTGGTGAGAACACCACGGTTTTATGGACTGTGGTGTGTCTCTATTTGACGCCAGGAGCGCAGACACAACCAGCCGTGTCTCCCTGATGAGTTCCGATCCAGCAGACGAAAGGCCTCGGAGCAGGCAATACAAATATATCTGCCTTCATAAGGGATTGCGATGGTTCCCTTATGCAGCTAGTGAAGAGTTTTCATATCTGTAATATATTTTCTTAATTTCATGTTCCCAGTTTCTCCATCTTCAACCCCCCCCCCCCTCCCCCCCCCTTAAGTCCAAATCTTTGCTAAGTCATTACTATGAAGACAGTTGAGTTGTTGGCCTGCGCTTGTTTTTTTTCCCCCACTATTAGATTGTTCGTCTATGTATTTGTCTGACTTTATTCAAGTTTAAAAGGCTGTGCCAATCTTGAATAAAAGTTACTATGTGTTAGGTTTTCTTATGGGAGCAAAGTTACCCCACTTGTTTACTGTTTGTTGTTTACTGTTCCCTGCCTCATTTCATTTCCAATTAAAGGGAGACAAATCATTTTCATTATTATTGTTTTGCTTATTATGATTGTTAATGATTACTCTGTGTGTGAACAAGGGAAGGCAAAAATCAATAATACTTGCCAACACACACCTGCCAACGCACACTTGCTAACGCACACTCGACAACGCAATCGATAAAGGACGCTGTCTGCTGTAGCGCGCGCAGATTATTGATTGTTTTTTGTTTGTTTGTTTGTTTGTTTTTTTTCCTGTCCCAACCTCTGCGCCACCTCAGAGGCAGTGCACTCACGCCGCTCATTCCGACACCCCATCCACAGCCACAGCCCGGTCGGCCCCGCCACAGCCCGGCACCGGCAATCCACAAGGAGCAGTCAGTGTCAAGTCGTTAAGAGGCAACCCACCGGAGGAGACACTGCACTGCTGCCGAGTCACTTCGGTGGTTTCAGTGGCGCCTGTTCTGATCTAACATACGCAGGACACCACCTACTAAGCCCCCTACTGACGACAATAATTGCTTAGTCGCGGAGCCGGCGTGAGTGAGCTCTCCCTCCGGAGGGCGCCACCATGTCCGTCCAACGACAGCCCCATGGACTCGCCGATACCGGTGACCCCGACGGAACCAAACCAAGGCCACAGACGTGGAGAGGACATCGAAACTGAGGTCACCATGAGAGCAGGGCACGAAGGGCCACAGAATTTGAGACATTTTTTTTTATGCTGATAGATGAGAATGAGGATGATTAAGATGATGCTACGGATTTCCATTTCGGTCTGAGACTACATGACAGGGCTGTACTCTACGCTTCCTTTCATAATATATCCCGGCGTCAACCAGGCCCGAGAGATACAGGCACCTGCAGTGTTGGTCAGGAAATTTGAGCAACACTCTCAGAAACGCATCCATTAAGTGGATGAAACTCGACTGAGTGGTCCCAGTCTTCCCAACTGAGTCTGCAGCAACTCAACTCTGGGTAGGAGCCGGTCGGGGCAGAAAACCCCACATGACTTCTGATAGGATTCGAACCCACGACCTCCCAGCCGGGAGTCCGCGACGCTAATCACTTCGCCACGGCGGCTGGTGATTATTGATTGTTTGTAAAGTGCTGTTATTGATTGTGCGCAATGAAGTCAACAAAAAATCTGCATTTGAATGTTTTGCAGATTTAATTTTATTTATTTATTTAAATTTTTAGGTTTAAAAAATGAAGACCGAACTCAGTGAATCTGATTTAAAGAATGATCTAAACACTTTAATGAAAAATTATAATGAACTATTTGACAAAACAATGAAAGAGTTAAACATTGATTTTAGTGAATCTGGTTTTAAGAATGATGTAAACAATTTAATAAAAAATCATAATGAACTATTTGAAAAAGCAATCAGAGTTAAACATTGATTTTAGTGATTCAGAAAAAGCAAACATATTGGCAGGTCATATTATAAGGTTAATGTGCATTGAAGTGTTGCAACACTTGGATGAAGAAACAGAATAAAAGCGCGTTTGCTGATTTAATTATTATTATTTTTTAATTACTTCATTATTTTTTTTAATCTACATAAATATTTGGGTTAGAAAAATGAAGCCCATTCAAACACAGCTTGAGAAACTAGACAACAACATATTGTTGAGCGCCAGTGATGAACAATTAAGCAATGTGTTTAGTGAAGTAGACATGAATATTATTAACCCCACAAATTTTCAGGAAAACGTGAGACATGCTCTAAGTAAAATACCAGAGTTTCTTCAAATTAACCCGCCAGTAAAAGTGATGTTAGTCATTCTGATCGATTGTATGACACCTGATGGTAATAACTTGGAAGTCTGGGTTTCAACTAAACAGAAAGAAGTTATTAGCTATTACGACTTTAATTCTGACTGGGCTGATTACATGCTTACACAGTTTAACCATGCAAGTGAAGAAGCAAAATTGCGCGGCTCCGGATGGTCTGAAGGTACAGTCCTTGAAATCAAATTAAAACAAACAAAATACTGTCCTATAGTCGGCAATTCTTACATTCTTCTTCCAAGAGAGTTAGTGTTGAAACGAGCAGTCTTAAACATTCTGACAAAATTCTGACAATATGTGTTTCATGTGGTGTGTTTTGGCACATTTACATCCTGTTGGAAAGCACGCAGACAGAGTCTCCAATTATGAACAATATAGACATGAGCTAAACTTCAATAAAATAAATTTTCCAGTAAGTATAGAAAGCATAAGTCAGTTTGAAGAACAAAACAAACCAATAACTGTAAGCGTATATACATACATGGTCTATAGAGGACAATCTACAACCTCTATGGATCTCCCCCAAAGCCCCTACTTTTGGTGAATCACTTAAGAATCATATAGACTTAATGCTGTTTATAGAGGGGCCAAAGAGCCATTATGTATTAATCAGATCAATTAGTAGACTGTTGGCCTATACATCAAAGAATGAATCTAAACAAGAGATTTGTAGAAGGTGGTTAGTAAGAATCCCCACTGTAGCAGCAGCTGCAAAACACAAGAATCATTGTAAAAGTTTTGTAGACTGTGAAACCAAACTTGTTGTACCTAAATCAGGGTCTAAAGTTAGTTTGGAAAATTTACACAAAATGCAGATGAGCCCATACGTGGTTTATGCTGATTTTGAATCACTCTTGCCACAGTATTATGGCCCACAACAACTAGAACAACCAAAAACAGCCTTATTAACCAATCATCAGATTTGTTCTTATGCTTTTATTGTTGTTAGGTCGGATGGCGCACTCACAACACCAGAGATTTACAGAGGCCCCAAAGCAGCCAGCAGATTTTTTCAACACATGAAACAAGTTCGTAATGACTTTTCTAATCAGCTGAATCTCTCAGACATTATTATGACTCCTGAAGACCAAGAATAGTATAAATCAGCCACTCACTGTTGGATTTGCGGCTTAGAGATAACACCTAACAGTAAAGAAAACCCGACAGTAAGAGACCACGATCACATTACTGGCAAATTTAGTGGGGCAGCACACAACAGTTGCAATCTTCAACTTAAGTTTGACCCCAAAACTTGGAAACTACCCATCTTCTTTCACAACTTACGGGGCTATGATTCTCATTTTATTATGCAAGCAGTAACTTCTGAATATAAGAGAGTTAGCTGCATTGCAGTCCTCAGAAAAGTATATGACCTTCACCCTTGACTGTTTATCCTTTTATGACTCTGCTCAACAGTTGATGGGGAGTTTAAATAAATTAGCAGGATCGCTACATGACTGTTCAATAACTGAGAAATTTTTTGACCCATCTTTAGTACGTAAAGGCGTTTATCCGTATGAATACATGGACTCATGGGAGAGGTTTGATGAGCCAGCGCTGCCGCCTAAAGAAGACTTACAGCCGTCTTACAGGCAAAGGCATAACTGACTCTGACTATGAATATGCACAGAAAGCCTGGAAAGAATTACACTGCCAGACAATGGGCGATTATCACGATCAATACCTGATGGCTGACATGTGTTTATTAGCGGATGTGATTGAAAATTACAGATCTACATGCATGAAACATTATAGCCCAGACTCATCACATTACATTTCTGCCCAAGGCCTCTCTTGGGACGCCTTCTTAAAGTCTACAAACATCGAGATTGACTTAATATCTGATCTGGCTACACTCCAGATGATTGAACATGGGTTGAAAGGTGGCATTAGCATGGCCTCACATTCTTACTGTAAAGCTAACAATAAGTTTTTAGATGACTATGACCCTACTAAACCATCTAACTATTTAATGTATTTAGACGCTAACAATCTATATGGGTGGGCTATGAGTCAGACACTGCCATTAAGAAACTTTAGAACGATACAAGGACCTCATGATGGTAATGTTGTGTTAAGTATGCTGTTAAAGCGCACGCCTGATCAACCAACAGGATTAATCTTAGAAGCAGACTTAGAATATCCTAAAGAATTACATGACCTCCATATTGATTACCCACTAGCCGCAGAAAGATTAAAAATGGCCACCGCAGAACCACCTAAACTTGTGCCTAATCTCTGTCACAAGACTAAGTATGTATGTCATTACAGACTGCTACAGTTTTACTTAAGACACGGATTTAAAACTTACTGCTGTTCACAGAATAATTGCTTTTGACCAAGAGCCCTTTATGAGGCCATACATCATGAAGAACACCGATCTTAGAACTAAATCCACTGACGCTTCAGAAAAAGACTTTTTAAAACTAATGAACAACAGTTGTTTTGGCAAGACAATGGAGAACATACACAAACGTAAAGATGTAAGATTAGTTACAAAAGAAAAAGTAGCAATTAAACTAGTCTCTAAACCTAATTACCAAGACTTTAGACAATTTAATAGCAGCCTGTATGGCATTATGATGAAGAAACTCTGTGTAAAGTTGGACAAACCAGTGTTTATTGGGTTTACTGTGTTAGAGCTGTCAAAGTTGTTAATGCTAGAATTTTTGTATGACTACTTTAAGCCACTATACCCAGAAGCAAAAGTCTTATACACAGACACCGACTCCTTTATTCTAGACATCCCCACTGAAGATTTTTTTTTATAAGGATTTAGAAACAGAGGTAGCCAAAGGGCCGATGGGTGGTACGACACATGTGACTACCCAAAAGACAGCCCTTTACATTCAACTGTAAATAAGAAAGTGATTGGAAAGTTTAAAGATGAACTTAATGGGACAATTATACAAGAATATGTTGGTGTGCGGTCGAAGATGTATAGCATTGCCAGCCAGACCTCTGTAACGAAGAAAGCTAAGGGCATAACTAAAGAAGTTGTTAAAAAAATAGAACTCACGACAACTACAAACAGGCTCTCTTTCAAGACAAAGTATTTCACCATACAAATGTTAATCTGCGCTCTACTCTTCATCAAGTAAACACAACTGCTGGTAATAAGAAATCTCTAGCCTCTAACAATAACAAACGAACTTACGTTGCTCCTGAGTTTTCATATGCTATAGGTCATCGGAGAACTGCCAAGTAGTTATTCAAGTACTAGTCAAGTTCTTAAGTCAAGTACTAGTCAAGTTCTTAATCAGTATAGTCAAGTCTAGTCAGTCTAGTCAAATTCTTAAGTCAAGTCGGTTCTAACCCAAGTCGGTTCTAACCCAAGTCAGTTCTAACCCAAGTGTCTAACCCAAGTCTAGTACTTGACGTATTTTAAAAATTAGTTCATTACAAATGGGTCTGCAGCAGGTTGTGCTTTTTTTTCAGAGGCTGGTGCTCCTTCTTTTAATTCTTTTAATACCTTTATGGGTGGTTGTGACTTTGTTGTTAAGTATGGTATTAGATATTTGTATGCCAAGAAACCACCACCAGCAACAACTGCCAGTACATAATACATCTTGTAGTTTGATTATGATGGCGGTGATGATTGTGGCGGTGATGATTGTGATGGCGTTGGCAGTATATTACTATCTAATAATTTTTGTTTTGCTTCTTGGTTTGCTTTTTGCAGTTTGTTCCATTCAGCTAGTCTACGACCAGCCGCAACACGTCCTGGGTTTTTGGGTTTAGTAACACTACTTACTTGTAGGATCTTTTGCTGTGGAGTCACAGTCTTCTCCTCTAAGGCCACAGTCTTCTCCTCTAAGGCCACAGTCTTCTCCTCTAAGGCCACAGTCTTCTCCTCTGAGCCCGCATTCTTCTCCTGTGCCTTCTCCTGGTCGCTCATTTTTTTAAATCATATTAATTTTAATATGATTGAAAGTAATTAATCCCATGATGAATGGACATAATAATGTTCCAAATCGATAGTACATGTCACATGCAAGAGATTCTAGCGACTTGGATAAAACTGGATCTTGTGTTAAGTCATATTTTAAATCTTCTTCTGCATCAATCGTGTCATCTTACCTACTAATTTAGCATATAAACTAATTATTGTCTGCCCCACTGATCTAACCATTTTTGATCCTACCTGTGCTTCGTACCTGGCGTAATACTTCTCAACGTCTGAAGTAGACAATTGCTGAATCTGTTCAACACTTAGTTCAGTGCCTAAATACTGTCTAGTTTTTCCACACGCAGCTAGAGAGTATAATCTTTCTTTATGGCAGAGGTTTGCGAGTAGTCTGCTGTCTCCTCACACTTCAATAGCTCGTCGCAATCCATTTTTTAAAACCTTTTTAAAACAATAGAAATAATATATAATACTTTTAAACACAATGAGCTTAACACTGATTAATTATGCAATACCTGCTATAGGTGTTATAGTTTATTCATCCCTCACAAAATGTTTTCTAAGAATAAAACCACCAACCATGGGAAAAACAGAAGACTCACCTAAGCTAATCGCATTTTATTTTTTATTTTTAGCAACGAAGGATTATTTAATTAAAAAGCATATAGACAGTCTTTCATATTATGATTATTTTAATTATTTTTTTAGTTAATAAAAAAACATGAGCACTGCAAAGATCGTCAATACTGTTTACCACTCTGCTGTAATTGGTGGCCTTAGGTTATAGCATGTTAGGAAAAAGCATGTTTAAAATGAAACCAGCCGACCTAGGAAAACTAGACATTGATGACAAGTGTCAAACTGATAGTTGTAATAGCTGCGGCAGTTGCATCAAAAGACTTTCTTGTTAAACAAGGAATTATCCCAGAAAATATTAATGCATAAAAACATTAATTCATCAAAATATTAATGCATAAAAAGATGTCTGTTTTGGTTCTGATGGTGGGAGGAGCTATTGTTAATGCATTGGCCTTTTCTGGCAGCAATTATATGTTCAGTAAACTGCGGTCTGATGAAGAGAGAGAAAGACATAACAAGGCAATGGAAGATTTAGCCAAGGCACAAGACGCGTACGAGAAAGCGAGGATTGCTCACTTAGACTTTATTAATAAAAAGTTAAGAGAACAGGGACATGCAGATCACACATTTACAAACGTTGATGACGCAGTTAAGGAGTATTACTTAGTGACTGGAGATAAGTTTCAAATGTCACCACCGCCAGACCTGTCTGACTTTTATGAACTATCAGAAGAACAGAAGACCGCAGAGATAGTTTTTATTGTAGTTGGCATGACGTCAGTCTATCTTGTTGCTCACTTTCTTGTGTAAAATAAATACAATTAGAATACAGCCCTTCCTTGTGTAAAATACAGCCTTCCTTGTGTAAAATACAGCTCTTCCTTGTGTAAAATACAGTCCTTTCTTGTGTAAAATACAGCCCTTCCTTGTGCAAAATACAGCCTTTCTTGTGTAAAAACAAATAAAATACAATTAAAATATGGACAAAATATATTATTCTCCTAGAGGATTTTGGAAAGGAAAGATTGCTATTAATAAACTGAGTAAAGCTGCTGGTGTGTCTGAATCAGAAGCAAAAGACTGGCTTTCAAAACAAGCAATTTGGCAAATATATTTACTAGCACCAAAAAGAATAATAAGGCCTCGATTTGTTAATTCAGTTCCAAGTGACACCCATCAGATGGACTTGTTGTATCTTCCACATGACAAAGTTAGAAGAAAAAGGTTTAAATATGCTCTAACTGTTGTGGACATGGCTTCAAGGTATAACGATGCTGAGCCTTTAACGGACAAAAGCTCAACTGCTGTGGCTGTGGCTTTACAACAAATATACATGCGAGGCCCATTAAAGTATCCTAGGATGATCCAGGTTGATGATGGAAAAGAGTTTAAAGGGGCTGTAAACCAACTGTTTTTAAAACACCAGGTTACAATTAAAAGAGGGATCCCAGGCAACCATCGCTCACAGGCACTAGTAGAAAACTTTAATAAAAATTTAGCCGAACGTCTGTTTACCTATCAATATCACAGAGAAATTATGGACAGAACACGCAACACAGAATGGGTCAGAAGGTTGCCAGCAGTCTTACGTGCCATGAACAATGAAGAATTTAAAACAACGGGTCTTAAGCCAGTGGACGCGATTAAATTAAAAAAAAAAAATTAACGTTACTGAAGACGCACAAGACAAGCAAAAACTCGTGCCGTTTGGACTAAAAGTAAGATATTTGTATGCTCCTGGAGAGGCAGAGGGTGATGTTAGAATTAGAGCCACAGACCCTATATGGAGCGTAGACATATATGAAGTTGAAAGAATTATGAAAACAGCCCCTCCTGTGTGTATTATTTAAGAGAAACTCTCTCTTCTAAAAAGCCCGCCCCTAAAAGATCGTTTGTTCGTGAAGAGCTGCAAATTGTTCCACCAAACACAGTGCCTGTTAGTTAAAAAATATAGTATGAATGTTTAAACATGTTATTTCTTTTAATTTATAATCTATTTATTTATTTGTTTTAACCTATTTTGGGTTTAATTGATCGCTTGTTTGTTTTGCAATGTTCTGTTTGATTGTCTCAGTGTCTACCTGTTGTGAAGTAAAAGTCTTTCTCCGCTTCTTTTGAAGTTCAATATTTTGACGTTTGTAATCCTCACCATCGGCCATAAGACGTTGAAATTCTTCGTCCGTAATGTTTTCATCCTGTAATGATTTGCTTATTCTTAATCTTAATGAACAAAGTTTTGCTGTTGCTAGCGCTACAATAGCAGTGCGCTTTTGTAATTTGGGTGTTAGTTTTTTTAAAACAGCACTTACAATCATAGACATGGCACCTAAACCCAAATCAACACTCCCTAATGCTAAAGAGACCGGTGCTCCGGCTCCAGTAGCTAAAAGAGCAACACTAGACCCAGCACTTAAGCTAGCTACAGCTGATGAGCCAGTAATTACATAAGAAAGGGCATTCAAAGCTGAAGCATATTTCTTTCTAGTAGCATTATACTTATCCAAGTCACTTTCTATTTCCTTTTGAAGGTCGGTTATGTTATTTAATCTAAACTGTTGAGGATGTTCATCCATTTTTTAATCAAAATTAATTTTGTAAAAATTTTCTTATTAACTCTTCTGGCAGCACTTCATCAACAGAGTAAAACGCAATAAAATCAACAAACTTAATGAAAATAAAATCAAGTACTGTTAGTTTGTCTTTGTCAACATTCACAGTGACTTTCTTAGATGATACAAAAGTGTATATTTCATCCCCGTTTTTAGTAATAGCAATAACAAGCCTGAGAGGCCCATCTAAGTTTTCGCTCGCTATTGTTACTCCCCTTGCTAACACATGTTCTGGCAAACTAGGAACAGACTCACTTGGAGTGATTAATATAACAAAAAACATCGTAAATTTGTTAGGCAGTTGGCCTTTTGGAAGAAACTCTGGGGTCACTGTGTCACCCCCCACTTCAGCTAAGGGCCTCTTTCTGCTCAGCGTATATTCTCTTCTTCCGTATGGCTTTATTTCTATCTGCTTTTTCTGTTGTAATCCTGGGACGAGGCTAACAAGAAGGGCTCCTGCATTCAAAGCTTTTCTAAAATTGTTTTTCTTATCAAAGTATACATTAAGGCTTAGTAAGTCAAATTTTAAATCCCAGTCAATTTCAGGAATCAAGGCCCAGTTATTGTCTTGTCTATAAAGTTTGTATTCGTGTTTGCCGTAATCGTTTAAGGTTAGATTTCTTATTTGTTCCAGTTTAGGATGTTGCTGCCGTTTTCATCTTCAATTTCTGTTCGTTTGTAAAACCCATCATCTGTGTATTCAAATCCATAAACATTTCCTGGCTCTCCTATCAGATCAAACTCAACTGTGTCTGCTAGGTCTTTTAGCTCTACTGAAACGCATTTGGGAGCTAGCTGTACTTTTGATTCTGGCCCGCGAGACATGTTTTATAATATGAAAAATTATAATAAACAATTTATAATAAACAAACATATTGAACTGGCGGGTCAGTCCGTAAGCATAGTCTAGCGTGCTTAGATTTTTCTAACTGACCTTTTATTTTCATTAGTTCATTCTTGTCCCTTATTATATAATTTTCATGCAAACAGTCTTCAAAACTATCCTTGTCCTTAGTATAAAATAATACAACTGATTTTAACTGCGATCGAAAGTCTGTTAAGACAGCATTGTATTTTTGAGTTAAAAGCCACACAGAAACTAATGCGTGGCGGCCACTAAAGGCTAGCTTTGACAGAGTTTTTCTTTTTTTTTTTTTAACAATGTCTCGTTCAGCTGAGCAGTCATCAATAATAAACAGTGGTTCAGTTCCCTCAAATAGCCTATAGTATTGTTCTAAACAGTCGCTTAGCTTGTCGCTAGGATCAACTAGAAATATATTCTCGTCTGTCCAAACAAACTGCCTTTCTTTGTAAGACTTGTTATGCTTAATGGTTGTGCAGAATATAACAATGTACTCGTAATGAAACCTGTAGATTGTTTGTAACAAATCAAGTATGAAGACGGTTTTCCCACACCCAAATAAGCGAACAGTGTGGATCTTTAGGCAGAAAGTTCAAACTATCCATCTGTTGTTAATAGGTTATTTCTTTTAGCCTGTTTTCTTCAATCTGTTTTTAATAAGTTATTTCTTTTAACCTGTTTTCTTCAATGTTTAACTGAGCGTCACAAACCACAAAAACGTGCATTTGTAACGGACCATTTCCATCTGCTTTCTTGTTAATCTGTATGTTTATGCCATCTGCCCCTACCCTTCTTCCACTTCCATGTAATCTGTTGTCATATGTTGATCTAAAATCCAACCACAGTCCATATTTTCTTGTTAGATAATCTTCGAGTCTTACATCATGAAGGTGAAGTTTTTTTTACATACAAGATCGGCTGTAGGATTTGTTTGTCTACCTCCAGCAAACAACTTTCTTATTTCATCAAAGTGTTGGTGAGGTAAAAGCCCTGCTGAATACAACTGAACAGGCTTGCCATCTACTGTGCAAGACAACTACTCAATTTTTGGATTATAAAACACCTCGGTTTTTCTTTGAAAAGGGGGTGTGACTTTAGTAAACAGCAACAAAATTCCCTTTAACGACCTGAGAGAATAACTTAGAGCTATGTTCCAGACAGTGTCTTGCTTGTTTTTGTTCTCTGTAATGTGGTGCACAACTCTTTCAAAATAGATAACTGTCTTACTTTTATACTGGTTTAAGACTGTTCTAGTCAGTTCAGGGTTGTTAACAACATCAAACTCAAGAGAGATGTCAGTAACTGTATATTTAGCTTCAGGGTCTTCAGATAGAATAACAGAATCGCTAGTATTAAATGACAATTCATAGGTAAGTTTATCTCTTAGTGCGCCTTGGTAATATGGCTGATGCGTCTTCAACAGTTCAAAATCTAGAGGAACGCAAAACCTATTGCCAAATGCTAGTGCTACTGCCTGGTCTTTATTATCATCCTCTGCATCCCCAGCATTAAACCTGTGTTTAAGACCGTTTGGGCCTTGTATCCCCTGATAAACTTTGTCTTTTCTTTCTTCTGTGGGCAGCCATACGTCAGAATAGAGAGCAAAAATGTCTGCGTTGTTTAGTGAGAAGACTTCTCTGCCCTCCAGTTTAATTAACATAGATTTAATGATGGCCCTGCCCAAGTTGGCAACAACAGTAGCATTAGGATCTACTGTATTAATATCTATTTTGAATGAAAGTTTAGTTGTGCCTGGCATTATAACATCATCAGCACCAAGATCAGGAAATCTGACTGTTAACACTTGATTGGGCTGGACTGTTGATGGATTATTTATAACAAGCACAGTCTGCCTTATGCCTTTTACGCCCATGGGTTCTTTTGCTTTTCTGTATGGATCAAGATCTCAGCCGTATGAGTTCATTTTTTTTATAAAATAAAAAAAAAAACACATTATAAATATGGATGAAGATTATGACGTGCTTGATCCTGCTGAAGAAGAACCTACTCCTTCATTGCGTCAAGAATTGAAGGAGCAGCAGGTTCTTCACTCCCTAGACAACGTCAAGAACTACTGCGAGTAAGAATTGAATCATTCTATAGAAGCATAGGACGAGAGCTACCAGAAGTAGTTGATCCTAACGATTTTCAGGAAGAAAATAATCATTTGTATATAAGGACTAGTACAGGAGACCGTGTAAGAGTTACTACAAAGCCAGACACAACCAAGTTTTTAAAACTAAGCACAATTAGACGAGACCTCCCTGCTGCTGAGCAAGAACGATTAAATATTTCAGATCTAAAGCCTGAGGCTGTTAGTCTTTTACAGAACGTGGTGCGAGAGTTGCCAACATAATCTGAAATGCAAAATATCCCTCTTCAGGAGTTAATTAAACAAGCGGATGAACTAATAACAGAAATTGAAACGAGTTTTAATGAGGAGACACAGTTAAAAAGCAATTGATGATTCTCCATTGCTTATGCGTGAAATCATGGATCTTAATGCTGCTCTACAGACTATAAGGGGTGAACTAGCAAGCAATGAGGCAAAACGTGGTGAGCTGGATAGAGAAATAGAAGAAAAAAATAAACTGGCTGATGCAGATGATAACAATTTAGGGCAAGAGGAAAAAGCTAGAATACAGCAGAAAATACAAGATTTAATGCTAGAAAGATCAGCCAGGTTAGAAGCGCTGTCTACTAATAGAGCACAGCTAGCATCACAAACAAACAGAATCAGAGAAACTATAAACAGAGTACTTTATGAAAACACTACGCTAGTAGAAAGAGTAAGGACTCTGTTCAGAGAACAGGGGATTACAATACTTAGTATAATAACAGCCGTTGGTTTTGCTGTCTCTACACTCGTTTATGCATTAACTGGCAGTACCCCAACAAGGCCACAAGTGCCTCCAGCGCCTGGTAAAAGTTGGATTAAAAAACAATTACACCACCTAGCAAACTTATTAAAGAAGTTAGCAGCTAAAGCAGCTTGATGCTCTGCCTGGCATATTGGGTAGTGTTGTTAGTTGGGACTTTGTCTACTATAGGCAAAGTGGCTGGTTATATGGCTGACCATCTGTGGACATTGGGGCGCTAGCTGCTGATTTAATCTTTAGTGAAATAAAGTATAGCCAACCCAGTAAAAGTTAAAAGCACAACAAGACCTGTCTTTTCACTAGTGGGTCTGTCAGGGTGAGGTATATTAACAGGTGTTGGTGGGCTGCTTTCTGGCTGTGGGTTGCTTTCTATAATGGTGGTAGTGGGTCGCTTTCTATAACAGCTGGTTGTTCAGAGCTAGATATTTTAAAAAAAAAGGGATGGTGCAGGCCTTGTGTTTAAGCCTTGATTGTGTCCTAAGTTTTGGTCGTCTCCAACTAGAGGATTTCATTATTATAATTCTGTATCATGCAATTTGTAGTCTAAGGTCAGAGGGTAGCATATATAATCCATGGCCTACAACAAAGTCAACCTTTGACCTAGCATGTGCAAGAACGTCTTGATATCTTTCTACACTAGAAGGCAAATCAACAACAGAGTTAATATCATCTTCTAAATTAGCCAAATATTGTTTTCTTGCATCAAAGCCTGTAGATTGATCCACTATGCTAGACTTGGTCTGTGCTTGCGCTCCTAATAGACACCAAACATATGTCCGTATGGAGTCATTAAGTCTTTGCACTCCTGGCATTGTTAGGCCTTTACTTTCATCTAAAATAAATGTTGCCCAGGCATTAGGGTGTTTTTGCTCTATTGACCCCAATCTAACTTGTTTGTTTGGTTGAAAAGAGGTATGCCCAGGCCAGTAGTCAACATTGTATTCTCTACGTTCGCCCCACAAATACAATATGCCCAACCCGTGATTACGGTCTATCTTTTGTCTAAAATCAGTTGAAAGTTTAATGTCTAGCTTCATTGCAGACTTTTTCATATGCGGGAGAGGTACTTGTAGTTCAGTTAGTATGCGTCTATACTGGTAATAAACATGAAAATTATATACTGACCTTACTAAGAGATTGGGGTGGTTTAAGGTTTAAATGGTTTGCATATGAAACACCACAGCCAGTAGTTGAACAGTAAATTGCAAAATTTAATTGATTTTGGTAAAAGAGCATGGGCTTAACTGACCATAATTTTGGCGCTCTATCATTTTTTATTGGAGGATTTAAATATGCTTGTAGAGGATTTACAAGTCTGGCTCCAAAGCCATATGTTTCATCTACTGCAATTGTTAGGGTACTGAAGTCCAATGATTTGGGGTTATAAAACGCTTCTACATTGTAAGTGGCACTTTTGTTATATTTAAAAGGTTCCATTTTTTAAATAGTCATAAAATGGATGCACGTTTATATAACCAAACAAAATGAGCGTGTGTTTTTAAAGTATCCACTTAATAATAGCCGTGGTCAGTATACGGTTGCTCTCAAAGACTTGGGTTTAAAGTTAAGTGGTTTAACATATCTGAAGAGGCTCAAAATAATTGGATAAATATTGGTAACAAACAAGGCAATCAAATAACTCATCTAAAAATACCAGAAGGTTATTACAGCCTTTGTTCTTTAAAAGAAGTATTTTTTTAAAAAACTTTTTTTAAATTCCTTTTTGATATCTTACATACAATCAAATAGAAAAAAAGATTATTTTCACCATATTACTAATACATATGTCCAAATCAAATAGAAAGGAATTCATTTCAATTTAAAAAAAAAAGGTGAAAAGAAAACTGAAAAAAACCAAAACCAAAAAAAAATACACAGATACAACCAACAACAACAACAACAACACTTAGTTCCATTTCTTTCTTTCCCATTGTTTACCCTCTCCTTTTTTCGTCATGTTCCTATATTCACTATTTGTCACATAATCTATTACATTTATTATACACACACACACACACACACACACACACACACACACACACACACTCACATAATATATATATATATATATATACATACATATATACACACATATATTATAATATACACACACACACACACACACACACACACACACACACACACACATATATATATATATATATATATATATACATATACATACACACATACATATACATACACATATACATGACATACATATATACACATACATACATACACATATATACACATACACACATATACCTACATACACACACACACACACACACACACACACACACACACACAACACACACACAACATATATATATATATATATATATATATATATACACACACTCATACACATACACACATACATATATGTATATATACACACGTATTCCCATATATACATATATATACACATATTTATACACTCGAAACACATACCCATATATGCACACACATACCCATACATATTTCCATGTATCCGTATACATAATTACGTTCACATACCTATACATATGTATATATACAGACACATACACAATTACATATGCACATTCATATGTGTATGCATACATACACACATACTTTTTATCCATGTTTCAGTTTACCTCTATACTAATAAGCTGTTTATAAAAGTGCCAATTAACATGAAAATTTCTTGATTGAAGCATTGTGTAAGCTATGTATTTTTCGGTTTCATACCGCTTTTTCAGAAATATTTTGAATGTGTTGTATTGGGGCACCCGGTCATTCATTTTACATGTGTAAATATAAAATTTTGCAAGAAGAAGAATTAAGTCGAATACACCGTCTGATTTAAAACTATTGTTGTTACCAAAGATAACCAATTGTTCACTTACAGAAAACGATGTGCGGTGTATACATTTTTCTTTGACATTGTTTTCAAAGTCTTTCCAAAAGTGATTGACATATTCACACCTCCAAAGCATGTGCTCTATACTATCTTTTCTTACTCGACAGAAACTGCATCTGTCATCGGGTTTTACTCCCATAGATGAAAGAACTACATTGGTTGCTATAATCCTATGTATTATTCGGATCTGGAACCATTTTAATTTTATTTCTTGAATCTTTTTAACTTTTCTAAAGGTTGCCTTCCAATTAATATTAGTTTCCAGTTTTTCATTCCACTTCTGAGTGCATTTTGGTATTGTTTTATCATCTAGTAAAGTACTATAATATAATTGAGTTCCTTTTTTAACAGAATGGATAAGGTGTAGTGCTCTAGAAAGAGGAGTCTTGTTACAATCTACCAACGCAATATTTAAAGTATTAACAAATTTTTGTATTCTCATAATGATAGCTCTATAGCTCAAAAAGTTGGTTCTTATATCATACTTATCAGTGAATTCCGCAAACGACATAAAGTTCCCATTATTTTTGCACACATCTGCAATATAAAGCACATTGTTGTCTATCCACTCACATCTCCTTAAAGAAATATTCTCTAAATTGATTTTGTCGTTGAAGAAAAGAGGCTCTGCCATGGTTTCCGATACATTCAAAGGTTTAGATTTGTTGCAGAACATTCTGTATGCTTGAAATGTGTCTCTCCAAAAAAGGTTTTGTTGTTTTCCAGTTAACAAAAAGTTTGGTCCATATTTATAAACATCTTTGATATTTGGATGTAACGCAAGCAAAACTAATTTCCACTTATGATTTGTTTTTTCAAGTTTTCTTATCCAGCTTAATTTCAGCGCGTGCATGAAACACTTAACATCAGGAAATCCTATGCCCCCTTCTTCTACCCTTTTTCGTGCAGTCTTTCTGTTGATTCTATCATGTTTACTATTCCAGACAAATCTCAAACACAGTGTTTGAAGAGCTTGCATAAAGTTATCTGGTGGATTAGGTAAAAGTGTCCACAGGTATACTATCTTTGATAGAATTAGAGATTTTAGAACTGCTATTCTTCCTACTGGTGTTAGAATTCTTTTTACCCATATTTTATATAGTTGTTTAATTTCTTCGAATTTTTCTGAATAGTTCATTTCCTCACAAGTTATGTCTGCGTTTAACCATATTCCAAGTATTTTGAATTTATGTGGATTCCAATCCAACTTGAGATTAGGCATATATCTTTTGTTAGAATTCCTTTCTTTTCCTAGCCATATTGCGGATGTTTTTCCGCTGTTCATATTTAGACCGGAAATGGTACCAAACGTCTCTAAAGTTTTAATTGTTTCCTCAGATGATGTTTGGTCACCATTTTGTAACAATTGAGTGTCATCTGCGAATTGTGCAAGTTTATGTTCTGTTTGGTTTATTACAATTCCTTTAATATCATTATTTTGTCTTATCATGATGGCTAATATCTCTACACATAAAATGAATAAATAAGGGGAAACCAGGTCACCTTGTCTGCATCCTTTTTTAATTTCAAACCAAGGGGTTGCTTGCCCATTTACTATTACAGTAGCCTTACTATTTTTATAAAAAGTTTCAATCCAGTTGCACATTGAATCACCAAAACCAAAGGCTTTTATTACTTTTAACATAAAAGTCCAATTTACAGTATCAAAGGCTTTTTCGAAATCTACACACAGTAGTAATCCTTGTAAATTGTTTTTGTTTAAGTAAAACATTATATCATATATCAACCTAATATTGTCTCCTATGAATCTTCCTGGGATGAAACCTGTCTGATCTTCATTAACTAGACTTGGGAGAACTGATTTAATTCTGGAAGCTATGCATGATGATCCTATCTTGTAAACTACATTCAAAAGTGTGATTGGTCGCCAGTTTTTAATAAATTCTTTTGGTTTGCCAGGCTTAGGGATACAAATTATAATACCTTCTTTTTGAGTAACTGACAATTCTTTCCTTTCTAACCCTTCATTTAAAGATCTAACTACGAATACCCCAATTTGACTCCAAAAGAATTTAAAGAATTCACAGGTGAAACCGTCAGTCCCGGGGCTTTTATTGTTTTTCATATGCTTGAGCGCTGTTGTTGCCTCCGTTAAGGTTATATTTCCTTCTAAAGCCGTTGAACTCTCCTCTGAGAGTGTTGGAAGATCTTGAACTATTTCATGTATGTCACATTCGTGTACGCTTTTCTTTTCATATAAACATTTATAAAAGTTATTGACTTCACAAATAATATCTTTATTGTCTGTTAGAGTCTTTCCATAATTATCTTGTAACTTATTCATTTGCTTACTAACATAATTTCTTTTTTCCAGCCCACAGAAGTAATCTGTTATCTTCTCCCCTTGAGAGATCCATCTTGCTCTTGATCTTAACAGAACACCTTCCATTTTCTTTTCTCTTATAGCCTGAAGTCTTTCGTTCATTATTTTTAGTTTTGTCAAATCTTCTGTGGTCTTTGGATTTTGTCTTTCTAAGGTTTGAATACCTATTATAAGTTCTTTTTCCTTTTTCTGCGTTTCTTTCTTTTTAAATGACGAATAGCCTATTGTCAGGGAACGGATTTTCATTAGTAGTACATCTAGAAACAACTGTTGTGTTATGTTAAATTCTAAATTGCTCAAATAGGTTTGGTCAAATTCCATATTGTCATCGTATCTTATTGCATACTCTTTTATAGTCTCTTTAATTGTATGTCTGACCCTAGTGACATATTGAGAATCCTTTAATAAAGAGCAGTTAAACTTCCAAAATGTGTTTGGTTTCGCCTGAAGCCCGTTTTTAAACTTTAACACCACCATAGAGTGATCAGTCCTGTAACCAGGGATAATTTCGCAGTCAGCGACATCAGACAGTAAATGTTCACTTATGAGATAAAAATCTAGTCTGCTTTGTTGTCTTGGTGTAGCTCTTCTCCAAGTAAATTGTCTGCTACCGGGATAGAGCTCACGCCAAATGTCGATTACATCTAAATCTACCATTAAAAGAAGTATTTAACGAATTAGGCATATTGCTAAAAAGGAACGAAGCAAACCTCAGAATTACTGTGCATTTTCCAAAAGAAAAAAGAAGACAGTACACTTTTCCTAGAGGCCTTGCTCGAATCTTGGGCTTCCACAGTAGTGACAGAGCTTATTGTATTAGTACAAAGGATGACACCTATCAATTTGAAGGTAATAAACCATGTGATTTTCTCATGAACCCAATGTTGCATGTCCATTTACAAGAACAAAAAACAGACAGTAATTTATTTGATGGCCATCCATCTACAGTTCTAAGAGCACTACCATCAACTAGGGCAGGTTACTGCGATTATCAATTAAACACATTTAGTGAAAACAGACAATTTAAAGAATTAATTGCTGGGTGGTTAAATACATTGTGTGTAAAAATAACTAACCAAGACGGAAAACTGGTTGTTGTTCTGATTTATTAATAGTGCTTGAAATAAAATAAAAAACAGTTTTGCAAAAATTTATACTGATTTTTTATGCTTGAGAGAATGTCAATATGCCGGTTCAACCACGCCACATTTTATTTTGCCGAACAAGCCCTTTATAACATCTTTTATTTGCTGTTTTGTTAATATTATTTTTTTGCTTTTGTAAAAAGAGGGCTAAACTCTGTTTTGTTAATGCTATTTTTTGCTTTTGTAAAAAGAGGGGTTACAGAGCAAAATAGAGAAAAGTGGATGTTAAAAAGGGGGCTTGCGAGGCAAAATAAAATGTGGTGGGGTTGAACGGCATATTGACATTCTCTGCCTTCCTGGTTGTCTGTCCATCAGACGCTGGTGATGAAATAGTGTGGAACTGTGGAAGAGGCAAGGTTCTCCTCTTTCCCCTGTTCTGTACAATGTCTACACAAAAGGCCTAGGAGACCTCAACAGAAACGGAAATGCTCGAGTGATTACATTTGCAGATGCTACAAAGCATCAAAGAATGCTGAAGAAAGAACGAAAGCAGTTTAGCAACAGTTGAACAACATTGCTCAGTGGTGTCAAGAAACTGGATCGTCCATCAACCCTACAAAAGCCCAGACATTAGTCTGCACTCTCAACAAGAAGACATCAGGACAAGTACCCTCACCAGTCTCCTTCAATGGAATACCAGTTGAATCGACTAACAAAACAACCTACGCTATTTGGGTGTAGGCTTTGTCAGAATGCCAACCTTTAGAAAGCATGTTGAGAATATTGTTCTTAAATGCAAAAAAGGCCTATCTGCCATGACAGCAATGGCAGCTTAAGGCATTGAACAGCGCCATCTCTACCGACTGTATCACGCACTTGTACTCAGTGTGATAGATTACGGATTAGGGCGTACAACACTGTCCAACAGCAACCTCAAATTAGAAAGAATTCAAAATGAAGCAATGAGATTGATCCTGGGAACCACAAAGGACACACCAGTTCAAACTATGCGATACCTACTCGACCTTCCTTCAATGCACAAGCTGCAACAGGTGAAGGCATATTTCAGAGCCCTTGAAAATCCCCAAAACCCACTTCATGCGGCGGTCAAGGAAACAAAAGGCACTCGGCTAGGACGTGGAAAATCATGGATGAGACAGGCAGAAGACAGTATACAGCATGTGTGCCAGTTAGCGGAAGTCAAAGAAACCAAGGAATGGGAGAAACATCCAGACCACTTGAAGCACCTCTACCAAATTGCCATTGCTCCAGAACTTGGAAGAAATTGTCGAGAATGGCCAGAAGGCAAAACCAACGCAGAAATTCAGATGCTGGTAGAAGACCTTTGCACAAAAGATGGTATTTTAATATACACTGATGGTTCTGTCACCAAAGGTAAGTCAGGCTGGGGATACACAGTGAAGCAAAATGGCCGGACTATTCAGGAAGACAATGGTGCACACAGTTTAACAACTCCAAGTCTAACAATGGAGGTAGAAGCAGTGGCACAAGCACTCCACTGGCTTACATCCGTAAGCCAGTTTCAAACTCAACAAGCCATGATACTGACTGACTCCATGAACCTACTTCAGAAAGTGAAAAGTGGAATGGGAAGCCCTGCTTAGAATGAACTAATGCGCAGCCTTCCATTGGGGAGACTCATATGGATGTACTGCCCTGGACATGCTGGAGTTAAAGGAAACGAGAGAGCAGACACACTGGCTGGCAAGGCAACAATAAGAACTGGATTACTGTTTGGCCGATCTGATGTGATAAGAAATCTGAAGAATCACTTAAGCAAAGAAGAGCAAAGTCACTATACCATAGACCATCTTTCAGATCTGAACATCAAGAGAGGAAGTGGCCGCACATCCAGACTTAAGGAAAGAGCAAGAAACATCACTAGCCAAACAAACATTGGAATAATTTCAAGGCCAACATTGCGAAGACTCCTAGAGATTAGAGAAAATTCATACTCGGCCTTTCCAATAACAGACACAAAAGCTGAAACACATGTCAACTGAGATAAGACTTTGAATCTCTTTGGGTCCCCAGTGTATACTGTAGACGTGTGTGTGCTGGTGTGTGTTCATCAGTGGGGTGATGCCAGCATGTTAATTAGTGTCCATGGACATCATGAGTGTGCAAGCGTTGGTGTGGGAGTGTGTGTGGGAGAGAGTGAGTGAGTGTGTGTGTGTGTGTGTGTGTGTGTGTGTGTGTGTGTGTGTGTGTGTGTGTGTGTGTGTGTGTTCATCACTGGCGTAATGCCAGCGTGTTAATTAGAGAGTCCACAGACATGTGTGTGGAAGCGTTGTGTGTGAGTGTGTGTGAGAGAATTGTGTGTGTGTGTGTGTGTGTGTGTGTGTGTGTGTGTGTGTGTGTGTGTGTGTGTGTGTGTGTGTGTGTGGCGTGTGTGTGCGTGCGTGCGTGTGTGTGTTTGTGTGTGTGCGTGCGTGCGCGCGCGTGCGTGTGTGTGCGTGGGATGTGTTTGAGGGGGAGGAGTTGTTGTTCTTACTGTTATGTGTATGTGTGTCTGCGCGAGAGAGTGCGCGTGCACTTATATGCTGTAATTGATGGTCTTGTTCTTCTTCCTAAGACATCTTCTGAACATTCACACACACACACACACACACACACACACACACACACACACACACACACACACACATATATATACACGCGCACTCACACACACACACACACACACACACACACACACACACACACACACACACACACACACACATATACAAACGTGTGTGCGTACATTCGCTCGCTCTTACCCACACACATATACACATGTGTACATGTGCACGTCCACACCGACACACGCGCGCACACACACGCATACACATAAGCGCACAAATGCATACACGCACGCACATGCGCACACGCCCACATACAAAGACACACACATGCACACAGATATGTACACACATAGCCTATATGCAGATACGTGTGCTCACACAAACCCACAAATTACACACACACACACACACACACACACACACACACACACACACACACACACACACACACACATGCACACGCACTTCTGCACACACACACACACACACACACACACACGCGCGCGCGCGCGCGCGCGCGAACGCGCGCGCGCGCACACATGCCTGCGCACACGCCTGCGCACGCACACACACATACACACACACACACACACATGCGCCCACGCACACACATGCGCCCATGCCCACACATCATACACACACGTGTACATTCACTACACACACATTATGTGAGATGAGGAATAGGCATTATGTGAGATGAGGAATGAGCATTATGTCAGATGAGGAATGAGCATTATGTGAAATGAGGAATGAGCATTATGTCAGATGAGGAATGAGCATTATGTCAGATGGGGAATAAGCACTATCTGAGGAATGAGCATAATGTCAGATGAGGAATTAGCATTATGTCAGATGAGGAGTGAGCATTATGTTAGATGAAGAATGAGCATTATGTGAGATGAGGAATGAGCATTATGTGAGATGAGGAATGAGCATTATGTGAGATGAGGAATGAGCATTATGTGAGGAATGAGCATTATGTGAGATGAGAAATGAGCATTATGTGAATTGGGGAATGAGAATTATGTGAGATGAAGAATGAGCATTATGTGAGATGGGGAATGAGCATTATGTCAGATGAGAAATGAGCATTATGTGAGGAATGAGCATTGTGTGAGATGAGGAATGAGCATTATGTAAGATGGGGAATGAGCATTATATGAGATGAGAAATGAGCATTATGTCAGATGAGGAATGAGCATTATGTCAGATGAGAAATGAGCATTATGTGAGATGAGGAATGAGCATTATATCAGATGAGGAATGAGCATTATGACAGATGAGGAATGAACATTATGTCAGATGGGGAATGAACACTATGTCAGTAATGAGCATTATGTGAGATGGGGAATGAGCATTATGTGAGATGAGGAACGAGCATTATGTCCAATGAGGAATGAGCATTATGTCAGATGAGGAATGAGCATCATGTCAGATGAGGAATGAGCATTATGTGAGATGAAGAATGAGCATTATGTGAGATGAGGAATGAGCATTATGTGAGATGAGGAATGAGCATTATCTCAGATGAAGAATGAGCATTATGTGAGGAATGAGCATTATGTCAGAGGAGGAATGTGCATTGTGTCAGATGGGGAATGAGCATTATGTGAGATGAGGAATGAGCATTATGTCAGATGAGGAATGAGCATTATGTCAGATGACGAATGAGCATTATGTGACGAATGAGCATTAAGTGAGATGAGGAATGAACATTATGTGAGGAATGAGCGTTATGTCAGAGGAGGAATGTGCGTTGTGTCAGATGGGGAATGAGCATTATGTAAGATGAGGAATGAGCATTATGCGAGATGAGGAATGAGCATTATGTCAGATGAGGAATGAGCATGATGTGAGATGAAGAATGAGCATTATGTGAGATGGGGAATGAGCATTATGTCAGATGAGAAATGAGCATTATGTGAGGAATGAGCATTGTGTGAGATGAGGAATGAGCATTATGTAAGATGGGGAATGAGCATTATATGAGATGAGAAATGAGCATTATGTCAGATGAGGAATGAGCATTATGTCAGATGAGAAATGAGCATTATGTGAGATGAGGAATGAGCATTATATCAGATGAGGAATGAGCATTATGACAGATGAGGAATGAACATTATGTCAGATGGGGAATGAACACTATGTCAGTAATGAGCATTATGTGAGATGGGGAATGAGCATTATGTGAGATGAGGAACGAGCATTATGTCCAATGAGGAATGAGCATTATGTCAGATGAGGAATGAGCATCATGTCAGATGAGGAATGAGCATTATGTGAGATGAAGAATGAGCATTATGTGAGATGAGGAATGAGCATTATGTGAGATGAGGAATGAGCATTATCTCAGATGAAGAATGAGCATTATGTGAGGAATGAGCATTATGTCAGAGGAGGAATGTGCATTGTGTCAGATGGGGAATGAGCATTATGTGAGATGAGGAATGAGCATTATGTCAGATGACGAATGAGCATTATGTGACGAATGAGCATTAAGTGAGATGAGGAATGAACATTATGTGAGGAATGAGCGTTATGTCAGAGGAGGAATGTGCGTTGTGTCAGATGGGGAATGAGCATTATGTAAGATGAGGAATGAGCATTATGTGAGATGAGGAATGAGCATTATGTCAGATGAGGAATGAGCATGATGTGAGATGAGGAAATTGAGCATTATGTCAGATGAGGAATGAGCATTATGTCAGATGGGGTATCAGCATTATGTCAGATGAGGAATGAGCATTATGTGAGATGAGGAATGAGCATTATGTGAGATGATGAATGAGCATTATGTGAGATGAGGAATGAGCATTACGTGAGATGAGGAATGAGCATTATGGCAGATGAGGAATGAGCATTATGTGAGATGGGGAATGAGCTTTATATGAGAAGGGAATAAGCTTTATGTGAGATGAGGAATGAGCATTATGTCAGATGAGGAATGAGTATTATGTGAGATGAGGAAAGAAAACATTATGTCAGAAGAGGAATGAGCATTATGTGAGAAGAGGAATGAACATTATTTGAGAGGGAATGAGCATTACGTGAGATGAGGAATGAGCATTATGTCAGATGAGAAATGAGCATTATGTCAGATGAGGAATGAGCATTTAATGTCAGACAAGGAATGAGCATTATGTCAAATGAGGAATGAGCATTATGTGAGGAATGAGCATTATAACAGATGGGTAATGACCATTATGTGAGATGAGGAATGAGCATTAGGTGAGATGAGGAATGAGTATTATGTCACATGGGGAATGAGCATTATGAGACATGAGGAATGAGTATTATGTCAGATGAGGAAGAATGAGCATTATGTCAGATGAGGAAAGAGCATTATATCAGATGGGGAATGAGCATTATTTGAGGAATGAGCATTATGTGAGATGGGGAATGACCATTATATGAGATGAGGAATGAGCATTATGTCAGATGAGGAATGAGCATGATGTGAGATGAGGAATGAGCATTATGTCAGATGAGGAAGGAGCATTATGTCAGATGGGGTATCAGCATTATGTCAGATGGGGAATGAGCATCATGTGAGATGAAGAATGAGCATTATGTGAGATGGGGAATGAGCATTACGTCAGATGAGGAATGAGCATTATGTGAGGAATGAGCATCATGTGAGACGAAGAATGAGCATTATGTGAGATGAGGAATGAGCATTATGTGAGATGAGGAATGAGCATTATGTCAGATGGGGAATGAGCATTATGACAGATGAGGAATGAGCATTATGTCAGATGAGTAATGAGCATAATGTGAGGAATGAGCATTATGTGAGATGAGGAATGACCATTATGTGAGATGAGGAATGAGCATTATGTGAGATGGGGAATGAGCATTATATCAGATGAGGAACGAGCATTATGTCAGATGAGGAATAAGCATTATGTGAGATGAGGAATGAGCATTATGTGAGGAATGACCATTATAACAGATGGGGAATGACCATTATGTGAGATGAGGAATGAGCATAAGGTGAGATGAGGAATGAGCATTATGTCAGACGGGGAATGAGCATTATGTGAGATGAGGAATGACCATTATGTCAGATGAGGAATGAGCATTATGTGAGAAATGAACATTATGTGAGATGAGGAATGAGCATTATGTGAGATGAGGAATGAGCATTATGTGAGATGGGGAATGAGCATTATGTCAGATGAGGAATGAGCATTATGTGAGGAATGAGCATCATGTGAGACCAAGAATGAGCATTATGTGAGATGAGGAATGAGCATTATGTGAGATGAGGAATGAACATTATGTCAGATGGGGAATAAGCATTATGTCAGATAAGGAATGAGCATTATGTCAGATGAGTAATGAGCATAATGTGAGGAATGAGCATTATGTGAGATGAGGAATGACCATTATGTCATATGAGGAATGAGCATTATGTGAGATGGGGAATGAGCATTATATCAGATGAGGAATGAGCATTATGTCAGATGAGGAATAAGCATTATGTGAGATGAGGAATGAGCATTACGTGAGATGAGGAATGAGCATTATGTCAGATGAGGAATGAGCATTATGTGAGATGAGGAAAGAAAACATTATGTCAGAAGAGGAATGAGCATTATGTGAGAAGAGGAATGAACATTATTTGAGAAGGTGATTGAGCATTACGTGAGATGAGGAATGAGCATTGTGTCAAATGAGAAATGAGCATTATGTCAGATGAGGAATGAGCATAATGTCAGACAAGGAATGAGCATTATGTCAAATGAGGAATGAGTATTATGTGAGGAATGAGCATTATAACAGATGGGGAATGACCATTATGTGAGATGAGGAATGAGCATTAGGTGAGATGAGGAATGAGCATTATGTCAGACGGTGAATGAGCATTATGTGAGATGAGGAATGACCATTATGTCAGATGAGGAATGAGCATTATGTGAGAAATGAACATTATGTGAGATGAGGAATGAGCATTATGTGAGATGAGGAATGAGCATTATGTGAGATGGGGAATGAGCATTATGTCAGATGAGGAATGAGCATTATGTGAGGAATGAGCATCATGTGAGACCAAGAATGAGCATTATGTGAGATGAGGAATGAGCATTATGTGAGATGAGGAATGAACATTATGTCAGATGGGGAATAAGCATTATGTCAGATGAGGAATGAGCATTATGTCAGATGAGTAATGAGCATAATGTGAGGAATGAGCATTATGTGAGATGAGGAATGACCATTATGTCATATGAGGAATGAGCATTATGTGAGGTGGGGAATGAGCATTATATCAGATGAGGAATGAGCATTATGTCAGATGAGGAATAAGCATTATGTGAGATGAGGAATGAGCATTATGTGAGGAATGACTATTACGTAAGCTGAAGAATGAGCATTATGTGAGATGAGGAATGAGCATTAAGTGAGATGAGGAATGAGCATTATGTGAGATGAGGAATGAGCATTATGTCAGATGAGGTATGAGCATTATGTGAGGAATGAGCATTAAGTGAGATGAAGAATGAGCATTATGTAAGATGGGGAATGAGCATTATGTGAGATGAGGAATGAGCATTATATCAGATGAGGGATGAGCATTATGGAAAATGAGGAATGAGCATTATGTGTGATGGGGAATAAGCATTATGTGAGATGAGGAATGAACATTATATCAGATGAGGGTTGAGCATTATGTCAAATCAGGAATGAGCATTATGTGAGATGTGGAATGAGCATTATGTCAGATGAAGAATGAGCATTATGTAACATTGGGAATGAGCATTATGTGACATGAAGAATGAGAATTATGTGAGATGGGGATGAGCATTATGTCAGATTAGGAATGAGCGTTATGTCAGATGAGGAATGAGCATTATGTAAGGAATGAGCATTATATGAGATGAGTAATGAGCATTATGTCAGATGAGGAATGAGCATTATGTCAGATGAGGAATGAGCATTATGTCAGATGGGGAATGAGCATTATGTGAGGAATGAGCATTATGTGAGATGAGGAATGAGCATTATGTCAGATGAGGAATGAGCATTATGCGAGATGATGAATGAGCATTATGTCGGATGAGGAATGAGCTGTTTGTGAGATGGGGAATGAGCATTATGTGAGATGAGGAATGAGCATTATGTGAGATGAGGAATGAGCATTATGTGAGATGAGGAATGAGTATTATGTCAGATGAGGAATGAGCATTATGTGAAGAATGAGCATTATGTCAGATGAGGAATGAGCATTATGTCAGATGAGGAATGAGCATTATGTGAGATGAAGAATGAGCATTTTGTCAGATGAGGAATGAGCATTATATCAGATGAAAATGAGCATTATGTCAGATGCGGAATGAGCATTATGAGACATGAGGAATGAGTATTATGTCAGATGAAGAATGAGCATTATATCAGATGGGGAATGAGCATTATTTGAGGAATGAGCATTATGTGAGATGGTGGATGACCATTATATGAGATGAGGAATGAGCCTTATGTCAGATGAGGAATGAGCATGATGTGAGATGAGGAATAAGCATTATGTCAGATGAGGAATGAGAATTATGTCAGATGGGGTATCAGCATTATGTCAGATGAGGAATGAGCATTATGTGAGATGAGGAATGAGCATTATGTGAGATGATGAATGAGCATTATGTGAGATGAGGAATGAGCATTACGTGAGATGAGGAATGAGCATTATGGCAGATGAGGAATGAGCATTATGTGAGATGGGGAATGAGCTTTATATGAGAAGGGGAATAAGCTTTATGTGAGATGAGGAATGAGTATTATGTCAGATGAGGAATGAGTATTATGTGAGATGAGGAAAGAAAACATTACGTCAGAAGAGGAATGAGCATTATGTGAGAAGAGGAATGAACATTATTTGAGAAGGGGATTGAGCATTACGTGAGATGAGGAATGAGCATTATGTCAGATGAGAAATGAGCATTATGTCAGATGAGGAATGAGCATAATGTCAGACAAGGAATGAGCATTATGTCAAATGAGGAATGAGCATTATGTGAGGAATGAGCATTATAACAGATAGTTAATGACCATTATGTGAGATGAGGAATGAGCATTAGGTGAGGTGAGGAATGAGCATTATGTCACATGGGGAATGAGCATTATGAGACATGAGGAATGAGTATTATGTCAGATGAGGAAGAATGAGCATTATGTCAGATGAGGAATGAGCATTATATCAGATGGGGAAATGAGCATTATTTGAGGAATGAGCATTATGTAGATGGGGAATGACCATTATATGAGATGAGGAATGAGCATTATGTCAGAAAAGGATTGAGGCATGATGTGAGATGAGGAATGAGCATTATGTCAGATGAGGAATGAGCATTATGTCAGATGGGGTATCAGCATTATGTGAGATGAGGAATGAGCATTATGTAGATGAGGAATGAGCATTATGTGAGAAATGAAGCATTATGTGAGATGAGGAATGAGCATTATGTGAGATGAGGAATGAGCATTATGTGAGATGGGGAATGAGCATTATGTCAGATGAGGACATGAGCATTATGTGAGGAATGAGCATCATGTGAGACGAAGAATGAGCATTATGTGAGATGAGGAATGAGCATTATGTGAGATGAGGAATGAGCATTATGTAATGATGAGGAATGAGCATTATGTCAGATGAGGAATTGAGCATTATGTCAGATAGTAATGAGCATATTGTGAGGGAATGAGCATTATGTGAGATGAGGCAATGACATTATGTCAGATGAGGAATGAGCATTATGTGAGATGGGGAATGAGCATTATATCAGATGAGAATGAGCATTATGTCAGATGAGGAATAGCATTATGTGAGGAATGAGCATTATGTAAGGAATGAGCATTATTAGTGAGGAATGAGCATTATGTAGATGAGGAATGAGCATTATTAGATGAGGAATGACATTATGTAGATGAGAAATATGAAGCAATTATGTCATATGAGGAATGAGCATTATGTAGAATGAGGAATGAACATTATGTCAGATGAAGAAGAGATATGGCATTGAGAGATGTCAGATGAAATGACATTATGTAAGGAAATGAGCATTATAGAATGAGGAATGAGTATTATGTCATGATGAAAGAATGAGCATTATTCAGATGAAAATGAGCATTTTGTGGGAATGAGCATTATTGAGGATGATGAGCATTATGTGAGTGGGGATCATTATAGGGTGAGATGAGATAGAGATGGGGCATGAATATGTGAGATGAGGAATGAGCATTATGTCAGATGAGGAATGAGCATTATGTCAGATGGGGTAATCAGCATTATGTCAGATGAGGAATGAGCATTATGTGAGATGAGGAATGAGCATTATGTGAGATGAGGAATGAGCATTACGTGAGATGAGGAATGAGCATCATGTCAGATGAGGAATGATCATTATGTGAGGAATGAGCATTATGTGACCTGAAGAATGAGTATTATGGGAGAAGAGGAATGAGTATTACGTGAGATGAGAAATGAGCATTATGTGAGATGAGGAATGAGCAGTATGTGAGATGAGGAATGAACATTATGTGAGATGAGGAATGAGCATTATGTGAGGAATAGCATTAAGTGAGAGAGAATGAGCATTATGTAATTGGGAATGAGCATTATGTGAGATGAGGAATGAGCATTATTGTCAGATGAGGAATGAGCATTATGTCAGATGAAAATGAGCATTATGTCAGATGCGGAATGAGCATTATGTAATGAGGAATGAGCATTATGTCAGAAGAGGAAAATGAGCATTATGTCAGGTGAAGAATGAGCTTATGTAGATGGGAAATGAGCATTAAGTGAGAGAATGAGCATTATGTGAGATGGGAATGAGCATTATGTCAGATGAGGAATGAGCATTATGTGAGGAATGAGATTATGTGAGATGAGGAAATGAGCATTATGTGAGACGAGGAATGAGATTATATGAGATGAGGAATGAGCATTATGTGAGATGGGAATGAGCATTTGTGAGATGAGGAATGAGCATTATGTCAGATGAGGAATGAGCATTATGTGAGGAATGAGCATTATGTGAGATGAGGAATGAGCATTATGTGAGGAATGAGCATTATGTTAGATGACGAATGAGCATTATGTGAGATGAGGAATGAGGATTATGTGAGATGGGGAATGAGCATTACGTGAGGAATGAGCATTATGTTAGATTACGAATGAGAATTATGTGAGGAATGAGCATTATGTGAGAGGTGGAATGAGCATTATGTGAGATGAGGAGTGAGCATTATGTGAGATGAGGAATGAGCATTATGTCAGATGAGTAATGAGCATTATGTCAGATGAGGAATGAGCATTATGTGAGATGAGGAATAAGCATTATGTGAGGAAAGAGCATTATGTGAGATGAGGAATGAGCATTATGTGAGATGAGGAATGAGCATTATGTGAGATAAGGAATGAGCATTATGTGAGATGAGGAATTAGCATTATGTCAGATGAGGAATGAGCATTATGTGAGATGGGCAATGAGCATTATTTTGAGGTATGAGCATTATGTGAGATGAGGAATGAGCATTATGTGAGGAATGAGCATTATGTCAGATGTGGAATGAGCATTATGTGAGGAATGAGCATTATGTCAGGTGAGGAATGAGTATTATGTGAGATGGGGAATGAGCATTATGTCAAATGAGAATTAGCATTATGTGAGATGAGGAATGAGTGTATTATGTTGAGATTGAGGTATGGAAGTCATTATGTGAGGAATGAGCATTATGTGAAATGAGGAATGAGCATAACGTCAGATAATGAATGAGGATTATATCAGATGAGGAATCAGTTTTATGTCAGATGAGTAATGAGTATTATGTGAGATGAGGAATGAGCATTATGTGAGATGAAGAATGAGCATTATGTGAGATGGGGACTGAGGATTATGTGAGTTGAGGAATGAGCATTATGTCAGATGAGGAATGAGCATTATGTGAGATGAGGAATGATCATTTTGACCAATGAGGAATCAGCATTATGTCAGATGAGGAATGTGCATTATGTGAGGAATGAGCATTATGTGAGATGAGGAATGAGCATTATGTCAGATGGGGAATGAGCATTAACAGATGAGGAATGAGAATTATGTGAGATGAGGAATGAGCATTATGTGAGATGAGGAATGAGCATTATGTGAGATGAGGAATGAGCATTATGTTAGGAATGAGCATTATGTGAGATGAGGAATGAGCATTATGTGAGATGAGGAATGAGCATTATGTCAGATGAGGAATGAGCATTATGTGAGGAATGAGCATTAAGTGAGATGTGGATTGAGCCTTATGTCAGATGGGGAATGAGCATTATGTCAGATGAGGAATGAGCATTATGTGAGGAATGAGCATTATGTGAGATGAGGAATGAGCTTTATGTGAGATGCGGAATGAGCATTATGTGAGATGAGGAATGAGCTCTATGTGTGATGACGAATGAGCATGAGATGAGGAATGAATATTATGTGAGATGAGGAATGAGCATTATGTGAGATGGGGAATGAGCATTATGTCAGATGAGGAATGAGCATTATGTGAGGAATGAGCATTATGTGAGATGAGGAATGAGCATTACGTCAGATAAGGAATGAGCATTATATCAGATGAGGAATGAGCATTATGTCAGATGAAGAATGAGCATTATGTGAGATGAGGAATGAGCATTATGTCAGATGAGCAATGAGCATTAAATGAGATGAGGAATGAGAAGTATGTGAGGAATGGTCATTATGTCAGAGGAGGAATGAGCATTATGTGAGATGAACAATGAGCATTATGTGAGCTTGGGAATGAGGATTATGTGAGTTGAGGAATGAGCATTATGTCAGATGAGGTATGAGTATTATGTGAGATTATTATTATTATTATTATTATGAACATTTATGACGCCTAATCAATTGAATGCCCTAGGCGTTTACAATATCACAACAGACATCAAATCACACAATATATAACAATCATACATGAGAAAAAGGCATCAAAATCCAAAGCAAGGACACAAACTCACAAGCATGCATACACGCAAACACACACTCACACAGACACGAACGCACACAAAGCAGACACTCGCATCACACATTGCAAACGTCGGGTCACAGGGAAGACGAAGTTACCTAGGAAACAGATGAGTTTTGAGAAGGCGCTTGAATGTGGGCAGTGAGGGTGAGTATCTGAGAGAGCGAGGCAATTGATTCCAGGTAGTTGGAGCTTGATAGGCAAAGGAACGTTGACCAAAGGTTTTAGTGCGAACAGTGGGGATACTGTAGATACGAGTGTCACATGAGGAACGTAAAGCTCGAGATGGGGTGTAAAGATGTAACAGGTGGGTGAGATACTCAGGACAGGAAGACTCGATAGATTTGAAGCAGAGAGAGGCAATCTTGTAGGATATTCTTAGCTGAACAGGGAGCCAGTGGAGAGAGCGGAGCAATGGGGTAACATGGTTATATTTAGAAGTGCGGAAGATGAGACGGGCAGCATGATTCTGAACTCTTTGAAGTTTGTTGATGAGATGAGAGGGAGAGCCAGACAAAAGAGCGTTACAGTAATCCAGGCGGGATAGAACAAATGCGCAGACAAGAGCTTTTGTTGTGTTTTCTGAGAGAAGATGGCGAATAGAAGCAATTCGGCGGAGTTCAAGAAAGCAAGTGCGACAGACATTGCTGACATGCTGTTGGAAGGACAGGGTTTGATCAAGAGTTACACCGAGGTTGCGGGCAGAATGAGAGAGAGTGATAGGTGAATCAACAAGTTTGATGGAAGTCGGAACAGAAGGGTGGTTTTGAAGTTTTGGTGGGGTGATCAGGATCAGTTCAGACTTATCTTCATTTAGTTTTAGTTTGTTTCGGGTCATCCAGTCCTTAAGGTTGGCTACACAAGACTGGGTGTTTTGGATCATGAGAGGAAGGTCAGAGAGAGGCCCAGAGACATACAGCTGATTGTCATCAGAGAAGGAATGATGCTGAAGTAGGTGTTCTTGGACGATAGAAGAGACAGGATAAGAGTAGAGAATGAAGAGTAGAGGGCCCAAGACAGATCCTTGTGGCACGCCGTAGGTCAGACAAGAGGGATTAGAAGAAAGGCCGTTGATAGAAAACTACTTGTTGACGATCAGTGATGTAGGAATGAAACCAACTCAAGACTGTGTCATCAAGCCCAAAAGAGTGATGTAGGCGGGAAATGAGGATAGAGTGGTCAATAGTGTCAAAGGCAGCAGATAGGTCCAAGAGAGTCAAAAGTGATACATTGTTACAGTCAAGGGCAGTCAGAATGTCGTTACAGATTTTGAGAAGAGCAGTCTCAGTACTATGTCCAGAGCGGTAAGCAGACTGAAGGGGATAGACAAGGCTGTTGGAATGAAGGTGGTCTAACAGTTGGTCAAGAACAACTTTCTCTAAAATTTTTGAAAGAAACGAAGATTTGACACAGGTCTGTAGTTTTTCAAATTGTCAGGGTCAAGAGTAGTCTTTTTCAAAAGAGGTCTTACAATTGCAGAGATGAGGAATGAGCATTATGTCAGATGAGGAATGAGCATTATGTCAGATGAGGAATGAGCATTTTGTGAGGAATGAGCATTATGTGAGATGAGGAATGAGCATTACGTCAGATAAGGAATGAGCATTATATCAGATGAGGAATGAGCATTATGTCAGATGAGGAATGAGCATTATGTGAGATGAAGAATGAAATTATGTGAGATGGGGAATGGGCATTATGTGACATAAGGAATGAGCATTATGTGAGATGAGGAATGAGCATTATGTCAGATGAGGAATGAGCATTAGGTGGGGAATGAGCGTTATGTGAGGAATGAGCATTATGTCAGATGAAGAAATGACCATTATGTGAGGAATGAGCATTATGTCAGATGAGGAATGAGCTTTATATGAAATGAAGAATGAGCATTATGTGAGAGGAGGAATGAGCATATGTGAGATGAGGAATGAGCATTATGTGAGATGAGGAATGAGCATAATGTCAGAAGAGGAATGAGCATTATGTCAGATGAGGAATGAGCATTATGTCAGATGAGGAATGAGCTTTTTGTGAGGAATGAGCATTATGTGAGATGAGGATGAGCATTACGTCAGATAAGGAATGAGCATTATATCAGATGAGGAATGAGCATTATGTCAGATGAGGAATGAGCATTATGTGAGATGAAGAATGAAATTATGTGAGATGGGGAATGGGCATTATGTGACATAAGGAATGAGCGTTATGTGAGATGAGGAATGAGCATTATGTCAGATGAGGAATGAGCATTAGGTGGGGAATGAGCATTATGTGAGGAATGAGCATTATGTCAGATGAAGAAATGACCATTATGTGAGGAATGAGCATTATGTCAGATGAGGAATGAGCTTTATATGAAATGAAGAATGAGCATTATGTGAGATGAGGAAAGAGCATTATGTGAGATGAGGAATGAGCATTATGTCAGATGAGTAATGAGCATAATGTCAGAAGAGGAATGAGCATTATGTCAGATGAGGAATGAGCATTATGTGAGGAATGAGCATTATATCAGATGGGGAATGAGCATTATGTCCAATGAGGAATGAGCATTATTTGAGATGATGAATGAACATTATGTCAGATGGGGAATGAGCATTATGTGAGATGAGGAATGACCATTATGTCAAATGAGGAATGAGCATTATGTGAGAAATGAGCATTATGTCAGATGAGGAATGAGCATTATGTGAGATGAGGAATGAGCATTGTTTGAGATGGGGAATGAGCATTATGTCATATGAGGAATGAGCATAATGTGAGGAATGAGCATCATGTGAGATGAAGAATGAGCATTATGTGAGATGAGGAATGAGCATTAAGTGAGGTGAGGAATGAGCATTATGTCAGATGGGGAATGAGCATTATGTCAGATGACGAATGACCATTATGTCAGATGAGTAATGAGCATTATGTGAGGAATGAGCATTATGTGAGATGAGGAATGAGCATTATGAGAGATGAGGAATGAGCATTATGTGAGATGGGGAAAGAGCATTATATCAGATGAGGAATGAGTATTATGTCAGATGAGGAATGAGCATTATGTCAGATGAGGAATGAGCATTATGTGAAGAATGAGCATTATGTGACCTGAAGAATGAGCATTATGTGAGATGAGGAATGATCATTATGTGAGATGATTAATGAGCATTATGTCAGATGAGGAATGCGCAGTATGTGAGATGAGGAATGAACATTATGTCAGATGAGGAATGAGCATTATGTAAGGAATGACCATTAAGTGAGATGAAGAATGAGCATTATGTAGGATGGGGAATGAGCATTACGTGAGATGAGGAATGAGCATTATGTCAGATGAGGAATGAGCATTATGGAAAATGAGGAATGAGCATTATGTGAGATGGGGAATAAGTATTATGTGAGATGAGGAATGAGCATTATATCAGATGAGGGGTGAGCATTATGTCAAATCAGGAATGACCATTATGTGAGATGGGGAATGAGCATTATGTCAGATGGGGAATGAGCATTATGTCAGATGAGGTATGAGCATTATGTGAGATGAGTAATGAGCATTATGTGAGGAATGAGCATTATGTGATATGAGGAATGAGCATTATGTCAGATGAGGAATGAGCATTATGTGAGATGGGGAATGAGCATTATATCAGATGAGGATTGAGCATTATGTCAGATGAGGAATGAGCATTATGTCAGATGAGGAATGAGCATTATGTGAGGAATGAGCATTATGTGACTGAAGAATGAGTATTATGGGAGATGAGGAATGAGCATTACGTGAGATGAGAAATGAGCATTATGTGAGATGAGGAATGAGCAGTATGTGAGATGAGGAATGAACATTATGTGAGATGAGGAATGAGCATTATGTGAGGAATGACCATTAAGTGAGATGAAGAATGAGCATTATGTAACATTGGGAATGAGCATTATGTGAGATGAAGAATGAGCATTTTGTCAGATGAGGAATGAACATTATGTCAGATGAAAATGAGCATTATGTCAGATGCGGAATGAGCATTATGTGACATGAGGAACGAGCATTATGTCAGAAGAGGAAGAATGAGCATTATGTCAGGTGAAGAATGAGCGTTATGTCAGATGGGGAATGAGCATTATGTGAGGAATGAGCATTATGTGAGATGGGGATTGAGCATTATGTCAGATGAGGAATGAGCATTATGTGAGGAATGAGCATTATGTGAGATGAGGAATGAGCATTATGTGAGACGAGGAATGAGTATTATACGAGATGAGGAATGAGCATTATGTGAGATTAGGAATGAGCATTTTGTGAGATGAGGAATGAGCATTATGTCAGATGAGGAATGAGCATTATGTGAGGAATGAGCATTATGTGAGATGAGGAATGAGCATTATGTGAGGAATGAGCATTATGTTAGATGACGAATGAGCATTATGTGAGATGAGGAATGAGGATTATGTGAGATGGGGAATGAGCATTACGTGAGGAATGAGCATTATGTTAGATTACGAATGAGAATTATGTGAGGAATGAGCATTATGTGAGAGGTGGAATGAGCATTATGTGAGATGAGGAGTGAGCATTATGTGAGATGAGGAATGAGCATTATGTCAGATGAGTAATGAGCATTATGTCAGATGAGGAATGAGCATTATGTGAGATGAGGAATAAGCATTATGTGAGGAAAGAGCATTATGTGAGATGAGGAATGAGCATTATGTGAGATGAGGAATGAGCATTATGTGAGATAAGGAATGAGCATTATGTGAGATGAGGAATTAGCATTATGTCAGATGAGGAATGAGCATTATGTGAGATGGGCAATGAGCATTATGTGAGGTATGAGCATTATGTGAGATGAGGAATGAGCATTATGTGAGGAATGAGCATTATGTCAGATGTGGAATGAGCATTATGTGAGGAATGAGCATTATGTCAGGTGAGGAATGAGTATTATGTGAGATGGGGAATGAGCATTATGTCAAATGAGGAATTAGCATTATGTGAGATGAGGAATGAGTATTATGTGAGATGAGGTATGAGCATTATGTGAGGAATGAGCATTATGTGAAATGAGGAATGAGCATAACGTCAGATAATGAATGAGGATTATATCAGATGAGGAATCAGTTTTATGTCAGATGAGTAATGAGTATTATGTGAGATGAGGAATGAGCATTATGTGAGATGAAGAATGAGCATTATGTGAGATGGGGACTGAGGATTATGTGAGTTGAGGAATGAGCATTATGTCAGATGAGGAATGAGCATTATGTGAGATGAGGAATGATCATTTTGACCAATGAGGAATCAGCATTATGTCAGATGAGGAATGTGCATTATGTGAGGAATGAGCATTATGTGAGATGAGGAATGAGCATTATGTCAGATGGGGAATGAGCATTAACAGATGAGGAATGAGAATTATGTGAGATGAGGAATGAGCATTATGTGAGATGAGGAATGAGCATTATGTGAGATGAGGAATGAGCATTATGTTAGGAATGAGCATTATGTGAGATGAGGAATGAGCATTATGTGAGATGAGGAATGAGCATTATGTCAGATGAGGAATGAGCATTATGTGAGGAATGAGCATTAAGTGAGATGTGGATTGAGCCTTATGTCAGATGGGGAATGAGCATTATGTCAGATGAGGAATGAGCATTATGTGAGGAATGAGCATTATGTGAGATGAGGAATGAGCTTTATGTGAGATGCGGAATGAGCATTATGTGAGATGAGGAATGAGCTCTATGTGTGATGACGAATGAGCATGAGATGAGGAATGAATATTATGTGAGATGAGGAATGAGCATTATGTGAGATGGGGAATGAGCATTATGTCAGATGAGGAATGAGCATTATGTGAGGAATGAGCATTATGTGAGATGAGGAATGAGCATTACGTCAGATAAGGAATGAGCATTATATCAGATGAGGAATGAGCATTATGTCAGATGAAGAATGAGCATTATGTGAGATGAGGAATGAGCATTATGTCAGATGAGCAATGAGCATTAAATGAGATGAGGAATGAGAAGTATGTGAGGAATGGTCATTATGTCAGAGGAGGAATGAGCATTATGTGAGATGAACAATGAGCATTATGTGAGCTTGGGAATGAGGATTATGTGAGTTGAGGAATGAGCATTATGTCAGATGAGGTATGAGTATTATGTGAGATTATTATTATTATTATTATTATGAACATTTATGACGCCTAATCAATTGAATGCCCTAGGCGTTTACAATATCACAACAGACATCAAATCACACAATATATAACAATCATACATGAGAAAAAGGCATCAAAATCCAAAGCAAGGACACAAACTCACAAGCATGCATACACGCAAACACACACTCACACAGACACGAACGCACACAAAGCAGACACTCGCATCACACATTGCAAACGTCGGGTCACAGGGAAGACGAAGTTACCTAGGAAACAGATGAGTTTTGAGAAGGCGCTTGAATGTGGGCAGTGAGGGTGAGTATCTGAGAGAGCGAGGCAATTGATTCCAGGTAGTTGGAGCTTGATAGGCAAAGGAACGTTGACCAAAGGTTTTAGTGCGAACAGTGGGGATACTGTAGATACGAGTGTCACATGAGGAACGTAAAGCTCGAGATGGGGTGTAAAGATGTAACAGGTGGGTGAGATACTCAGGACAGGAAGACTCGATAGATTTGAAGCAGAGAGAGGCAATCTTGTAGGATATTCTTAGCTGAACAGGGAGCCAGTGGAGAGAGCGGAGCAATGGGGTAACATGGTTATATTTAGAAGTGCGGAAGATGAGACGGGCAGCATGATTCTGAACTCTTTGAAGTTTGTTGATGAGATGAGAGGGAGAGCCAGACAAAAGAGCGTTACAGTAATCCAGGCGGGATAGAACAAATGCGCAGACAAGAGCTTTTGTTGTGTTTTCTGAGAGAAGATGGCGAATAGAAGCAATTCGGCGGAGTTCAAGAAAGCAAGTGCGACAGACATTGCTGACATGCTGTTGGAAGGACAGGGTTTGATCAAGAGTTACACCGAGGTTGCGGGCAGAATGAGAGAGAGTGATAGGTGAATCAACAAGTTTGATGGAAGTCGGAACAGAAGGGTGGTTTTGAAGTTTTGGTGGGGTGATCAGGATCAGTTCAGACTTATCTTCATTTAGTTTTAGTTTGTTTCGGGTCATCCAGTCCTTAAGGTTGGCTACACAAGACTGGGTGTTTTGGATCATGAGAGGAAGGTCAGAGAGAGGCCCAGAGACATACAGCTGATTGTCATCAGAGAAGGAATGATGCTGAAGTAGGTGTTCTTGGACGATAGAAGAGACAGGATAAGAGTAGAGAATGAAGAGTAGAGGGCCCAAGACAGATCCTTGTGGCACGCCGTAGGTCAGACAAGAGGGATTAGAAGAAAGGCCGTTGATAGAAACTACTTGTTGACGATCAGTGATGTAGGAATGAAACCAACTCAAGACTGTGTCATCAAGCCCAAAAGAGTGATGTAGGCGGGAAATGAGGATAGAGTGGTCAATAGTGTCAAAGGCAGCAGATAGGTCCAAGAGAGTCAAAAGTGATACATTGTTACAGTCAAGGGCAGTCAGAATGTCGTTACAGATTTTGAGAAGAGCAGTCTCAGTACTATGTCCAGAGCGGTAAGCAGACTGAAGGGGATAGACAAGGCTGTTGGAATGAAGGTGGTCTAACAGTTGGTCAAGAACAACTTTCTCTAAAATTTTTGAAAGAAACGAAGATTTGACACAGGTCTGTAGTTTTTCAAATTGTCAGGGTCAAGAGTAGTCTTTTTCAAAAGAGGTCTTACAATTGCAGAGATGAGGAATGAGCATTATGTCAGATGAGGAATGAGCATTATGTCAGATGAGGAATGAGCATTTTGTGAGGAATGAGCATTATGTGAGATGAGGAATGAGCATTACGTCAGATAAGGAATGAGCATTATATCAGATGAGGAATGAGCATTATGTCAGATGAGGAATGAGCATTATGTGAGATGAAGAATGAAATTATGTGAGATGGGGAATGGGCATTATGTGACATAAGGAATGAGCATTATGTGAGATGAGGAATGAGCATTATGTCAGATGAGGAATGAGCATTAGGTGGGGAATGAGCGTTATGTGAGGAATGAGCATTATGTCAGATGAAGAAATGACCATTATGTGAGGAATGAGCATTATGTCAGATGAGGAATGAGCTTTATATGAAATGAAGAATGAGCATTATGTGAGAGGAGGAATGAGCATAATGTGAGATGAGGAATGAGCATTATGTGAGATGAGGAATGAGCATAATGTCAGAAGAGGAATGAGCATTATGTCAGATGAGGAATGAGCATTATGTCAGATGAGGAATGAGCTTTTTGTGAGGAATGAGCATTTTGTGAGATGAGGATGAGCATTACGTCAGATAAGGAATGAGCATTATATCAGATGAGGAATGAGCATTATGTCAGATGAGGAATGAGCATTATGTGAGATGAAGAATGAAATTATGGGGAGATGGGGAATGGGCATTATGTGACATAAGGAATGAGCGTTATGTGAGATGAGGAATGAGCATTATGTCAGATGAGGAATGAGCATTAGGTGGGGAATGAGCATTATGTGAGGAATGAGCATTATGTCAGATGAAGAAATGACCATTATGTGAGGAATGAGCATTATGTCAGATGAGGAATGAGCTTTATATGAAATGAAGAATGAGCATTATGTGAGATGAGGAAAGAGCATTATGTGAGATGAGGAATGAGCATTATGTCAGATGAGTAATGAGCATAATGTCAGAAGAGGAATGAGCATTATGTCAGATGAGGAATGAGCATTATGTGAGGAATGAGCATTATATCAGATGGGGAATGAGCATTATGTCCAATGAGGAATGAGCATTATTTGAGATGATGAATGAACATTATGTCAGATGGGGAATGAGCATTATGTGAGATGAGGAATGACCATTATGTCAAATGAGGAATGAGCATTATGTGAGAAATGAGCATTATGTCAGATGAGGAATGAGCATTATGTGAGATGAGGAATGAGCATTGTTTGAGATGGGGAATGAGCATTATGTCATATTTAGGAATGAGCATAATGTGAGGAATGAGCTTCATGTGAGATGAAGAATGAGCATTATGTGAGATGAGGAATGAGCATTAAGTGAGGTGAGGAATGAGCATTATGTCAGATGGGGAATGAGCATTATGTCAGATGACGAATGGGCCATTATGTCAGATGTGTAATGAGCATTATGTGAGGAATGAGCATTATGTGAGATGAGGAATGAGCATTATGAGAGATGAGGAATGAGCATTATGTGAGATGGGAAAGAGCATTATATCAGATGAGGAATGAGTATTATGTCAGATGAGGAATGAGCATTATGTCAGATGAGGAATGAGCATTATGTGAAGAATGAGCATTATGTGACCTGAAGAATGAGCATTATGTGAGATGAGGAATGATCATTATGTGAGATGATTAATGAGCATTATGTCAAGATGAGGAATGCGCAGTATGTGAGATGAGGAATGAACATTATGTCAGATGAGGAATGAGCATTATGTAAGGAATGACCATTAAGTGAGATGAAGAATGAGCATTATGTAGGATGGGAATGAGCATTACGTGAGATGAGGAAAAGAGCATTATGTCAGATGAGGAATGAGCATTATGGAAAATGAGGAATGAGCATTATGTGAGATGGGGAATAAGTATTATGTGAGATGAGGAATGAGCATTATATCAGATGAGGGGTGAGCATTATGTCAAATCAGGAATGACCATTATGTGAGATGGGGAATGAGCATTATGTCAGATGGGGAATGAGCATTATGTCAGATGAGGTATGAGCATTATGTGAGATGAGTAATGAGCATTATGTGAGGAATGAGCATTATGTGATATGAGGAATGAGCATTATGTCAGATGAGGAATGAGCATTATGTGAGATGGGGAATGAGCATTATATCAGATGAGGATTGAGCATTATGTCAGATTGAGGAATGAGCATTATGTCAGATGAGGAATGAGCATTATGTGAGGAATGAGCATTATGTGACATGAAGAATGAGTATTATGGGAGATGAGGAATGAGCATTACGTGAGATGAGAAATGAGCATTATGTGAGATGAGGAATGAGCAGTATGTGAGATGAGGAATGAACATTATGTGAGATGGAATGAGCATTATGTGAGGAATGACCATTAAGTGAGATGAAGAATGAGCATTATGTAACATTGGGAATGAGCATTATGTGAGATGAAGAATGAGCATTTTGTCAGATGAGGGAAAGAACATTATGTCAGATGAAAATGAGCATTATGTCAGATGCGGAATGGCATTATGTGACATGAGGAACGAGCATTATGTCAGAAGAGGAAGAATGAGCATTATGTCAGGTGAAGAATGAGCGTTATGTCAGATTTGGGGAATGAGCATTATGTGAGGAATGAGCATTATGTGAGATGGGGATTGAGCATTATGTCAGATGAGGGAATGAGCATTATGTGAGGAATGAGCATTATGTGAGATGAGGAATGAGCATTATGTGAGACGAGGAATGAGTATTATACGAGATGAGGAATGAGCATTATGTGAGATTAGGAATGAGCATTTTGTGAGATGAGGAATGAGCATTATGTCAGATGAGGAATGAGCATTAAAGTGAGGAATGAGCATTATGTGAAAGAGGAATGAGCACGAGATGAGGAATGAGCATTATGTTAGATAAGGAATGAGCATTTTGTGAGATGAGGAAGAGCATTATGTGAGATGAGGAATGAGCATTATATGAGCATTATTTGAGATAAGGAATGAGCATTATGTCAGTTGAGGAATGAGCATTATGTCAGATGAGGAATGAGTATTTTTTCTAGATGAGGAATAAGCATTATGTGACGAATGAGCATTATGTGAGATGAGGAATGAGCTTTATGTGAGATTAGGAATGAGCATTATGTCAGATGGGGAATGAGCATTACGTGAGATGAGGAATGAGCATTATGTGAGATGAGGAATGAGCATTATGTGAGATGGGGATTGGGCATTAACTGAGATGAAGAATGAGCATTATGTGAGATGAGGAATGAGCATTATGTGAGATGAGGAATGAGCATTATGTCAGATGAGGAATGAGGATTATGTCAGATGAGGAATGAGCATTATGTCGGGAATGAGTATAATGTGAGATGAGGAATAAGCATTATGTGAGAGGTGGCATGAGCATATGTCAGATGAGGAATGAGCATTATGTGAGGAATGAGTATTAAGTGAGATGAGGAATGAGCATTGTGTGAGATGAGGAATGTGCATTATATCAGATGAGGAATGAGCATTATGTGAGGAATGAACATTATGTGAGATGAGGAATGAGCTATATGTGAGATGGGGAATGAGCATTATGTGAGATGAGGAATGAGCACTATGTGAGATGAGGAATGAGCTTGAGATGAGGAATGAGTATTATGTGAGATGAGGAATGAGCATTATGTGAGATGGGGAATGAGCATTATGTGAGATGGGGAATGAGCATTATGTCAGATGAGGAATGAGTATTATGTGAGGAATGAGCATTATGTGAGATGAGGAATGAGCATTACCTCAGATAGGGAATGAGCATTTTATCAGATGAGGAATGAGCATTATGTCAGATGAGGAATGAGCATTATGTGAGATGAGGAATGAGCATTATGTGAGATAAGGAATGAGCATTATGTCAGGTGAGCAATGAGCATTATATGAGATGAGGAATGAGCAGTATGTGAGGAATGAGCATTATGTGAGATGAGGAATGAGCATTATGTGAGATGAAGAATGAGCATTATGTGAGATGGGGAATGAGGATTATGTGAGTTGAGGAATGAGCATTATGTCAGATGAGGTATGAGTATTATGTGAGATGAGGAATGAGCATTATGTCAATTGACGAATGAGTATTAACTGAGATAAAGAATGAGCATTATGTGAGATGGGGAATGAGCTTTATTGAGATGGGGAATGAGCATTATGTCCAATGAGGAATGAGCATTATGTGAGGAATAAGCATTATGTCAGGTTAAGAATGAGCATTATTTAAGATGGTGAATGAGCATTATGTTAGATGAGGAATGAGCATTATGTGAGAGGAGGAGATGAGCATTATGTGAGATGAAGAATGATCATTATGTGAGATGGTGAATGAGCATTATGTCAGATGAGGAATGAGCATTATGTCAGATGAGGAATGAGCATTATGTCAGGAATAAGCATTATATGAGATGAGGAATGAGCATTATGTCAGATGAGGATTGAGCATTATGTCAGATGAGGAATGAGCATTATGTCAGATGGGGAATGAGCATTATGTCAGATGAGGAATGAGCATTATGTGAGATGAGGAATGAGCATTATGTCAGATGAGGAATGAGCATCATGTGAGAATGAGGAATGAGCATTAATGTCCAATGAGGAATGAGCATTATGTCAGTTTGAGGAATGAGCATTATGTGAGATGAGGAATGAGCATTATGTCAGATGAGGAATGAGCATGGGATGAGGAATGAGCATTAAGTGAGATGAGGAATGAGCATTATGTGAGATGGGTAATGAGCATTTTGTGATGAATGAGCATTATGTGAGATGAGGAATGAGCATTAAGTCAAGATGAGGAATGAGCATTATGTCAGATGAAGAATGAGTATTATGTGAGATGAGGAATGAGCATTATGTGAGATGGGAATGAGCATATGTAGATGAGTGCATTATGTCAGATGAGGAATGACATTATGTGAGATTGGCAGATGAGGAATGAGCATTATGTGAGATGGGAATGAGCATTATGTGGGGAATGAGCATTATGTCAGATGATGAGCATTATGTAGATAGCATTATGTGAGAAGAATGAGCATTATTAATGGATGAGCATATGAGATGGAATGAGCATTATGTGAGATGAGGAATGAGCATTATGTCAGATGAGAGATGAGATAGAGAGCATTATGTTGATGAAGATGGGAATGAGCATTATGTAGATAGATGGGTGAATGAAGCATTTAATGGATGGATATGAGGAACATTTAGTGGATGAGCATTATGTCGATGAGATGAGCATTATGTGAGATGGAATGAACATTATGTGAGATGAGGAATGAGCATTATGTCAGATGAGGAATGAGCATTATGTGAGATGGGAATGAGCATTATGTGAGATGAGGAATGAGCATTATGTCAGATGAGGAATGAGACATTATGTGAGATGGGAATGACATTATGTGAGATGAGGAATGAGGGATTATGTGGAAGGATGAGAGGAATGAGCATTATGTGAGATGAGGAATGAGCATTATGTGAGATGAGGAATGAGCATTATGTAGATGAGGAATGAGCATTATGTCAGATGAGGAATGAGCATTATGTCAGGAATGAGCATTATGTGAGATGGAATGAGCATTATGTAGATGGAATGAGCATTATGTAGATGAGGAATGAGCATTATGTGAGATGAGGCAATAGCATTATGTCAGATGAGGAATGAGCATTATGTGATGAGGAATGAGCATTATGTCAGATGAGGAATGAGCATTACGTGTTGCATATTGGTGACATTACATAGAATAGCATTATGTCAATGAATGTACATTAGTGAGATAGAGGCATTGTCAGTAGGTGCGCATTATGTCCAATGTAGAATGACAGCATAATCATGTAGCATGTTATAGTGAAGAGCATTATGTGATTGAGTTATCATGTTATAATGAGGACATGAGCATATTAATAATGAGCATGTAGATGGCATACTGTAAGGTTGTCATTTATCGTGACAAGAAGAATACATCATTAGCAACTGTTTAATGTGCAAACAAGTATGTCATCTTGACCCTTTCTGAAAATTGAGCCCGGCAACATGTTCCTTTAGGGCAGTACAGGTTGGTCAGTCTAGTGTCCATCTCTTCCATGCCTACAACGCACAGCAATACATCATTAGCACTGTTCTCTAAGGGCAGTACAGGTTGTTCTATGTCTTCCCATGCCTACAACACACAGCAATACATCATTAGCACTGTTCTCTAAGGGCAGTACAGGTTGTTCCATGTCTTCCCGTGCTACAACACACAACCATACATCATTAGCACTGTTCTCTAAGGGCAGTACAGGTTGTTCTATGTCTTCCCATGCCTAAAACACACAACCATACATCATTAGCACTGTTCTCTAAGGGCAGTACAGGTTGTTCTATGTCTTCCCATGCCTAAAACACACAGCAATACATCATTTGCACTGTTCTCTAAGGGCAGTACAGGTTGTTCTATGTCTTCCCATGCCTACAACACACAGCAATACATCATTAGCACTGTTCTCTAAGGGCAGTACAGGTTGTTCTATGTCTTCCCATGCCTACAACACACAACCATACATCATTAGCACTGTTCTCTAAGGGCAGTACAGGTTGTTCTATGTCTTCCCATGCCTACAACACACAGCCATACATCATTAGCACTGTTCTCTAAGGGCAGTACAGGGTTGGTCAGTTGTTGTTCCAAGTCCTTCCATGCCTACAACACACAGCAATACAATATTACAACAATTTTCTGTCTGCGGCACAGAGCCGGTCAGTCGTTGCTCCATACCTCCCCATAGCACACAGACATACATCACTTGCACCACTTTCTAGGAGCAATACAGAGCTGGTCTGTTGTTCTATATCTTCCCATGCCTAAAACACACAGCCATACATGATTAGCAGTTTTATGTAAGCCGTAAGAGGTCACAGGGAGAAAGTCTTTATTGCATTTTTCATACCGACAAAAGACAGCATTTTCTAGGAAAACAAGTCTTTACAGGGAGGGTACATTTACTAGGAGGTCGCTCTGATGTGTAGACCAAGACTACCATGCTAAATAAAAAGAAATTTTTTTTTTTTAATACGGAGAGGATAAGTTAACAAGCAGAATTACTCATCAAACAAGTTTTTTTTTTGGTTGAGAATTTTCATTTGGAAAAGATGAACCGTTGTTGAAAGCCCAGTCTTCCAATGGAAAGACTTTACTACGGGGTCAGTTTAAGACAAGCACAAACAACATAGTGTTGAAAACCATGTCACCACAGGGACGGGGGAGGTGGGAGGGGGACGGGGGGGGGGGGGGGGCAGGAGGACAGACACAAACACCAAAGTTTAAAGGGAAGCAGTCTTCCTACTGAGAGCTGTCCCTGCAAGGTTTCATGGTGCCGTCTACCAGAAACATTGCGACAGGAACAGGACCCTGTTGGATGGGCGCAAAATGGGTCCACGTGAGTGGGGACAGGGGACAGTCTGGGACAAGTAATACAGGACGGTGACCAACGCTATGACCACAGTCTAAGGGGACAGTCTGGGACAAGTAATACAGGACGATGACCAACGCTATGACCACAGTCTATGGGGACAGTCTGGGACAAGTAATACAGGACGATGACCAACGCTATGACCACAGTCTATGGGGACAGTCTGGGACAAGTAATACAGGACGATGACCAACGCTATGACCACAGTCTATGGGGACAGTCTGGGACAAGTAATACAGGACGATGACCAACGCTATGACCACAGTCTAAGGGGACAGTCTGGGACAAGTAATACAGGACGATGACCAACGCTATGACCACAGTCTATGGGGACAGTCTGGGACAAGTAATACAGGACGATGACCAACACTATGACCACAGTCTAAGGGGACAGTCTGGGACAAGTAATACAGGACGATGACCAACGCTATGACCACAGTCTATGGGGACAGTCTGGGACAAGTAATACAAGACGATGACCAACGCTACGACCACAGTCAACGGCCTCCCAGAATTCCTCTGGATCAACCAGATGCTGAAACGTGCAGTTCACAGATATGGTTTTCGCACCACAGGCATGTTGGTGATGGTGTGCGTTTCTGTGCGTATATGTCTCTCTGTGTGTGAGTTTGTGCATACATTTGTGTGTGGGCATTTCTGAACATATCTATCTATATGTAGCCTCTGTGTGTGTGTGTGCGTGCGTGCGTGTGTGTGTGTGTGTGTGTGTGTGTGTGTGTGTGTGTGTGTGTGTGTGTGTGTGTGTGTGTGTGTGTGTGTGTGTGTGAAGTCAAAATTATCTTTATTGAGGGTTAAAGAATAAGCGTTACAGCTTTTTTTCCATCCTGCCCTCACAAAAAAAGAAGAAAAATCATTGAAGAATCCAACAAACAAAATCATTTATCAACACATTATGAAGAAAAAAAATTGAAGCAATTAACACATTCAAAGGATTATAATGCTATCAAAACGATTGTACAAGTTAAGTAAATATTGTAATTAACATTTCATATTACACCATATACGAAAGAAGGGGGAGAGAGAGAGAGAGAGAGAGAGAGAGAGAGAGAGAGAAGAGAGAGAGAGAGAGAGAGAGAGAGAGAGAGAGAGAGATTCGGCAATTGAATAAGCATTAATCATTCGATTATTTTTCCATCAAATTCCTTTTAAGAGCTCTTTTAAATGTTCCTTTCGAATGACATGATTTTAAAGAAGATGGTAAATTTTTCAATATCGTACCTCCAGAATATGTAAAACTTGATTTGTAGAGATTGTTGCGGGGTTTGGGGAAAGAAAGCTTGTGTGAGTGTCTATTTTCATTGATTACAAAGTTTTGGATGATTTTCTTTGGAGCTATTCTATTCACTACATTGTACATACATAAACATTTGTTGAAGAAGAGTCTTTCTTTAAACGATAGAATATTTGATGTTCTGTAATCACTCCCTCTCAAAGTAGTAGATTTCAGATATATTATCTTTATAGCTCTTTTATGTAGACGACTTATTTGTTTCAAATTAGTTTCACTTGAATTATCCCATAAGGTGGACGCATAGTTAATAAGAGATAAAATGTGTGCGTGAAAGAATACTTTCCTGGTTTGAAGATTAAGAAAATGTTTTATTTTTGTAAGTTGATAAATTCTTTTGGATATACGTTTTCCAAGATCAGTAATGTGATCATACCATGATAAGTCATTGTTAATGATAACCCCTAATATTTTATGAGATGTTACCACCTCGATCTTTTGGTCTTTGACATATAATGATGCAAACGGTACATTCATTTTCTGTCGTTTTTGACTTGTGGTCACAAACATGCATTTAGTTTTATTTGCATTGAGGGCCATGTGGTTCATTTCTGTCCATAGAATTAGTCTATTGATATTACTCTGAAGGTTACTTACTAGAATGGTAGGATTAGCACTATTTGACTGCAGTGAAGTGTCGTCAGCAAACATTTCGCAACCGCACTTTATAGATAAAGGCAAATCATTCATATGGATAGAAAATAATAGGGGTCCTAAAACAGATCCTTGAGGAACATCAAATTTCAAAGGAAGTAATTCAGACCTGTTGGAACTAATTTTAACAAGTTGTTGGCAATCAGTAAGAAAAGATCTGATAAACTCTATAGCCTTACTTGATAGTTTGTAATGTGTAAGCTTTTTTTTTTTTTTTTTAATAAGATGCGAATGGCTAATAACGTCAAAAGCTTTAGCAAAATCAACAAAAAAAATTTCAGTAAATTCATTATTGTTTATATTAGATAGACAATTATCTATAAGCTGTATGAGAGATGAATGGCAAGAGTGATTTTGTCGAAAACCTGATTGTCATGAATTAGATCATAATACTTCAGATGAGAATATAGATGTATTTGAACATGTCTTTCAACTGGTTTTGACAAAAGGGAAAGAATCGAGATGGGTCTATAGTTAGAGGGACTGGCAGCATCTCCATTTTTGAACAAAGGTATCACTTTGGCCTGTTTAACTTTTACGGGGAAATATTCTTTTTCAATGCACAGATTATAAGATAGGTGAGTGTATCAGCGATAACTGTTGAAGAGATTCTTAATATCTTTCCATCAATTCCGTCAAAGTCTCTGGTTCCTGATTGTTTTAAATTCAGCAACCAATTAAAAACTTCATTTATTGAAATATACGGTATGGAGAAAACCGGTGACATTTTTTGAACGACAATATTGTTGTAACTCTTGTAAATCGTTCTCATTAGTTTTATCACTTATCATTATGTTATTAGCAACATTTGCAAAATGAGAGTTAAGATCATCTGGTGGTATGTCTTTCACTGAATTTTGAGAAGAAGCCTTCAGTTTATTATTGGTTAAAAGATTAGCAGCCTTCCACATCACTTTTGAATTCTGTGAAGAAGATAATAACTCTTGAAAATATTTTTTCTTCGCTTTTCGTTTCATGGAATTAACTCTTTCTTTGTTTTCTGAATTTTTCTCTGTTGTTTGACCTGAGATAATGGTCTCTTTTATGTATTTCATTGTCTATTTCTTTAGTCAGCCAAGGAGGTTTAATTACATATTTCACTCTTTTTCTTACAAAAAGAGCATGCTTATCATACACTGAATTAACTGTATTAATCCAGAAGTTAACAGCATCATCGGGGTTTCTTACCTGATAAACATAATCTAAACCTGAGTGAAATAAATCGTAAAGGAAAGCGTTTCTATCGAAATGTGTAAAGCATCGGTAACAGATTTCCTTATGTCCAAACTTGGGAATTTTGATACCTTTCTTCCTCCATGTTAAACAAACAGTTGAATGGTCACTGCATCCGGTCTGTATGGAACACATTTCGACTACGTTCGCTTTTGTGTTAAGATAAATATGATCAATTAGAGTTTCAATATGTTCAGTAATACGTGTCGGTCGATCAATTATTTGTTCTAATCCATACATAGCATAAACACGACTCCCTTTTGTTCCAGGTTCTGTCAAATCTATATTAAAATCGCTGAAAAGAATTATTTCTTTAGACTCAAAATTTGCAGCATCCATCATTGAATTAAACTTGTCATACCAGTCGGTAGTTTCAGCTGGGTTTCCATATAGAAATCCTACCAAGATTGGTTAGAATGTCTAAAAGTAATTTCTATCCAGACAGATTCAACATCATATGTTTCCAAACGGGACATTCTTTTGAAGTTTACTGAGTTTGAACAATACAAAAGTAATCCAGTTGATTTAGGTGTAACTGGATCAAGTCGGTTTATATTATAGTTAGGCATGTACATATCGGAATCAGGAATCAAATCTGTTAATCGAGATTCAGCATTAGAAAAAACATGAAAGTTATTGCCATTATTATATAGAACCGTTGCAATATCATCGGCTTTATTTCTAGCACTGTTGATATTTAAAAATCCTACTCGAAGCTCCTCCTGTGAGGGCCATGTGTCTAACGCAGAAGGCATAGTGTTACAAAAACGTCAGTCAATATTCAGCTATAATCTTATGCACAGTCTGCTTTGCAACGTAATACGCAGAGGAATGCATACAATACAATCATAAAGACTATGAATCATTTAATACAGATGAAACTAGTTCTGTTATCTAACTTAAATCACTGTTTCAAAATTGACAAATTAACAATGCACATCAAGAAAAACAAAACCATTTAAGGAATACACAAGCACTGAACTAGTCTCATTAAATCTCAGAGGTTACACAATCAAACTATATATTCAAGGAGACAAAGAAGTAACAATGTGAGAAAAAAGGAACAATGTGTGAAAGGGAAAAAAAGCGGAAGTACGCAATATTTTGTACTATTCCTATGTTATGTACACGTGTGAAGACTGAACACTGTTTAGTGAAAAAGCAGTCCTGCTCATCTCACGCAGACTGCATACAGACTTGCGACTGCAGTGGCCTGATGCAGCTGTCTACAATGAAAATATTCTCTACCAAATATACGTCGTGTCAGTGACCTCCACCAGAGTCTAGCGATGCAATGTTCAGCTCCACGCTGAGCTCTCTTTGTTATTACAACACACACACTCTCATGCACGAACATACGGAAGCACACATACATACGCCCGAGCACATGCACGCGCGCTCACACACACACACACACACACACACACACACACACACACACACACACACACACACACACACACACACACACATGCGCGCGCGCGTGCTCACACTGGCGCACACACATGCATATGCACACACACACACACACACACACACACACACACACACACACACACCACACACACACACACACACACACAACACAACACAACACAACACAACACAACACAGCACACTAATGTATTCTCAACCAGCAAATTGACTTCGTTGCATTTGATGTGTGTTTATGTAGGATGTCATCAGGTTAAACAGAAGTTGGTCATGCGAAATTGGCGGTGTTTGTGTCATGGTGAAGGTACTGTCATAATTGAACATTGGGTCATAAAACCTGTTACGACCCGGTGTCGCGTGAAATCTGGGAACGTGATATCTGGGAAGGCTTCCCAGATATCACAGATTTTTTTTTGGAACGCGTTCCCAAAATGTACTGTGATATCTGGGAATGCCTGTGATATCTGGGAACGTGGTCTTTCAGAGCTCAGATGGGCAGAAAGAAAACGAACAAAGAATGGATTTTCAAGATAAGGTAGGAAACAATTTATTTAGGTGCAATTGAGATCTTTGGCCTTCTTGTCACTTTTGTTTCGCAAGGCGCGCACGTGAAGAATATGAAGTTGCTGCTCTATGACAGCAAGCATGTTCAGTCGCACACACAAGATGAGTGCTCGATGCGTGCGTACATGTCTCAAGTGTGCGTGAGAAACAATGTAACTTGAAAGAAATGCCACTTACAATTCAAATGCATGCATGCATACATGAAATTTCATGAAATTGAAAGAAAATCTGCTAGGAAGGCCACATTTAGTCTATTCTCTGAGACGTTCCCAGATTTCACACCAGTTCCCAGATTTCACGATTGGAAGTTCAGGAAATCTGGGAACACGTTCCCAGATATCACGGTAAATCTGGGAACGCGTTCCCAGATATCACGGTTCCCAGATATTATACGACACCGGCGCTACAGTGTTAATTCCCGGTGTAACGTGGTGAAACTGCCCCCCTTCCCAGTTTAACTCCCGGAGTCAGTCTCGCACTGTCCCAGATTAACTCCCGGGAGTTAATCTGGGTTTGCGCCAAATCAGCCCCCCAACAGGATTCGAACAGCTCCCCCCCCCCCCTCCCAGCGAGTTAATTTGGCATTGGCTCAAAACAGCCCCTCCCCTTGAGGAGTTAAACTGGACCTGGCCCAGAACAGCCCCCTAAGACATCTGGGGAATTAATCTGGCACCGGACTGGAACAGCCACCCACTGGAGAGTTGATCTAAACTGGCCCAGAACAGCCCCCTCCCCCTCCTGGAGAGTTAAACTGGCCCTGGCACAAAACAGCCCCCCCCCCCCCCGTTCCCCCCTCTCCTGGGGAGTTAATCTGGCACCAGCCTGGAACAGCCCCTATGGAGAGTTAAACTACACCTGTCCTAGAACAGTCTCCTTCCAGGGGAGTTAAACTGGCACCGTTATGGAACAGCCCCCCCCCCCCCCCTCCGGAGAGTTAAACTAGACAAGTCCAGAACAGCCCCCTCCACCTCCTGGGGAGTTAATCCGGCACCGGCCCAAAACAGCCCCCCTAGAGAGTTAAACTGGACCTGGCCTAGAGCAGCCCCCCCCCCCCCTCTCTGGCGGAGTTAATCTGGCTCCAGCCTGGTACAGGCCTCCATAGAGAGTTAAACTGGCCCTGGCACAAAACAGCCCCCCCCCCTCTCCTGGGGAGTTAATCTGGCACCAGCCCAGAACAGCCCCTCTGGAGAGTTAAACTGCACCTGTCCTAGAACAGCCCCCCTCCAGGGGAGTTAATCTGGAACCGTCATGGAACAGTCCCCCTGGAGAGTTAAACTAGACAAGTCCCAGAACAGCCTCCTCCCCCTCCTGGGGAGTTAATCTGGCACTGGCCCAAAACAGCCCCCCTAGAGAGTTAAACTGGACCTGGCTTAGAGCAGCAGCCGCCCCCCCCCCCCTCCCCCCCTCTACTGGGAGGTTAATCTGGCTCCGGCCTGGTACAGTTCCCCCCCCCCCCCCCCCCGAGAGTTAAACTGGCCCTGGCACAAAACAGCCCCCCCCCCCCCCCCCGCTCCTGGGAAGTTAATCTGGCAACAGCCCCTCTGGAGAGTTAAACTGCACCTGTCCCAGAATAGCCCCTCCAGGGGAGTTAATCTGGCACCGTCATGGAACAGCCCCCCCCCCCCCCCCCCCGAGAGTTAAACTAGACAAGGCCCAGAACAGCCACCTCTCCCTCCTGGGGAGTTAATCTGGCACCGGCCCAAAACAGCCCCCCTAGAGTTAAACTAGACCTGGCCTAGAACAGACCCCCCCCCCACCCCCCCGGGGAGTTAAACTAGACAAGGCCCAGAACAGCCGCCTCCCCCTCCTGGGGAGTTAATCTGGCACTGGCCCAAAACAGCCCCCCTAGAGAGTTAAACTGGACCTGGCCTAGAACAGCCCCCCCCCCCTCCCCTGGGAAGTTAATCTGGCTCCAGCCTGGTACAGGCCTCCCTTGGGGGTAAACTGGCCCTGGCACAAAACATCCCCCCCCCCCCCGGGGAGTTAATCTGACACCAGCCCAGAACAGCCCCTCTGGAGAGTTAAACTGCACCTGTCCCAGAACAGCCCCCCTCTAGGGAGTTAATCTGGCACCGTCATGGAACAGCCCCCCCCACCCCACCCCCGGAAAGTTAAACTAGACAAGGCCCAGAACAGCCCCCTCCCCCTCCTGGGGAGTTAATCTGGCACCGGCCAAAAACAGCCCCCCTAGAGAGTTAAATTGGACGTGACCTAGAACAGCCCCCCCCCCCTCCCCTCTCCTGGGGAATTAGTCTGGCTCCGGCCTGGTACAGGCCTCCATAGAGAGTTAAACTGGATCTGGCACAAAACAGCCCCCCCCCCCCTACTGGGGAGTTAATCTGGCACCAGCCCAGAACAGCCCCTCTGGAGAGTTAAACTGCACCTGTCCCAGAACAGTCCCCCTCCAGGGGAGTTAATCTGACACCGTCATGGAACAGCCCCCCTCCCCCCTCCTTGAGAGTTAAATTAGACAAGCCCAGAACAGCCCCCTCCCCCTCCTGGGGAGTTAATCTGGCACCGGCCCAAAAAGCCCCCCTAGAGAGTTAAACTGGACCTGGCCTAGAGCAGCCCCCCCCCCCCCCTCCTGGGGAGTTAATCTGGCTCCAGCCTGGTACAGGCCTCCCTGGAGAGTAGAACTGGCCCTGGCACAAAACAGCCCCCCCCCCCCTCCTGGGGAGTTAATCTGGCACCAGCCCAGAACAGCCCCTCTGGAGAGTTAAACTGCACCTGTCCTAGAACAGCTCCCCTCCAGGGGAGTTAATCTGGCACCGTCATGGAACAGCCCCCTGGAGAGTTAAACTAGACAAGGCCCAGAACAGCCCTCCGTGTTGGGGAGTTAATCTGGCACCAGCCCAGAAAGCCCCCCTAGAGAGTTAAACTGGACCTGGCCCAGAACAAACCTCCTCCTGGGGAGTTAATATTGCAACAGCCTAGAATATTTCCCCTGGAAAGTTAAACTGGATCTGGCTCAGAACAGCCCCCCTCCGCCCCCCCCCCCCCCCTCCCTTGAAGAGATAATCTGGTACTGGCCCAAAACAGCTCCCCCCCCCCCCCCCCACGAGAGTTAAACTGGACCTGCACCAAAACAGCCTCCCAGAGAGTTAAACTGGACCTGGCCAAAAATAGCCCCCCACCTGGGGAGTTAATCTGGTACTAGCCCAGAACAGGCCCCCTAGAGAGTTAATCTGGACCCGGCCCAGAACAGCCCCCCTCCTGGGCAGTGAATCTGGTACTAGCCCAAAACAGCCCCCTAGAGAGTTAAACTGGACCTACCCCAAAACAGCCCCCCACCTGAGGAGTTAATCTGGCACCAGCCCAGAACAGCCCCCTGGAGAGTTAAACTGGACCTGCCCCAAAACAGCCCCACACCTGGGGAGTTAATCTGGCACCAGCCCAGAACAGCCCTCATGGAGTGTTAGCTTGACCCGGCGTAACACCCCAAAAGTACTCCCCGCCCAGAAGTACTCCCGGGAGTACTTCTGGACCCGCGCGCCAGAATGACTCCCGGGACTACCTCTGGGACAGTACCTCCCCTTGGTCCCAGAAATACTCCCCCCTATTGACAACTTTGCAAATAAATGTTTGTTTTATGTAACTATCTTATAACGATGATTCCTTCAGACAGGGGAGTACTTTTGGTACCAGTCCCAAACTGACCCCCGATCCCCCCCCCCCCCCCCCCCTCTGCACCAGAATGACTCCCGGGAGTACATCTGGGCCCAGCCCAAATGTACTCCCGGAAGTAACTTTGGCACGGCTCCAGATGTACTCCCCCTAAAGTTGATTCAGAGAATATTTCATTGCTGATTCAGGTAGAATGTCCATGTATGAGTTTATGTCCATGTATGAGTTTCTAACCAGTAAGTAACAAACCTGAACACATTAATGAATGAGACAGGCAAGGGGGGGGGGGGGGGGTACTTCTGTGATCGGCCCAGAAGTTCCCACCTTAAAGTTGAATCAGTCTACATGACAATGTTGATTTAGATACAATGACAATGTTGATTTAGATACAATGTCCATGTGTGAGCTTATGACCAGTAAAAAAACAACCCTGAACACATTAATAAAGGAGATATGCCAGGGGGTGGGGGCTGGAGGGTACTTCTGGGACCGGCCTAGAAGTACTCCCCCTAAAGTTGATTCAGACTTGTTTTTAATGTTTATTCAGATAAAATGTCCATGTATGAGTTTTTGGCCAGTAAATAACAACCCTGAACACACCAATAAGGAGATCTGCAAGGGGGTACTTCTGGGACCGGCCCGGAAGTACTCTCCCTAAAGTTGATTCAGACTATGCTTTCATGTTGATTGAGATAGAATGTCAATGTGTGAGCTTATGACCAGTAAATAACAATCCTGAAGACATTAAAGGAGATATGCAAGGGAGGTACTTCTGGGACCGGCCCAGATGTAGTCTCCCTAAAGTTAATTCAGACTGGTTTTCAATGTTGACTAGATAGACTGTCCATGTGTGAGCTTATGACCAGTAAATAACAACCCTGTACACATTAATAAAGGAAATATCCGAGGGGGGTACTTCTGGGACCGCCCAGAAGTACTCCCCCTAAAGTTGATTCAGACTCGTTTTCAATGTTGATTCAGATAGAATGTCCACGCGTGAGTTTATGACCAGTGAATAACAACCCTGAACACATTAATAAAGGAGATATGCAAGGGGGGTGCTTCTGGGACCGGCCCAGAAGTACTCCCCCTAAAGTTGATTCAGACTCGTTTTCAATGTTGATTCAGGTAGAATGTCAATGTGTGAGCTTATGACCAGTAAATAACAACCCTGAACTCATTGATAAAGGAAATATGCAAGGGGGGTACTTTTGGGATGGCCCAGAACAACTCCCCCTAAAGTTGATTCAGACTCGTTTTCAATGTTGATTCAGGTAGAATGTCCATGTATGAGTTCATAACCAGTAAATAACAACCCTGAACACATTAATAAAGGAGATATGCAAGGGGGGTACTTCTGGGACCGGCCCAGTAGTACCCCCCCCCCCCCCCCCCCCAAAGTTGATTTAGACTCGTTTTCAATATTGATTCAGACAGAATGTCCATGTGTGAGTTTATGACCAGTAAATAACAACCCTGAACACATTAATAAAGGAGATATGCGAGGGGGGTACTTCTGGGACCAGCCCAGAAGTACTCCCCTAAAGTTGATTCAGCCTCGTTTTCAATGTTGATTCAGGTAGAATGTCAGTGTGTGAGCTTATGACCATTAGATAACAACCCTGAACACATTGATAAAGGAGATATGCAAGGGGGTACTTCTTGGACTGGCCCAGTAGTACCCCCCCCCCCCCCCAAAGTTGATTTAGACTCGTTTTCAATGTTGATTCAGATAGAATGTCCATGTGTGAGTTTATGACCAGTAAATAACAACCCTGAACACATGAATAAGGAATGCGAGGGGTACTTCTGGGACCAGCCCAGAAGTACTCCCCCTCAATTAGATTGACTATATCAAATGTTGATTCAGATAGAATGTGCATGTATGACTTTATGACTAATAAATAACAACCCTCAACACCTTGACGGAGATATGCCGGGGGGGGGGGGGGGGGGGGAGGATACTTCTGGGACCGGCCCAGCATAACTCCCGGGAGTACTTTATGAAAACAGGGGTTCCATTTTTTACCCGACCCAGATGTACTCTCGGGAGTCATTCAGGCGCGGCCCCAGTAGTACCCCCCGGGGAACACTTCTGGACGGTGAGTACTTTTGGGTTGTTACACCGTAAACCGCTGTTTTGTCGCAGATCCGCCGTTTTGTCGCACAGAGACAAAACGGTTGACCTTCAACCGCTGTTTTGTCGCTATCCCGCCGTTTAGTCGCATGTGTGACAAAACGGTAGGGTGCGATAAAACAGCGGTCTACAGGGGGTGCTGTTCTGGACCAGGTCCTGTTTAACTTTCCGACTTTCCGGGAGGGGGGGGGGGGGGAAGGCTGTTCAGTGCCAGATTAGCTCCCCAGGAAGGGGGCAGTTTCGAACCAGGTCCAGTTTAACTCTCCGGGGAGGGGGGGGGGGAGGCTGTTCAAGGCCAGTGCCAGATTAGCTCCCCACGAAGAGGGCAGTTTCGAATCAGTTTAACTCTCTAGGGGGTGGGGGGTGGGAGAGGTTTGTTCTGGGCAGGTGACACATAAGCTTTCGCTTGTGCTCCGTGTTGTGATGTTCGCTGCAAAATGTTTCGGTTGAATGTTTGTTTAAAGCAAGGGGGGGGGGGCTGTTCTGGGCTAGGTCCAATTTAACTCTCTTGGTGGGTTGTTCTGGGTTGGTGGCAGATTAACTACCCCGGTGGGACTGCTTCGGGGCAGATCCAGTTTAACTCTCTAGGAGTCTGTTCTGGGCCAGGTCCAGTTTAACTCTCGGGGGGGGGGGGGGGGGGGGGGGGGGGGGGCTGTTCTGGGCTAGTACTAGATTAATCCCCAGGAAGGAGGCTGCTTTTGGCCAGGTCCAGTTTAACTCTCTAGGGGGACTGTTCCGGGCTGGTGCTAGATTAACTCCCCAGGAGGAGGTGGGGGGGATGTTCTGGGCCAGGTCCAGTTTAACTCTTTATACTGGGGGCTGTTTTGGGCTAGTAACTCTCGGGGTGGGGGTGGGGGATCAGTTGTGGGCAGGTGCCGGATTTACTCCCCATATAAGGTTTCGCTTGTTGTGCTCCATGTTCTGATGTTCGCTGCACAATGTTCCTGGTTGAATAATGTTTGTTTAAAGCAAAGTCTCCCCACTAGGAGGGCTGTTCTGGGCCAGGTCCAGTTTAACTCTCGTGGTGGGTTGTTCTTGGCCGGTGCTAGATTAACTCTCCACTGGAGCGCTTATTGGCCATTTCTTCATTAATTCTCGGAGGCAGAGGGCAGGGGGTGGGGGGTGGGGGGGGGCTATTCTGGGCCTTCGCCAGTCTAACCCCCCCCGGGGGGGGGGGGGGGGGGCTTTTCCTGGCCTGTCCTGGAATGACTCTAGACTTGCACTAGTTTAACTCCCAGAGAGTCATTTTGATGTAAAGAAATTGGGCCCAGAAGAACTCCCGGGAGTTAGTTTGGAACAGCACCAATTTAACTCTCCAAGGGGTTGGGGAGCTGATTTGGCACTGCCCCATATGAACTCCCGGGAGTTAGTTTAGAGTCAAAATTTTTAGGTTCAAAACAACTCCCGGGAGTTATTCTGAGACTGGTAGGGGTTCATTTGGAACAGGCCTAATAAACAAAAAGAAGAGATGGGGGGGGGGGGGGGGGGGGCGTTCTGAACCTGTTGGGGGGCTGCTTTGGTGCAGACCCAGATTAACTCCCGGGAGTTAATCTGAGACAGTGCCATACTGATTCCCGGGAGTTAAACTGAGAGGGGGCCGGTTTCACCACGTTACACCGGGCATGGAGGATAGTGGAGAGGGATTTGGTTAGGCAGAGTTGTCTGGCCGCCGTTATACTGAGAGGGGAGGGGGGGGGGAGCGGGTGGAGGACCGCAGGGGGCACGATCAGAGGCACTTGAAGTTAAAGGGGGCAGCGGATTGTTTCTGCGGAAAAGGGGTGGATAGTGAGTCATGGACTCTGCAGGTGGACACTCATTAGTTGGGGCGCTGCTTTGCTGCCTGTAATCCGGCAGCCTGTTCTGTTGATTTTGGATTGAATGCCAGTTATTGACAGACCTATTTTGACGTTTAGAAGACCGGTCCATTCTGTCTTGAATTACAAACATGGGACTACAAGGGGAACAAGAACTGCTTAAAGTTCATCGTCAGTTTGGCAGTACCTACTTGGCTGGGATGGATGAGGTTACTGTACAAGGCTCGTTTGGACTTTCCTTCAGTTGTTGTGAATGTAGTGTAATTATCCATAAAATCAATATTCAGCATTTCACATGCTTTCTGCATGTAGAGATTAGTGGGTGAAATAAGGGTACTGAGGTGGTGTTTGCCTCTCGCAGGTAATATTGAACTGATGACTATTCTGGCATTTGGAAAAATCTGGGTGGCCAGATGGATTAGGTCACACCATGTCTCTCTGGGGACTTCTGTCGCTCTACAGTCATTGATCCCTACATGTATAATCAATACGTTGAGCTCAGGACAACCCTTTTGATGCTGTAGCCAGTTAAACAAGTCATCAATTGTCATGCCTGAGACACATGTTTTTGACACAAGGTGTTGTCGAGGCACTATTCTGCGCAGGTCAATGTCTCTGACAGCAGAATCACCAACAAGTAGGACTGAAGTTCTGTCGGAGACTGACCGCGTTTTCAACACATCCTGCTGACTTATGACTGTTTTTGAATCGAGCACTCGTGGTCGGCAGTTCTGAGGCTCCTCTGATAATTGTTTCTGCAGGAGTTCTCTTCTCTACACGTTCTGTTGCGTTTTCACTTCTTTGTTGGCGTATTCATCATCTTGACAGGGATCCTGCTTGTCATGTGTCCATGCTGCTGACATGGCGGAATTGCAGTTTCTCCTCTCGGATCAACGGGCTTCTGTGACATTTCGTTAGCAGCTACAGAATTTGGAGCAGAGTCTTCCTCGGTTGTTGGTGTCTTGCTGCAGGGGATGAGCGAGTGGGTTGGTGCTGCAGGGGGTGAGAGGGTGGGTTGGTGTTCCAGGGGGTGAGTGGGTGGGTTGGTGCTGCAGGGGGTGAGTGGGTGGGTTGGTGTTCCAGGGGGTGAGTGGGTGGGTTGGTGCTGCAGGGGGTGAGAGGGTGGGTTGGTGTTCCAGGGGGTGAGTGGGTGGGTTGGTGCTGCAGGGGGTGAGTGGGTGGGTTGGTGCTGCAGGGGGTGAGTGGGTGGGTTGGTGCTGCAGGGGGTGAGGGGGTGGGTTGGTGCTGCAGAGTGTGAGGGGTGGGTTGGTGCTGCAGGGGATGAGGGGGTGGGTTGGTGCTGCAGTGGGTGGGTTGGTGCTGCAGGGGGTGAGGGGGTGGGTTGGTGCTGCAGAGGGTGGGTTGGTGCTGCAGGGGGTGAGGGGGTGGGTTGGTGCTGCAGTGGGTGGGTTGGTGCTGCAGGGGGTGAGGGGGTGGGTTGGTGCTGCAGTGGGTGAGGGGGTGGGTTGGCGCTGCAGGGGGTGAGGGGGTGGGTTGGTGCTGCAGGGGGTGAGGGGATGGGTTGGTGCTGCAGGGGGTGAGGGGGTGAGTTGGTGCTGCAGGGGGTGAGAGGGTGGGTTGGTGCTGCAGGGGGTGAGGGGGGGGGGCTGGTGCTACAGGGGGTGAGGGGGTGGGCTGGTGCTGCAGGGGGTGAGGGGGTGGGCTGGTGCTGCAGGGGGTGTGGGGGTGGGCTGGTGCCGCACAAATCGGGATATCCAGATCACACTGTGTGCCGCAGTCACATGATTGAGTGGGTTTTAGGTTCTTAAATCAGTAAAAATATTTCCCACTTTAGTCTTCAATGACTGATTCTCTTTCTTGAGTGTGTTAACCTGTTTGTTCAGCTCAACAATGTTCGTCTTCAGAGAATCGATGTGAGAGTGGAGCGAGTCAGACTGTGAAGCAAATTGTACACACAGCTCATTTCTGGCATATACCTTGGCATCCTCAATTTGTCCAGACACTGAATTCCTCAACTCAGACAGAAACAAGCTGATGATCAGTCACCGTGTCTTGGAGTTGCTGAATTCTTCTTACATAGTATGTTGTTGATGCCTTTTCTCTCCGGATTACTTTCTGTCGGGGGGTGACACACAGGGTGCCTCTGCGAAGCTTGTGGAGGATTTGAGAGGAGAGTGGCTCAATTTACTTATCCGCACAGGAGTTGAGTGGACATGGGAATCATCTTTGATAGCACCAGATGATAACTGATCCACCCTAGACTGCACATGGTGTGGTGTCTGTGATTCACAGGTCAACTGTCTGATGCCTGCGTCAGAATTTGCTGTGTTGAGGGTAGCTGCAAAGTCTGTTTCTCATCTGGAAGACAAGCTGATGTGGTCATCAACAGACTGCTTCGTACAAGACAGGTGTGTAGGAGGGAGAAGGACAAACTCTTCTGTGTCTAAAGTTTTTTTTTTTCTTGTGTGTGACATGTAGTGGAGATATAGAATAAATAAATATGGGTGAAACTCTATCATCATCTATGTCATCATCTGGAACCGTCATTGAAGTGACTGTCATTGCTGGAGGCTTTAAAATAATATCATCAGCTACAGAACCTAGGAAGGTCGATAGTATGCTCAGCAATGACTTTGTCAGACAGACAACATCACCATTGGTTATGTAAGACTGCACGAGGTGCCTGATGACCTCACATCCTCAGTGTCCCATGTCAGACAGACAACATCACCATTAGTTATGTAGGACTGCACCAGGTGCCTGGTGACCTCACACTCCTCAGTGTCCCATGTCAGACAGATATCACCATTGGTTATGTAGGACTGCGCCAGGTGCCTGATGACCTCACACTCCTCAGTGTCCCATGTCAGACAGACAACATCACCATAGGTTATGTAAGACTGCACGAGGTGCCTGATGACCTCACATTCCTCAGTGTCCCATGTCAGACAGACAACATCACCATAGGTTATGTAAGACTGCACGAGGTGCCTGTGACCTCACATTCCTCAGTATCCCATGTCAGACAGACAACATCACCATTGCTTATATAAGACTGCACAGGTGCCTGATGACCTCACACTCCTCAGTGTCCCATGTCAGGCAACATCACCATAGGTTATGTAAGACTGCACGAGGTGCCTGATGCCCTCACACTCCTCAGTGTCCCATGTCAGACAGACATCACCACCATTAGTTATGTAGGACTGCACCAGGTGCCTGATGACCTCACATTCCTCAGTGTCCCATGTCAGACAGACAACATCATCATTAGTTATGTAGGACTGCACGAGGTGCCTGATGATCTCACACTCCTCAGTGTCCCATGTCAGACAGACAACATCACCATTGGTTATGTAAGACTGCACGAGGTGCCTGATGACCTCACACCCTCAGTGTTCCCATGTCTAGACAGTCAACATCACCATTAGTTATATAAGACTGCACCAGGTGCCTGGTGACCTCACATTCCTCAGTGTCCCAGGTCAGACAGACATCACCATTGGTTATGTAAGACTGCACGAGGTGCCTGATGACCTCACACTCCTCAGTGTCCCATTGTCGAGGCAGACAACATTCAAACCCTTAGTTATATAAGACTGCACGAGGTGCCTGATGACCTCACATCCTCAGTGTCCCATGTCAGACAGTCAACATCACCATAGGTTATGTAAGACTGCACGAGGTGCCTGATGACCTCACATCCTCAGTGTCCCATGTCAGACAGTCATTAGTTACCATTACCATTAGTTATATAAGACTGCACCAGGTGCCTGGTGACCTCACACTCCTCAGTGTCCCATGTCAGACAGACAACATCACCATTGGTTATGTAAGACTGCACCAGGTGCCTGGTGACCTCACATTCCTGTGTCCCATGTCAGACAGTCACCATCACCATTAGTTATATAACACTGCGCCAGGTGCCTGATGACCTCACATTCCTCAGTGTCCCATGTCAGACAGACAACATTACCATAGGTTATGTAGGACTGCACCAGGTGCCTGGTGACCTCACACTCCTCAGTGTCCCATGTCAGACAGACAACATCACCATTAGTTATGTAGGACTGCACCAGGTGCCTGATGACCTCACACTCCTCAGTGTCCCATGTCAGACAGACAACATCACCATAGGTTATGTAAGACTGCACCAGGTGCCTGACCTCACATCCTCAGTATCCCATGTCAGACAGACAACATCACCGTTGGTTATGTAAAACTGCACGAGGTGCCTGATGACCTCACACTCCTCAGTGTCCCATGTCAGACAGACAACATCACCGTTGGTTATGTAAGACTGCACGAGGTGCCTGATGATCTCACACTCCTCAGTGTCCCATGTCAGACAACATCACCATTAGTTATGTAAGACTGCACGAGGTGCCTGATGACCTCACACTCCTCAGTGTCCCATGTCAGACAGTCCCTGCCCTGGCACAAAAAGGTGCCAGCCTCTAAACTGGACTTAAAATACAAACTAAGGGTAATACGTTTAGATGTGGGTTGGCAAGTGTACAAGCGTATTACTGTGCTCTTTATAATCAGTGGCTTCGAGCTTGACGGAGTTGTTGACGATAGCAGAATAGCGATACAGAAGCGCACTGCGCCATATAAGTAGTTCTAAATTGCCACACCAAAATCGCTTTTGGATTTGATCAAGACACCAAAATCGCTTTTGGATTTGATCAAGAATTGATTTTTTTTGTCGACCCCATATCATGGGCCTGTTGCTGCATGTCCCAAAGAAGAGCTATGTTCGACTCTATAACAGAATGCACACGCACAGAACCAATTGTAACACCGGTAAAAACCACTCACATCACCTCATTGCTGACTTCGGGGATTTGTCATTCCAGTTTGTGATCACATGATCCATAGGTTACTGAAGTTTTTAACAAGAGTATTCGCATAACGCACCGTTGAAACACAGAGCACTGCAGAATAAGAATTGTCAAATGTAAGGCGCCTGTGCCATCAACAGCCAATCCAAAACATTTTCAAAATCACACGATCGAAACATTTTCTTTCGAATTGTCTCAAAGCGATGGCTCGATCGGCGACAGTACTTACATCATTCAGTGCAGGGAACACTCACATATTGACAATACTATGAATCACAACTAGAGAACTATAAAAAAGGCATTCTGGCTCACCCACCTCCGCCAGCTCCAACCGGCTAAAGCCGGTTTCGCTGCTGCTCCGGCGGCTTACCCAGAATGCCTATTTTATAGTTCTCTAATAGTAAACACTTTACAAACATACATAATGTGTAGGATTATCTGTTTTTAACACTAATTTAGAAAACTTTTGAGACTTAAGTTTTTGCTTAATCCTTCGTTTTTCTTGATCGTTTTCAATAACATCATTTTCTTTCATACATTCATCAAATGCGTCTCTGTCTTTCATGTGGAATAAAACCACTGTCTTTAATTGCTCTCTAAAGTCTTTTAAAACTGAGTTATATTTTTGACATAAAATCCACACACTTATCCCAGCATGTCTTCCACTGAAAGCCAGTTTTGATAAAGTATTTCTCTTTTTAACTATGTCTCTTTCTGCCGAACAGTCATCTATAATAAATAGTGTCTGAGTTCCTTCAAACTGTCTAAAGAAATGTTCTAAACACTCACTCAGTTTATTGCTAGGATCAACTAAATATATGTCATCATCTGTCCATATAAACCTTCTGTCGTGATATGCTTTGTTCCATTTAAGTGTTGGGCAGAAAATTACTATATGATCAAAATTATAACGATAAACTGTTTGTAATAGGTCGAGGACAAATATTGTTTTTCCACAACCAGTCTGTCCACAAATCAATGAACAATGAGGGGTTTTTATCATAAAGTTTAACATCGGCATTGACACCAAAGTCGTTTGCTCCATAGTTTTAAAACAGAATTTAATTTACACCAGTTATTGTTTTTATCATACTCTCTGTCAAAACTTGTTCAGTATAATAAAACCCTATAAGGCCCAAATGTGTAAGATTAATCCAGTTCAGTTCTGTAAGATCGTTTCTATTTAAACTAATATCAATTTTGTTGCTTGTTGTTATGACCTTAATATCCTCGCCATTGTAAAGAACGACGACAGTAACTTTAAGTTTGTCAACGTCTAAGTTTTGCCAGCTAATAAGAATTCCTTCCATAAGGTTGTCACTGACACCCACAGCTCCATTTCTCGCCTCATCTTTTAAGACAGAAATTTTAAATATCATTGTGAACGTGTCTCCTAATTTTGTGCGTGGAATGAACTGTAATTTTGTAGAAGCTTTCTTTAAAACCGATTCTCTTCTGTGGAGGATGTACTGTTTGTCCCCAAACGGCTTTATTTCGATCTCTTTCCGACTGTTGTCCTCTGGCATAAGACTTACATGTAAAGGGCCAGAGTTCAATGCTTTTCTGAAACTTTTTTGGCGGTCGAAAAATGTAAATGGGCTTAAGAATTCAAATTTTATGTCCCATTCTAAATATGGTTCTAAGTGCCATTTGTTGTCAGTTTTTTCGAACTATTTTATATTCATACTGACCTGTATTATTTGCTTCTAGATTGCGTAGTTGTTCTAGTTTAGGAAACCTTTTGTTGTCGTCAACCTCTTTGCGCTTATAATAACCATCTTTAGTGTACTCAAAACCATATAAAGTGCCTATCTCACCGTTTTGTTCAAAGTCCTCAACGTCTGCAAGGTCTTTTAATTCTAAAGTTACACACCTCTCAGGCGCTAATGTAACCCCCGATTCTTCTGGTCCACGTGACATTTTTTAAAACAACGTATTATTTTATTTCTAAAACAATGTGCAGGTTATCACATTTCACGACTTTCCCTGTTTTATCTGTGATCTTTATATTAAATGATCTGACCCTCCCACAAGCTAATCTTTTAAACTGTAAATTAGGAAATTGTATAATTTCATAATCGCAATATGCAGCTTTCCCTGATGGAAGAGCTCTTAAAACAGTTGAGGGCCTTCCATCATATAAGTTTTCATCAGTGCTCAGCTCGTCCAAATGAACATAGAGTAATGAATGTAATGCAAGATCGAGCGGATATTCTCCCTCATAAGTAGTTTTGTCTGGTGTAACTATAAATCTATGAAAGGCATGAAAGCCATGATTGCCAGTTGCAAAGCCTAACATTTTAGCTAGCTCTACATCAAAAAGGTAACCTCCTACTTCTTTTTCAGGTTTGAATGTCAACATTATTTTCAAATTTGCATTGTTAAGTTTGAGAGTAATGTCGAAGTTACTCATTGCTTCTTTTAGCGAGCAAAACCCGTAATAACCATCAGGTATGGTTAACTGGCTAATTATGTCTCCACCAAGGTCAAGTTTTTGAATTACATTATTCTTCTTGGATTGACTTATATTAAACCATACGACTTTGTAAAAAATTTCATGGAGTGCAACCCTTTGGGTTCCGCATTTATTATCAATAGCATACTCTAAAAACGAAGGACTGCCTTGAGTTGTTATTGTTACAAACATTTTTAAAACAAATTTAAAAATGAGTGCATTCAAATATACTAATGCAAAATATTCTGTTGGGCCGCACTACAGTCCTAAAGATATAACAACTGATACTCTCGACATTTCTGTGACTCAGACTGACGCCTTTCAAGTAAAGGTTAGTACTCCATTGAACAGATATCTTAACCCCCCTATTAAAAACGACTACATCCCAAAAGTGTGGTTCAGTCATCCGATGCAGTTTTATCAGAACCAGTTAAACTTTGCTGTGTTTTGTGCATCAACTGGGTGTGGAGTGTCGTATGCTGATCATTTAAATCATCCTGATCCTTTGGTGAGGTCAGTGTATAGATTTCATTTCTATTACACCTTCAGACGTATTTTGTCTGAACTGCAAGCGCCATTACCAAATGACAAAACGTTTAATCCATTCAGCAACAGAATAGATTACAAGGCTTTTGAAAGGATCTGTAACGAATTTGATATTGACCAAAGACAGACTTTAGACAAAAGTTGGATCTTAATCATGGTTTAGGCACCCCTTATTTTTGGGGCGTGCACAGAAAGTATAACTATGATTACAATCCTCCTTACACATCTTTCTCTTCAGGCAAACTGTTCACCTCGGGTCCATAGAGCAAGAGCATAAAACAGCATGGACAACATTTATTTTGGATACTTCTAAGGGTCTAACAAAAGCGGGAATAGAACGAATAAACGACTCTATTCGTACTTATGTTTGGTGTTTGCTAGGTTCGCAAGCACAAACGAGATCAAACATAATTGATCCTTCTACTGGCTTTGACGCCCAAAAACAATATTTAGCAAATTTAGAGGATTCTGTTAATTCTGCAATTGATTTGCCTTCAAGTATTAAAAGGTACCAAAATGTTTTACAATTTGCAAGATCGAAAGTAGACTTTGCTGTTGGCACTGGTTTATACATGCTGCCTTCTGACCTCAGACTTCAGATAGGAACAATAATAAACTATAATAATGAAATCCTTGTGGCTGGTAAAGAAGAGAAGGTCGGAAAAAACGACATAAATTCTAAGCCAGCAATAGCAATAAAAAAAGAAGCCCCACCAATCCCGAGCCCCCCAAACCCCCCCATTCAATCCCCCCAAGAAATAATGACCATGAATATGAAAAGACAGCACTTGTTATTGGATTAACTGCCCTAGGATTACTTGGTCTTTATCTTACTAAAGAGTAACCCAACTATTAAGGCAACTAATGCCCATAAGTGCTCGGCCATAAAGCCAACTACTTTACTTGCAGTAGACAAAAGCCAGCTAACGATCCCCCCTATTATACCAGGCAAAGAGTCTATTGCCTTACTGGCTAATTTTTTTAATAAACTTGCAAGATGATCAAGTTGTTTTTTTACCCATGATTTATCTGATGGTGGTCCTGGTGGCACTGCTCCCCCACCGCCATCACCGCCTGTAATAGCCAACACCAGTGTACTTATTGCAAATCCTAAGGCTGTTATAACACTTGCTAATGTGACGCCTTGCTCTCTAAACAGTGTTCTTATTCGTTCTGCTAGTGTTGTGTCTTCATATAAAATTCTTTGGATAGTTTCTCTTATTCTGCTCACTTGAGTTCGTAATTGTTCTCGGTTATTAGACAACACTTCTAGTCTTGCTGATCTCTCTTGTTCAAGATCTTTTAGTCTTTGTGTTATTCTTTCTTTAACACCAGGTCCTAAGTTGTGGTCATCAGCCTCAACTAGTTTTTCTTTTTCTCTTTTTATATGCTCATCTAGTTCACCCAGTTTTGCTAAATTGTTTGTTAATTCACCTCTGATGCTTTTCAAAGCATGATCAAGGGCCGTTATTTCTCTCATAGGTAGCGGCGGATCGTGCATAGTTTTTAATACTGTTTCTTCTGAAAAACTGGTTTCTATTATTTCGTCTGCTGTTGGGCTTAAATCTTTAAGGGGTATGTTTTGTATTTGGTTATCTGTTGGGAGTTCTTGTAGTGTGTTTTGAAGTTTAGCAACTGCCTCACTGTCTAATCTTCGCGGTTTAGCAATGCTAAGGTGATTTTGATCGCTCACACTGAGCCTTTGTCTAATTGTAGTCTTTGCTAAAAACTTTGATGGGTCTGGTTTAGATGTAAGCTGTACAGGTTGTCCTTGCTCGTTTTTAAAAATCAAATGGCCATCTTTTGTTTCAAAATCATTAGGGTCTATAAAATCAGGAGGTTCTTGGCCTAAACTTTGATAAAATGATTTGACCTTACTTTCTGTTAATTCACGCCGCAATGATTGTAATGGATGTGTCAAAGGAGTCATTTCACTCATGTCGTCTCCAGGATCAAAAACATCATAATCTTCTTCTGCCATGTTTTTAAATAATTAACTTTTTATTTTGTTTTATAAAACAATGTCACAAGCATATGGCTCGATTCTTGACCCGCATAGAAGACTGAAAGAGCCCTTTGGCGTGAAGGGAAATAAACAGAATATTATTGTTCCAAATAATCCATCTACTATTGATTCAGATCAGATTCTTACTGTCAAATTTCCAGACCTAGGAGCAGATGAAGTGATTGTGCCGGGATCTGCACGGCTTACTTTCAAAATAGAACTTGATTCAGCAACAGACGTAAACAGGACAGTTGTACAGAATCTGGGATGGGCAATCGTTAAGAAAATTTCTATAAAACTTGAGGGGCAAGAAATATTTTCTTTACACAATGCAGACATATTTCTAATCTATTCTGATCTATGGCTAACCGATAATGAAAGGGCCGATCTTGCGTTTCAAGGAATCGAAAAAACGAAGCACTAAAACACAGAATAGACGCCGAAGATGCTAAAGACGGTAACAAGTATGAAGCTGTAAGTTTTGCTTATGGAAATCGCTTTTCCATACCCTTAGATTTTGAGTTGTTAAAAGCGCATGCGCCATACTTTCAAGGAGCATTAAAAGACAGATTGTCATATGAACTAACTTTTAATGAATACAAACGTGTCATTAGATCGACAGACACTGATTCCAAGTACAGCATTTTCGACATCTCGTTAGAGTTTGACATTGTTAGCAACCCTAACTTAGCAAGGCTGATTGAGCAACAATATCAGTCAAAATTAGCAATATATTACGAAAGAGTGATTCATCATTCAAAATATCCTAAAAGCAGGGCAGACACAATATGGAACTTTAGTTTTAGCGCCGCAGCAAGATCCCTTAAAGGTATTTTATTGCTGTGTGAAGATGAAGAACCATTCAAAAGACAAAGTGAAAAATTTATTAATCCTAAAATAACGAAAGTACAATGTTCAATTGAGGGTAGTCCTAACCAAGTCTACGGTAGCGGGCTTAAACCTTATCATCATTTTGATGAAATAAGAAAATTGTTTGGAGGCGGAGGGGTAGAATCCCAAAAGTAGACCCTTTTGGGTTTAAAAATTAACCCTTTACAGTGTTGATTGTAATATTTTAAAAAGAAATAGGTTTTGGTTATAAGGGCAAAAGAAGAATCAGTTGTGGGAGTGGGAGAACATTAAAGACGTAATAAACATTCAAAAATTTATAAGAAAAAGAGAGTGATAAAACTTAATGTACATTGTTTTAAAATTTTGATGCGAGTGAATATTCAAGATAAAATTAAAATATAATATAAATTATTTTTTTTTTAAAAAAGCTGTCTGTTAGTTATAAAAGTGAAAGAAAAGAAGGTGCTGAGAAATAAAAATTTAGTTAACAAAATAACAAAAGCAACAAAAAAAGAGGGATTTAAAAAACTAAAAAAAAAAC
>CM065718.1:2305018-2448354 GCA_033310375.1 Conus canariensis | reverse complement strand
ATTCGGGCGTAAAGGATCAAACTGTACCACGAAATTGAGTGGAAAGTGGATGGTGAGAAAAGATCAAACTGTGCTTATACACTGACTTGGAAGGGGAGTGGGGAGAAAGGTTCAACTGTGCCAAGAAATGAGTGGAAGGGGAGCTCGCCGAGAACGGAATCAAACTGTGCCCCATAAACCTGAAGGAGTGAAGTCGTGAAAGAATAAGCGAACAAGAATCAAACTGTGCCAAGAACAAAGATGGAACAGAGATGGTGGAAAAGGATCAAACTTTGCCCACGACAGATTTGGAAAGGAGATGGGGGACAGATCACACACTGTGGCCTAGAGCCGAGTCGCAGGGAATTGGGGAAGAAAGTATCAAACTGTGCCTACATCTGAATAGAAAGGGATGGGAGAGAAAGGACTGAACTGTGCCTAGAACTGAGTGGAAGGAGATGGAGGAGAAAGGATCAAACTGTGCCTAGAACTGAGTGGAAGAGATCAGGGAGAAACGATCAAACTGTGCCTACATCTGAATAGAAAGGGATGGGAGAGAAAGGATCGAACTGTGCCTACATCTGAATAGAAAGGGATGGGAGAGAAAGGATCGAACTGTGCCTAGAACTGAGTGGAAGAGATCAGGGAGAAAGGATCAAACTGTGCCTAGAACTGAGTGGAAGGGGATGGAGGAGAAAGGATCAAACTCTGCCTAGAACCCAGTGGAAGGGAATGGCATAGAAATGGTCAAACTGTGCCTAGAACCTAATGAGAAGCGAAAGAGAAAGATCAAACAATGCCTAGAACTGAGTGGAAAGGGAAGTGAAAGGATCAAACTGTGCCTAGAACTTTGTCGAAGGGGATAGGAGAGGATTAAACTGGTCCTAGAACTGAGTGAAAGGAAATGGGCAACTATCAAACTTAGTGGATGGGAGGGAGAAAGGATCAAATTGTCCCTAGAACAGAGCGGAAAGGGATGGGGCAGAAAGGATCAAACTGTTTCTAGAATTAAGTGGAAGGGGGATGGGGGAGAAGGATCAAATTGTGCCTAAACCTGAGTGGAAGGGGATGAGGAAGAAACAATCAAACTGTACCTAGAACTGAGTGGAAGGGGATGAGGGAGAAACAATCAAACTGTACCTAGAACTGAGTGGAAGGGGATGAGGAAGAAACAATCAAACTGTACCTAGAACTGAGTGGAAGGGGATGAGGAAGAAACAATCAAACTGTACCTAGAACTGAGTGGAAGGGGATGAGGGAGAAAGGATCAAACTGTGCTAACGGAAGGATCAAACTATGCCTACAACTAAGTTTGGAAGGCGATGGGGGAATGATCACATTGTGCCTAGAACTGAGTCTGAGGGAATGGGGGAGAAAGGATCAAACTGTGCCTAGGTCTGAATCAAAGGGGATGTGGGAGAAAAGATCAAAGTCTGCCTAGAACTGAATAGAAAGGGATAGGAGAGAAAGGATCGAACTGTGCCTAGAGCTGAGTGGAAGGGGATGGTGGTAAGAATGCCTAGAACTGTCTGGAAGTCGATGAGAAGGATGACACTGTGTCTGGAACTGAGTGGAAGGGGACGGGGGGGGGGGGGGGGGGGGGGGGGGGGGGGGAGGATCAAACTGTGCCTAGATCGAAGTCAAAGGGAATATGGAAGAAAAGATCAAACTGTGCCTAGATCGAAGTCAAAGGGAATATGGAAGACAGGATCAAACTGTGCCTAGATCGAAGTCAAAGGGAATATGGAAGAAATGATCAAACTGTGCTTAGAACCAAGTGGAAGGGGACAGGGGAGAAAGGATCGAACTGTGGTTAACACCGAGATAAGATAAGATAATGTTGCTTATAGCCCAGCCGACCGCAAGGGGCCACATCAGGGCTGTCACCACGTTAAAATCAACTCACAAGTCATTAAAAAAAAAAAAAAAAAAAAAAAAAAAAAAAAAAAAAACTTTCACACATCTCTTTAAATGACATCTTCTAGAAACGCACCAGAAACTTCATTAAAAATCTTTCTTCCGTAAAATCTTAATCAGATGAAAAATGTTAATCTCTCTCAAAAAGTCAAGGATCACGTCAGGCGGGACATCCCTGAACAGGATCTTCATGGACTCCGCTGTAAAATGTTTGTGTCTCACATCGTGCAAGTCCCAACACTCTAAAAGAATATGTTTCATTGTGAGTGGCACATGACATGGAATGCACCACGGAGCTTCTTCACTCTTTAAAAGGTAGGAATGAGTAAAATACGAATGGCCGGTGTGCAGCCGGCACAGAACCGTTTCCTCTTTACGACCACCAGACGTAGATGGGAGGAACTCCTTAAGGTTTGGACGGATCTGAAAGAGTTTGTTATCCATCTGGGTATTCCAATCCTCCTGCCAGAGGTCTTTCACATAATCATTAATTTTGGGTTTCAGATCTGAGCAGGGGATATATATGTTGGACAATTTCTCTCTTGTAGCATTCTTGGCTAAACGATCAACCATTTCGTTACCTCCGATGCCAACATGACCAGGAACCCAAGCCAGAATAATGTTGTAACCATCCACTTTCAACTTGCTAAAAAGTTCAAAGAAATGTAAAAGTTCTGGATGCTGAAGGTTGCGGCCAGCTATGGCCTCCAAAGCTGACAGCGAATCCGACAGAACCAGAAAGTCCCTCTTGGTAGATTGTGAAATTATTTTCAATGCCAGAACCAGAGCAGTAAGTTCAGCAGAATAGACAGAGGCATCTGGAGGTATATGTTTTAACAGTATCTGAGAAGGAGCACCAGGGCAATAGGCTGCACAGGCCACTCCATCCTCAGACTTGGAACCGTCAGTGAAAATTTTCTGACAGGATGGAAATTTTGAACAGAGGTCAGCATACAATGCCTTGTATGCCTGAGAGCTGGTGGACTCTTTACGAAAAGCTGCGAGATCAAAACGAATCTCTGGTGTGAAAAAGGTCCACGGAGGCTGATCCGGAAACTTGGAAAAATCAGACACAACTCCTAGGTCTAGACCTGCATTCCGCGCGTGAGGCTGCATACGAACACCAAACGGCGGAATACAGTTAGGGTTGTTTTCGAATTTGTTTTGAAACTGGGGGTCAAAGACACAGTCATAGGCAGGATTCTGTGGTTCTGAGAACAGTCTGATGTAGTAATTTAGAGACATTTTCAGCCTGCGGTTGGACAGTGAGGGTTCACCTGCCTCTGCGTACAGGCTGTACACAGGGGTGGTGCGGAATGCTCCAAGACAGAGACGAAGCCCTTGATGGTGGATAGGGTCCAAGAGTTTCAGATAAGAGGGTCTTGCAGAGCCGTACACAGCACAACCATAGTCCAGTTTGGAGCGGACCAGGGCTCTGTAGAGATGCAGCAAAGTTTTCTTATCAGCGCCCCAGTCAGTGTGTGCTACGACCCGAAGAATATTCAGAGCTTTCTGGCAAGAGGTTTTGAGATTTTTAATGTGGCTGAGAAAGTTGAGTTTTTGATCAAAAATAACTCCAAGGAATTTGGCTTCTTTTACAGCTGGAATGGTGGACTTGTCCAGACGAATTTCAGGATCACCAAAAAATTGACGAAAATTGTGAAAATGGATTGACTGAGTTTTGGTACGGGAGAAGGTAAACCCGTTTTCCTCGGCCCACTGCTGGATCTTGTTGACACAAAGTTGGAGTCGATGCTGTACGCTGGGGTAAGAAGCTCCCACTGCGTACAGCGCAAAGTCGTCAACGAACAGAGAGGACTCAGAGCCCTGGCTTACCGATTTCACAATGTCGTTGATTTTAATGCTGAAAAGAGCAGGAGAAAGGATGCTCCCTTGAGGGACACCCAACTCCTGCCCATGGATGTCAGAGAGTGTGGTGCCAACACGCACCTGGAACTGTCGATCAGCCAAAAAGTTCTGTATGAACAGAGGCAGGTGACCACGGAAACCAAGTCTGTGCAGGTCCAGAAGAATTCCTGATTTCCATGTGGTGTCATACGCTTTTTCGAGGTCGAAAAAGATAGCGACCACATGCTGTTTATTGACAAAGGCATTGCGGATGGTGGTTTCCAGACGGATTAGATGGTCGACTGTCGAGTGGTATTTCCGGAAACCGCACTGTTGACTGGCCAAAAGGCCATCGGTTTCCAGCTTCCACATCAGACGGGAGTTGACCATCTTTTCCATCAACTTACAGAGGCAGCTAGTCAGAGCTATTGGACGATAGTTGGAAGGGTTGGTAAGGTCCTTTGCAGGCTTTGGAATTGGAATGATCAGGGCTTTCCGCCAGGAGGGCGGAAAGTACCCTGTGGTCCAGATATGGTTGTATACTTTAAGAAGAGTCTGGAGACAGCTTTCTGGAAAATGCTTCAAAACCTGATAATGAATATCATCCAGACCAGGGGCAGAATCAGTGCAGGTTTGTAAAGCCGTTTTCAGTTCATTGATTGAAAAAGGGAGATTGTAGGCTTCAGAGTTGTCTGATGTGAAATTGTATAAAGATTTCTCTCTGAGCTGTTTGTTTTTTAAAAAGGCTGCAGATTTATTTGAAGATGAGGAGTTCTGTTGGATGGTGGAAGCCAACAGATTGGCAACAGCTTGTTTGTCAGTGACCAGAGCATCGGCAAGTTTCAGGTGATGAATGGAGGGGTTGGTGTTTTTCCCTTTGATTTTTCTGATGATGTTCCAGACTTTTTTCTTTGAAGTTTTTGATGTCAGCCCGGAGCAAAAGTTTCTCCAAGACTGACGTTTACTGATTTTGAAAGTGTGTCTCGATTTGGCGCGGAGTTTCTGATGGGCTCGAGCGTTGGGACCTGAAGGTCGTTGGTATACCTGACGCTGAGCCCGTTTGCGAACTTTTGAAATTTGTTGGCAGTCTGAATTAAACCAGGGTGTTTTGGGCATTTGGAGTTTATTGGAAGACATTGGAATACAGGTTTTAGCACACTTTATCACAGTATTGGTCAGAGATTCTGCTGGGTCTGGACTCTGAAGAAAATCAACTTCCTGGAATTCTTTTGAAATATTGGTGGCAAAAAGATTCCAGTTGGCCTTCTTATAATTAAGATGTTGTGAGACAGAGATGTTTTCAGTTAATAAGGGTTTTAAAAGAACAGGGAAATGGTCACTTCCGTGCAGATCGTCATGGACAGACCACTCATAGTCCAGGACCAGCGAGGGGTCACAAATCGACAAATCTAAACACGAAAGTGAACCTGTGGAAGAGTGGAGGTAAGTTGGAGCTCCATTGTTCAGACAACACAAATCAAAGTCTGAAAGGACATCCTCAAGAAGCAGACCTCTGGATGACGAACTGACACTACCCCAAAGAGGATTGTGACCATTAAAGTCACCCAACAGCAAAAAAGGTCGAGGAAGTTCTTCGATCAGACTGACAAGGTCCTGACGACAAACCGGGACAGAAGGTGGCAGATACAGTGAGCAGATTGTAACAGTCTTGTGGAGAGTGACTCTCGCAGCTACAGCCTGAAGGGAGGTAGTCAGAGCGACAGGACTAAACAGCAAAGTTTTGTGTAAAAGAAGGGCAACACCGCCTGACAGTCCCAATGTGGATGGTTGTGCAGGTTTAGAAAGAATATTAAAGCCAGAAAGAGTGAAGGTCTTCTGGCTTTGAATTTTAGTTTCTTGAAGAGCCACGATGGAAGGTTTTACTGTTTGACACAGAAGCTGCAGCTCCTCAAAATTTGAATTTAGGCCACGGATATTCCAATGGATTAGTTTACTACTATCCATGGTGCAGAGGATGAACAGGAGAGAAATCAAGTCATCTCCTCGTCATCGTCTGCGTTCAGTGGAGCAAATTTATTGCTTAGTTTCACTGGACTGTTTGGGTCTTCAGACCTGCTGGCAGACTTGCCCACAGGTGAAGAAGGTCTGGATTTTGGAGATGGTGGAGGTTTCTTCCTCATCTCCACCATCTCCACACTTGGTTGAACTCCCTTGCCCGCACGGGCACTGCTCGAGGAAGTTCGAGGCGGGAGGCCTGGCTTTTTCATCTGCCCAGCAGCAGATGGAGTAGACTGCTGGGCAGTCTGAGGGGTGGCGGATTGTTTGCCTCCACCAGGGGCACCCACTTTGGGTTGGGAGGTGGTGGACTTGCTTCCACCCGAGCTTAACGGTCTTCCTTGTAATGTCTTTGAGAAAATAAATTCATCAGTCTGGCAGCAGACTGAACGGGTCGTTACTTTCTTTATTGCTGAAGCATATGAAGACGCTGTTGGTGTCTGACTGCCAACAACCTGCTTACGTGCCTCAAAAAATGAGATCTTCTTTTCTGTTTTAACTTTCTGAATGGTGGACTCCTGGATCCAGACAGGGCAGTTGCGTGAAGAGGAGGGGTGGTCGCCACCGCAGTTCGCACAATGAGCCGGGTCTTTACATGGCCCATCATGGGTTGCCTTGCAACAAATACCACACACCTCCTCCCCAGAACAGCGATCTCTGACATGTCCAAATTTCTGACATCTGAAACACCTCAACGGGGATGGGACATACAATTGCACACGGACATTTAGGTACCCTACTTTAATGACCTGAGGAAGCACAGGGTTGCAGAATGTCAGAAAGAGGGTGTTGGTGGGCACTCTTTCTGCACCTTTTTTGATTGTCACCCTATGCATCTCTGTCACACCTTGGGATGCAAGTTCTGTCTTGATCTCCACTTCCGAGACACCTTTCAAATCCGGGCACCGAATAACTCCCTTGGATGAATTCAATTGCTTATGGGGAGTCACCCGAATCTCTCTGTCCACGAGCTTTTTTGCCTTCAACAGCTGTTCCGATTGTTTTTTTGACCTGCACTGGACGAGGAATGATCCGTTCCGTAGCCTTTTCACGGACTGAGGGTCACCCGCTAGACCTTGGAAGCCCTTCTGGATCGCAAAAGGACTCAGAGCTGAAATGGGCTTTTCCTGCTCCGTCCCTTCTATCACGAGCCAGGAAGCCCAAAAACCTGTCCTCTCTCTTATCTCTATATCTGAATCACTGTCCGATTCAAAATCCCCTGAAATAGGGGCTGCTGCCTTCCTCTTCTTTTTTGGGGGGATAATTTTTGAAGAAGCCATGTTTAGTTTAATTATATTTCGTCTCTCCCTTACCCACCCACCTTGGAGTCCAACTAAGGGGCCAGGGCCAAGAAATCACTGTCTTGACCCCTTCCAGGCTTCAGGAGAGATATACGACAAACAGAACGCCACTACCCCTATCCCCCCTGATCATGCTCAACTCCCGGGAACAGAGAGCCGAGCACTGCAGGGGTTAACTTGGCCAGCGGGAGAACTGCCTGTCTTGACCCAGCCCCAAGAAGGGGGAGCCGATTAGTACACGCGGGCCAGAGTGTACCTCCTGTCTAGGAGAGGTCCGAGCCAAAGTGATGTGTTGAGGGCGTTGGCCCTCTCAATCACCAGGATCTCATCCCCCTCCGTCACAGGTCGCACCGCACGGCAAACGCGGCGGATCTTAAGAAGACCACAGAGAAAAAAGGAGTGTGGAAAAGAAGACTTGAAGGGGAGACGAAGATAGAAAAGAGCCAAATAAGAAAGGCAGAAAACAAGAAAAGGAGAAAGGCGGGTTACTATTTGTCTGGGCCCTCACTCCTAACCTTTCTGACATGGGAGACCCTACCAGGGGCATCAATTCCTACCACGTAATGCTTGGCCAGTCAGCACCTTGGCTATACAGGCCTAGAAGCATTGACAACAACTAACCATCTAGTCGACTATTGATGCCCCCGTCAGCAAAGCCTAAAAGATCACTGGACCACGCAAGCCCTCCGACCACGGCAAGGTTGCAACCCCCGGAGGGGGTTAACACCGAGAAGATAGCAAAGAAAGGATCAAACTGCGTCTTGTACTGAGTGGAAGGGAATCAGGGAGAAAAGATCAAACTGTGTCTACAAATGAGTGGAAGGGGATTGGGGAAAGGATTAAACTATGTCTAGAACTGAGTTAAAGGGATGGCAGGGAGGGTGGGTGGAGGGGGGGGGGGATCAAACTGTGCCTATAACACAGTGAGAAGGAATTTGGGGGGGGCGGGGGGGGGGGGGGGGGTCAAACTGTACAAAGAACTCAGTAGAAAAAAATGGGGGGACAATGGATTAACTGTGCCTAGAACCGAGTGGAAGAAGAATGAGGCAAAAGGATCAAACTGTGTGCACATAGAACTGTGTGGAGGTGGATGGGGAAGAAAGCATCAAACTATGCCTACAGTTGAGTGAAAAATGATGAGGGGAGAAAGGATCAAACTGTGCCTACAACTGACTAGAAGGTGATATGGGAGAAAGAATCAAACTGTGCCTACAACTCAGTGAAAGGGTATGGGGGAGAAAGGATCTGACTGTGCCTAGAACTGAGTGGTAAGGGATGGCAGAGAAATGGTCAAACTGTATCTAGAACCCAATGAAAAGGGAAATAAGAGAAAGGGTCAAACTGTGCCAAGAACTAAGTGGACAGGGATGGTGAAGAAAGGATCAAACTGTGCCTAGAACTGAGTGGAAAAGGACTGGGGAGAAAGGATCAAACTGTGCCTAGAACTGAGTGGAAAAGGATTGGGGAGAAAGGATCAAACTGTGCCTAGAACTGAGTGGAAAAGGATTGGGGAGAAAGGATCAAACTGTGCCCAGAACTGAGTGGAAAAGGACTGGGGAGAAAGGATCAAACTGTGCCTAGAACCGAGTGGAAAAGGATTGGGGAGAAAGGATCAAACTGTGCCTAGAACTAAGTGGAAAAGGATTGGGGAGAAAGGATCAAACTGTGCCAAGAATTGAGTGGAAGGGGAGGGGGGAGAAAAGATCAAACTGTGCCTACAACTGAGGGAAAAGGGATGGGGGCTAATAGAATCAAACTGTGCCAAGAGCTCACTGGACAGAGATGGGGGATAAAGGATCAATTTGTGCCTAGAACAGAGTGTAAGGGGATTGGAGAGAAGGGTCAAACTGTGCCTAGATCCGAGTCGAAGGGGATTGGGGAGAAAAGATCAAACTCTGCCAAGAAATGAATAGAAAGGGATGGGAGAGAAAGGATCGAACGGTGTCTAGAACTGAGTGAAAGAGGTTGGGGAGAAAGAATCAAACTGTGCCTAGAACTGAGCTGAAGAGGACTGCGGAGAAAGGATAAAACTATGCCAAGAACTAAGCAGAAGGGGACAAAGGAGGAGTAAACTAAGCTTACAGCTGAGTTGAAGAAGTTATGGGAGAAAGGACCAAACAGCGCCTAGAACTTATTAGAAAGGGATGGGGGAGAAAGGATCAAACTGAGCCTAGAACTGACTGGAAGAAGTTAGGGCAGAAAAGGATCAACCTGGGCCTAGAACTGAGCGGAACAAGATGGGGGAAAAAGATCAAACTGTGACTGTAACTGATTGGAAGTGGATAGGGAGAAAGGATAAACCTGTGCCTAGAAATAAGTGGAAGTGGATATGGGTGGATCAAAGTCTGCCTAGAAATGAGTGTAAGGGGATGGGGGAAAAATTATCAAAGTGTGCCAAGAACTCAGTGGAAGAGGATGGGGGAGAAAGGACTAAACTGTGCCTAGAAGTGAGTGGAAGGATATGGGGAAGAAAGGATCAATCTCCCCCTAGAACGGAGTGGAAGAGGATTAAACTGTGCTTAGAACTCAGTGGAAGGAGATTCAGAGAAAGGATCAAACTGTGCCTAGAATTGAGTGGAAGGGGAAGGGGAAGAAAGGATCAAACTGTGCCTAGAACTCAGTGGAAGGGGGAGGGGGGAAATGGTCAAACTGTGCCTAGAACTCAGTGGAAGGGGGAGGGGGGAAATGGTCAAACTGTGCCTAGAATGAAGTGGAAGGGGGAGGGGGGAAATGGTCAAACTGTGCCTAGAATGAAGTGGAAGGAGATGAGGGAGGGTTAAATTGTACCTACAACTAAGTGGAAAGGAATGGGGGAGAAAGGATCAAACTTTGCCTAGAACTGAGCGGAAAGTGATCACAGCAAAAGGATTAAACTGTGCCTAGATCTGAGTGGAAGGACATTGGGGAGAATGATCACACTGTGTCTAGAGCTGAGTGGAAAGGGATCAGAGAGAAAGGATTAAACTCTGCCTAGAACTCGGTGGAATGGGATGGCAGAAAAAGGATCAAACTGTGCCTAGAACTGAGTGGAAGGGAATTTGGGAGAAAGGATCAAAGTGTACCAAGATCTGAGTGCAAGGAGATGGGCGAGAAAGGATCAAACTGTGCCTAGAAGTGAGTGGAAATGGAAAGAGGAGAAAGACTCAAACTGTACCAAGAACTCAGTGGAAAGGGATGAGGGAAAAGGATCAAACTGTGCCCACAACTGAGTTTGGAAGGAGATGGGGGAAAGATCACACTGTGCCTACAACTGAGTCAAAGGAGATGGGGGAGAAAGGATCAAACTCTGCCTACATCTGAATAGAAAGGGATGGGAGAGAAAGGATCGAACTGTGCCTAGAACTGAGTGGAAGAGATCGGGGAGAAAGGATCAAATTGTACCTAGAACCTAGTGGAAGGGGATGGAGGAGAAAGGATCAAACTCTGCCTAGAACCCAGTGGAAGGAAATGGAACAGAAATGGTCAAACTGTGCCCAGAACCTAAAGAGAAGCTAAAGAAGAGAATGGATTAAACAATGCCTAGAACTGAGTGGAAGAGGATGTGACAGGATCAAACTGTGCCTAGAACTGTGTCAAAGGGGACAGGAGAGGATTAAAGTACTGTGCCTACATCAAAGAGGAAAGTGATTTGAAGAAAGGATCAAACTATACCTAAAACGGAGTAGCAGGGGCTGGGGGAGAAAGGATCAAACTGTGCGTAGAACTCAGTGGAAAGGGATGAGGGAGGAAGGATCAAGCTGGGCGCAGAACTCAGTGGAAAGGGGTGAGGTAGAAAGGATCCAACTGTGCCCACGACTGAGTTTGGAGGGAGATGGGGGACAGATCACACTGTGCCTAGAGCCGAGTCGAAGGGAATGGGGGAGAAAGGATCAAACTGTGCCAAGAAATGAGTGGAAGGGGATCGCCGAGAAAGGATCAAACTGTGCCCAGAACCGAAGGAGAAGCGAAAGAAGAGAAAGAATCAAACTGTGCCAAGAACAAAGTGGAAAGAGATGGTGGAGAAAGGATCAAACTTTGCCCACGACTGAGTTTGGAAGGAGATGGGGGACAGATCAAACTGTGCCTAGAGCTGAGTCGAAGGGAATGGGGGAGAAAGGATCGAACTGTGCCTAGAACTGGGTGGAAGAGATCGGGGAGAAAGGATCAAACTGTGCCTAGAACTGAGTGGAAGGGGATGGAGGAGAAAGGATCGAACTGTGCCTAGAACTGAGTGGAAGGGGATGGAGGAGAAAGGATCAAACTGTGCCTAGAACTGAGTGGAAGGGGATGGAGGAGAAAGGATCAAACTGTGCCTAGAACTGAGTGGAAGGGGATGGGAGAGAAAGGATCAAACTGTGCCTAGAACTGAGTGGAAGAGATCGGGGAGAAAGGATCAAACTGTGCCTAGAACTGAGTGGAAGGGGATGGAGGAGAAAGGATCGAACTGTGCCTAGAACTGAGTGGAAGGGGATGGAGGAGAAAGGATCGAACTGTGCCTAGAACTGAGTGGAAGGGGATGGAGGAGAAAGGATCAAACTGTGCCTAGAACTGAGTGGAAGGGGATGGGAGAGAAAGGATCAAACTGTGCCTAGAACTGAGTGGAAGAGATCGGGGAGAAAGGATCAAACTGTGCCTAGAACTGAGTGGAAGGGGATGGAGAAGAAAGGATCAAACTGTGCCTAGAACTGAGTGGAAGAGATCGGGGAGAAAGGATCAAACTGTGCCTAGAACTGAGTGGAAGTGGATGGGGGAGAAAGGATCAAACTGTGCCTAGAACTGAGTGGAAGTGGATGGGGAAGAAATTAATCAAACTGTGCCTAGAACTGAGTGGAAGTGGATGGGGAAGAAATTAATCAAACTGTGCCTAGAACTGAGTGGAAGTGGATGGGGAAGAAATGGATCAAACTCTGCCTAAAACTGAGTGGAAGGGAATGGCATAGAAATGGTCAAACTGTGCCTAGAACCTAATGAGAAGCGAAAGAGAAAGATCAAACAATGCCTAGAACTGAGTGGAAAGGGAAGTGAAAGGATCAAACTGTGCCTAGAACTTTGTCGAAGGGGATAGGAGAGGATTAAACTGGTCCTAGAACTGAGTGAAAGGAAATGGGCAACTATTAAACTTAGTGGATGGGGGGAGAAAGGATCAAACTGTCCCTAGAACAGAGCGGAAGGGGATGGGGCAGAAAGTATCAAACTGTCTCTAAAATTAAGTGGAAGGGGGATGGAGGATGAGGATCAAATTGTGCCTAAACCTGAATTGAAGGGGATGAGGAAGAAACAATCAAACTGTACCTAGAACTGAGTGGAAGGGGATGAGGGAGAAACAATCAAACTGTGCGTAGAACTGAGTGGAAGGGGATGGGGAGAAAGGATCAAACTGTGCCTAGAACTGATGGAAGGGGATGAGGGAGAAAGGATCAAACTGTGCCTACAACTAAGTTTGGAAGGCGATGGGGGAATGATCACATTGCGCCTATAACTGAGTCAGAGGGAATGGGGGAGAAAGGATCAAACTGTGCCTAGATCTTAATCAAAGGGGATGTAGGAGAAAAGATCAAAGTCTGCCTAGAACTGAATAGAAAGGAATAGGAGAGAAAGGATCGAACTGTGCCTAGAGCTGAGTGGAAGGGGATGGTGGTAAGAATGCCTAGAACTGTCTGGAAGTCAATGAAGAAGGATGACACTGTGTCTGGAACTGAGTGGAAGGGGACGGGAGGGAAAGGATCAAACTGTGCCTAGATCGAAGTCAAAGGGAATATGGAAGACAGGATCAAACTGTGCCTAGATCGAAGTCAAAGGGAATATGGAAGAAATGATCAAACTGTGCTTAGAACCAAGTGGAAGGGGACAGGGGAGAAAGGATCGAACTGTGGTTAACACCGAGAAGATAGCAAAGAAAGGATCAAACTGCGTCTTGTACTGAGTGGAAGGGAATCAGGGAGAAAAGATCAAACTGTGCCTACAAATGAGTGGAAGGGGATTGGGGAAAGGATTAAACTATGTCTAGAACTGAGTGGAAAAGGATGGGGGAGAAGGTATCAAACTGTGCATAGAACTCGGTGAAAAGGGAATGGGAGGAGCGGGGGGAGGGGGGATCAAACTGTACAAAGAACCGAGTGGAAAGGGATGGGAGAGAAAGGATCAAACTGTGCAAAGAACTCAGTGGAAAGGGATCGGGGAGAGAAATAATCAAACTGTGCCTTGAACCGAGTGAAAGAAGAATGAGGTAAAAGGATCAAACTGTGCTTGGAAATGTGTAGAAGTGTATGGGGAAGAAACCATCAAACTATGCCTACAATTGAGTGGAAAGTGATGATGGAAGAAATGATAAAACTCTGCCTACAACTGAGCAGAAGGTGAAGCAGGAGAAAGGATCAGACTGTGCCTTCAACTGAGCGGAAGGTGATACGGGAGAAAGGATCAAACTGTGCCTACAATGGAGTAGAAGGTGATTTGGGAGAAAGGATCAAACTGTGCCTACAACGGAGTAGAAGGTGATATGGGAGAAAGGATCAAAGTCAAACTGTGCCTACAACTGAGTGAAAGGGTATGGGGGAGAAGGATCCGACTGTGCCTAGAACTGAGCGGTAAGGGATGGCAGAGAAATGGTCAAACTGTACCTAGAACCCAATGAAAAGGGAAATAGGAGAAAGGGCCAAGCTGCACCAAGAACTAAGTGGACAGGAATGGTGTAGAATGGATCGAACTGTGCCTGGAACTGAATAGAAAGGGAAAGAAGAGAAAGGATCAAACTGTGCCTGGAACTGAGTAGAAAGGGATGAGGGAGAAAGGATCAAACAATGCCTGAAACTGGGTGGAAGGGGATGTGAGAGGATTAAACTGTGCTACAACTACGTGGGAAGAGATCAGGGTGAAAGGATCAAAGTGTGTATAGACCTCAGTGGACAAGGATTGGGGAGAAAGGATCAAACTGTGCCTAGACACCAGTGGAAGGGGATGGACAAGAAAGGATCAAACTGTGCCAAGAATTGAGTGGAAGGGGAGGGGGGGAGAAAAGATCAAACAGTGCCTGCAACTGAGGGAAAAGGGATGGGGGATAAAAGAATCAAACTGTAGCTAGAACTCAGTGGACAGGGATGGGGGAGAAAGGATCAAGTTGTGCCTAGATCCAAGTCGAAGGGGATGATAGAAAGGGATGGGAGAGAAAGGATTGAACTGTGCCTGGAACAGAGTGAAAGAGATCATGGAGAAAGGATCAAACTGTGCCTAGAACTGAATGAAAGGGGAAGGGGGAGAAAGGATCAAACTGTGCCTAGAACTGAGTGGAGGGGGATGGGGGAGAAAGGATCAAACTGTGCCTAGAACCGAGTGGAAGCTGGCGGGGAAAAAAGATCATGGGTGGGAAAGGATCAAACTGTGCCTTCAACCGAGTTTGGAAGGGGATTTCAGGGGTGATCACACTGGGTCTACAGCTGGCGGAAGAGGATGGGGGAAAGGATCAAACTGTGCCAAGAACTCAATGGAAGGGAATGGGGGATAGGATCAAACTATGCTTCGAAAAAAAAAACTGCAAGTGATTGGGGAGAAAGGTTAAAATTTTCCCTAGAACAGAGCGGAAGGGAATGGCAGAGATAGGATTAAACTGTGCCTGGAACCGAGTAGAAGGGTACGGCAGAGATAGGATCAAATTGTGCCTGGAACCGAGTGGAAGGGTATGGGCAAGGATTAAACTCAGTGGACGGGGATTTGGGGGGGGACCATCAAACCCTGCCTGAAACTGAGTGGAAGAGGATAGCGGAGAAAGGATAAATCTATGCCAAGAACTAAGCGGAAGGTAATGAAGGAGGAGTAAACTAAACTTAAAGCCGAGTTGAAGAAGTTAAGGGAGAAAGGATCAAACAGTGCCTAGAATTTATTAGAAAGGGATGGGGGAGAAAGGATCAAACAGCGCCTAGAACTCATTAGAAGGGGATGGGGGAGAAAGGATCAAACAGCGCCGAGAACTCATTAGAAGGGGATGGGGGAAAGGGATCAAACTGTGCCTAGAACTGAGTGGTAGGGGTGGTGGGAGAAAGGATAAAACTATACCTAGAAATGACTGGAAGAAGTTAGGGCAGACAAGGATCAACCTGGGCCTAGAACTGAGCGGAACAAGATGAAAAAGATCAAACTGTGACTGTAACTGATTGGAAGTGGATTGGGAGAAAGGATAAACCTGTGCCTAGAAATAAGTGGAAGTGGATATGGGTGGATCAAAGTCTGCCTAGAAATGAGTGCAAGGGGATGGGGGAAAAATTATCAAAGTGTGCCAAGAACTCAGTGGAAGAGGATGGGGGAGAAAGGACTAAACTGTGCCTAGAAGTGAGTGGAAGGATATGGGGAAGAAAGGATCAATCTGCACCTAGAACGGAGTGGAAGAGGATTAAACTGTGCTTAGAACTCGGTTGAAGGGGAGGGGGGGGGGGGGGGGGATCAAACTGTGCCTAGAACTGAGTGGAAGGGGAAGGGGAAGAAAGGATCAAACTGTACCTACAACTCAGTGGAAGGGGTGGGGGGGTAAGGGTCAAACTGTGCCTAGAATGAAGTGGAAGGAGATGAGGGAGGATTTAATTGTACCTAGTAGAAAGGAATGGGGGAGAAAGGATCAAATTTTGCCTAGAACTGAGTGGAAAGTGATCACAGCAAAAGGATTAATAAGCTGTGCCTAGACCTGAGTGGAAGGACATTGGGGAGAATGATCAAACTGTGTCTAGATCTGAGTGGAAAGGGATCAGAGAGAAAGGATCAAACTGTGCCTAGAACTACGTGGAAGGGGACTGGGGAGAAAGGATCAAAGTATATCAAGAAATGTGTGGAAGGGATGGGCGAGAAAGGATCAAACTGTGCCTAGAAGTAGAAGTGAGTGGAAAGAGGAGAAAGATTCAAACTGTACCAAGAACTCGGTGGAAAGGGATGAGGGAGAAAGGATCAAACTCTGCCCACAACTGAGTTTGGAAGGAGATGGGGGAAAGATCACACTGTGCCTACAACTGAGTCAAAGGAGATGAGGGAGAAAGGATCAAACTCTGCCTACATCTGAACAGAAAGGGATGGGAGAGAAAGGATCAAACTCTGCCTTGAACTGAGTGGAAGGGGATGGAGGAGAAAGGATCAAACTGTACTGTAAGAAATAGTCCAACTGTACCTAGAACCAAATGGAAAGTGAATGAAGAGAAAGGATCAAACTGCCTAGAACCAAGTGGAAGGGGATGAGGGGGAAAGGATCAAAGTGTGCCTAGAACTGAGTGGAAGGGGTAGAGGAAGAAAGGATCAAACTGTGCTTAAACCTCAGTGGAAGGAGATGAGGGAGGGTTAAATTGTACCTACAACCAAGTGGAAAGGAATGGGGGAGAAAGGATCAAACTTTGCCTAGCACTGAGCGGAAAGTGATCACAGCAAAAGGATTAAGCTGTGTCTAGATCTGAGTGGAAGGATATTGGGGAGAATGATCAAACTGTGTCTAGCGCCGAGTGGAAAGGGATCAGAGAGAAAGGATTAAACTCTGCCTAGAACTCAGTGGAATGGGATGGCGGAAAAAGGATCAAACTGTGCCTAGAACTGAGCGTAAAGGGATGGGGGAGAAAGAATCAAACTGTGCCTAGAACTGAGCGTAAAGGGATGGGGGAGAAAGGATCAAACTGTGCCTAGAACTGAGCGTAAAGGGATGGGGGAGAAAGGATCAAACTGTGCCTAGAACTGAGCGTAAAGGGATGGGGGAGAAAGAATCAAACTGTGCCTAGAACCGAGCGTAAAGGGATGGGGGAGAAAGGATCAAACTGTGCCTAGAACTGAGCGTAAAGGGATGGGGGAGAAAGAATCAAACTGTGCCTAGAACCGAGCGTAAAGGGATGGGGGAGAAAGGATCAAACTGTGCCTAGAACTCGGTGAAAAGGCAAGGGGGAAAGAAAGGATCAAACATGTGCAATGGACTCGGTGGAAAGGGATGGGGGAGAAAGGATCAAACTGTGCCTAGAACCGAGTGGAAGAAGAATGAGGCAAAAGGATTAAACTGTGCATAGAACGGCGTGGAAGTGGATGGGAAGAAAGCATCAAACTATGCCTACAATTGAGTGGAACGCGATGGGGGAAGAAACAAACTGTGCCTACAACTGAGTAGAAGGTGATACAGGAGAAAGGATCAAAATGTGCCTAGAACTGAATGGAAGGGTATGGGGAGAAAGCATCACACTGTGCCTAGAACTGAATGGAAGGGTATGGGGGAGAAAGCATCACACTGTGCCTAGAACTGAGTGGAAGAGGATGGGGGAGAAAGCATCAGACTGTGCCTAGAACTGAATGGAAGGGTATGGGGGAGAAGCATCACACTGTGCCTAGAACTGAGTGGAAGAGGATGGGGGAGAAAGCATCACACTGTGCCTAGAACTGAATGGAAGGGTATGGGGGAGAAAGCATCACACTGTGCCTAGAACTGAGTGGAAGAGGATGGGGGAGAAAGCATCAGACTGTGCCTAGAACTGAGCGGAATAGGATGGGGGAGAAAGCATCACACTGTGCCTAGAACTGAGCGGAATAGGATGGGGGAGAAAGCATCACACTGTGCCTAGAACTGAGCGGAATAGGATGGGGGAGAAAGCATCACATTGTGCCTAGAACTGAGCGGAATAGGATGGGGAGAAAGCATCACACTGTGCCTAGAACTGAGTGGTAAGCGATGGCAAAGAAACAGTCCAACTGTACCTAGAGCTGAAGAAAAGTGGAAGAAGAGAAAGAATCAAACTTTGCCAAGAACACAGTGGAAAAGGATTGTGGAGAAAGGATCAAACTTTGCCAAGAACAAAGTGGAAAGAGATGATGGAGAAAGGATCAAATTTTGCCCACAGCTGAGTTTGGAAGGAGATGGGGGACAGATCACACTGTGCCTAGAACTGAGTGGAAGGGAATGGGGGAGAAAGGTTCAAACTGTGCCTAGAACTGAGTGGAAGGGGGTGGGGGAGAAAGGATCAAGCTCTACCTAGAACAGACTGGAAGGGAATGGCCTAGAATCTAATGAGAAGCAAATGAAGAGAAAGATCAAACAAAGCCTATAACTGAGTGGAAAGGTAAGTGAAAGGATCGAACTGTGCCTAGAAATTTGTCGAAGGGGATAGGAGAGGATTAAACTGTGTCTACAACAAAGAAGAAAGGGATGTGGGAGAAAGGATCAAACTATGCCTAGAACTTAGTGGAAGGAGATGGGGGGGGGGGGGGGGGGGGGGTAAATTGTACCTACAACTAAGTGGAAAGTTATGGGAGAGAAAGGATCAAACTTTGTCTAGAACTGAGCGGAAAGTGATCACAGCAAAAGGATTAAGCTGTGCCTAGATCTGAGTGGAAAGTCATTGGGGAGAATGATCAAACTGTGTCTAGAGCTGAGTGGAAAGGGATCAGAGAGAAAGGATCAAACTGTGCCTAGAATGAAGTGTAATGGGATGGCAGAAAAAAGGATCAAAGTGTGCCTAGAACTGAGTAGAAGGGGATGGTGGAGAATGGACCGAACTGTGGCTAGAAAGGTGGAAGGGGATGGGGGAGAAATGATCAAACTGTTCCCACATCTGATTGAAAGGGGATGGGAGAGAAAGGATCAAACTGTTCCCACATCTGATTGAAAGGGGATGTGAGAGAAAGGATCAAACTGTTCCCACATCTGACTGAAAGGGGATGTGAGAGAAAGGATCAAACTGTGCCTAGAAAAGTGGAAGGGTATGGGGGAGAAAGAAACAAACTGTACCAATAACTAAGGGGAAAGGGAATGGGGTAAAAAGGATTAAATTAAACGGTACCTAGAACCTAGCAGAAGTGATTGAAGGGGATCGGGGAGAAAGAAACAAACTGTGCCTAGAACCCAGTGCAAGTAGATGAGGGAGAAAGAATCAAAGTGTACCTACAACTGAGTGGAAGGGGATGTAGGAGAAAAGATCAAACGGTGTCTAGAAATAAGAGGGAAAAGGATCAGGGAGAAATGATCAAACTGTGCATGCATCGGAGTCAAAAGGGATGGGGGCAAGAGGATTAAACTATACACAGGACTGAGTGGAAAGAGATGGAGGAGAAAGGATCAAACTGTGCCTAGAACTGAATGGAAATAGTGGAGAAGGGATCAAACTGTGCCTATAACTGAGTGGAAGGGAATGGGCAAGAAGGGTTAAACTGTGTCTAGAACCGAGTGGAACACAATGGGGGAGAAAGGATCAGTGTCAAGAACTGAGTGGAACAGGATGGGGGTGAAATGATCAGTGTCAAGAACTGAGTGGAACACAATGGGGGAGAAAGGATCAGTGTCGAGAACTGAGTGGAACAGGATGGGGGAGAAAGGATCAGTGTCGAGAACTGAGTGGAACAGGATGGGGGAGAAAGGATCAGTGTCTAGAACTGAGTGGAACAGGAAGGGGGAGAAAGGATCAGTGTCTAGAACTGAGTGGAACAGGATAGGGCAGAAAGAATCAGTGTCTAGAACTGAGTGGAACAGGATGGGAAGAAAGAATCAGGTCTAGAACTGAGTGGAACAGGATGGGGAAGAAAGGATCAGGGTCTAGAACTGAGTGGATCAGGATGGGGAAGAAAGGATCAGTGTTGAGAACTGAGTGAAACAGGATGGGGAAAAAGGATCAGTGTCTAGAACTGAGTGGAACAGGATGGGGAAGAAAAGGATCAGTGTCGAGAACTGAGTGGACACAATGGGGGAGAAAGGATCAGTGTCTAGAACTGAGTGAAACACGATGGGGGAGAAAGGATCAGTGTTGAGAACTGAGGGGAAAACACAATGGGGGAGAAAGGATCAGTGTCTAGAACTGAGTGGAACAGGATGGGGGAGAAAGGATCAGTGTTGAGAACTGAGTGGAACAGGATGGGGCAGAAAGGATCAGTGTTAGAACTGAGTGGAAGAGGATGGGGGAGAAAGGATCAGGGTCTAGAACTGAGTGGAACAAGATGGGGGAGAAAGGATCAGTGTCTAGAATGAGTGGAACAAGGATGGGGAAGAAAGGATCAGTGTCTAGAACTGAGTGGAACAGGATGGGGGAGAAAGGATCAGGGTCTAGAACGAGTGGAACAGGATGGGGGAGAAAGGATCAGGGTCTAGAACTGAGTGGAACAGGATGGGGAAGAAAGAATCAGGGTCTAGAACTGAGTGGAACAGGATGGGGAAGAAAGGATCAGGGTCTAGAACGAGTGGATCAGGATGGGGAAGAAAGGATCAGTGTTGAGAACTGAGTGATAACAGGATGGGGAGAAAGGATCAGTGTCTAGAACTGAGTGGAACAGGATGGGGAAGAAAGGATCAGTGTCGAGAACTGAGTGGAAACAATGGGGGAGAAAGGATCAGTGTCTAGAACTGAGTGGAAACACGATGGGGGAGAAAGGATCAGTGTTGAGAACTGAGTGAACAGATGGGGGAGAAAGGATCAGTCTTGAGAACTGAGTGGAACAGGATGGGGGAGAAAGGATCAGTGTTGAGAACTGAATGGAACAGGATGGGGGAGAAAGGATCAGTGTTGAGAACTGAGTGGAAGAGGATGGGGGAGAAAGAATCAGTGTCTGGAACTGAGTGGAACAGGGTGGGGAAGAAAGGATCAGTGTTGAGAACTGAGTGTGAAACAAATGGGGGGAGAAAGGATCAGGGTTAGAACTGGGTGGAACAGGATGGGGGAGAAAGGATCAGGGTCTAGAACTGAATGGAACAGGATGGGGAAGAAAGGATCAGGGTCTAGAACTGAGTGGAACAGAATGGGGGAGAAAGGATCAGGGTCTAGAACTGAGTGGAACAATGGGGGAGAAAGGATCAGTGTCAAGAACTGAGTGGAACAGGATGGGGGAGAAAGGATCAGGGTCTAGAACTGAGTGGAACACAATGGGGGAGAAAGGATCAGTGTCTAGAACTGAGTGGAACACAATGGGGGAGAAAGGATCAGGGTCTAGAACTGAGTGGAACAGGATGGGGAAGAAAGGATCAGTGTTGAGAACTGAGTGGAACACAATGGGGGAGAAAGGATCTGTGTCTAGAACTGAGTGAAACACGATGGGGGAGAAAGGATCAGTGTCTAGAACTGAGTGAAACAGGATGGGGGAGAAAGGATCAGTGTCGATAACTGAGTGGAACAGGATGGTGGAGAAAGGATCAGTGTCTAGAACTGAGTGGAACAGGATGGGGAAGAAAGGATCAGTGTTGAGAACTGAGTGGAACAGGTTGGGGGAGAAAGGATCAGTGTCGAGAACTGAGTGGAACAGGATGGGGGAGAAAGGATCAGTGTCTGGAACCGAGTGGAACAGGATGGAGGAGAAAGGATCAATGTGTAGAACTGAGTGGAACAGGATGGGGGAGAAAGGATCAGTGTCTAGAACTGAGTGGAACAAGATGGGGGAGAAAGGATCAGTGTCGAGAACTGAGTGGAAAGGGATGGAGAAAGGATTAAACTGTGCACAGAAGTGAGTGGAAGGTGAAAAGGGGAGAAAGAATAAAACTGTGACTAGATCTGAGTGGAAGAAATGGGGGAGAAGGGATTAAGCTGCGTCTAGAACTGAATGGAAGGGGGTTTGGGAGAAAGGATCAAAGTGTGCCTACACAAATCTGGGAATAAGATGGGGGGAAAGGATCAAACTGTGCCTAGAACTCTGTGGAAAAGGATGGTAGGCAAAGGAATAAACTATGCCTAGAACTCGGTGGAAAGGGGACGGTGAGAACAGATTAAACTGTGCCTAGAACCAAGTGGAAAGGGACGGGAGAGAATGGATCAACTGTGCCTTGAACTGAATGGAAAGGGATGGGGTGGGGGGGGGGGGGGGGAGGATTATCAAAGTATGCCTAGATCTGAATGGATGGGGATGGGGGAGAAATGATCAAACTGTTCCTAGAACCAAGTGGAAGGGGATGGGGAAGGATCAAACGGTGCCCATGAGTGGAAGGGGATGGGGGAGAAAAAAGTAATCAAAGTCAAACTGTACCGTGGACCGAGTGGAAAGGGTTCAGAGTATATGGATCAAAATGTGCCGAGAACTGAGTGGAAAGAGATGGAGGAGAAAAGATCAAAATGTGGCTTGAGCTGAGTGGAAGGGGATGGAGAAGAAAGGATCAAACTGTGCGGAGAATTGAATGGAAGGGGGTGGAAGAGAACGAATCAGACTGGGCTTAGAACTGGGTGGAAGGGGATTAGGGAGAAAGGATCAAACTGTGCCTTGAGGTGAGTGGAAGGGGATGGGTAGAAAAGGATCAAACTGTGCCAGGAACTGTGTGGAAAAGGATGGGGGAGAACGGATCAAACTGTGCATAGACCCGAGAGGAAGGGGATGTCAGAGAAACTTTTAAACTGTGCCGTAAACCGAGTGGAAGGGATGGGGAGATACGACCAAACTGTGCCTAGAACTCAGTGGAAAGGGACAGGGGAGAACGGATCAGTTGTGCCTAGAGCTGAGTGAGAAAGGGATGGGGCAGAAATTCAACTATACCTAGATCTGAATGGGCAAGGATGGGGGGAAAAGGATTAACCTGGGCCTCAAACTGAGTGGAAGCCAATGTAGGACTGTTAAACTGTGCCTAGAACTGAGTGGAAAGGGATGGGGGAGAAAGGATCAAATTGTGCCTGGAACTGAGTGAAAGGAAATGAGCAACTATTACACTTAGTGGATTGGGGGGGGGGGGGGGGGGGGTCAAACTGTAGCTAGAACTCAGTGGAAGGGGATGGGGGAGAAAGGATCAAACTGTGCCTAGAACCGAGTGAGGGGAGATTGGGGATAGAGGATCAAACTATGGCTAGAACTCCGTGGAAGGGGATGGGGGAGAGAGAATCAACTGTGCCTACACAGATCAGGGAATGGGATGGGGCAGAAAGGATCAAACTGTGCCTAGAACCGAGTGAGGGGAGATTGGGGATAGAGGATCAAACTATGGCTAGAACTCCATGGAAGGGGATGGGGGAGAGAGAATCAACTGTGCCTACACAGATCAGGGAATGGGATGGGGCAGAAAGGATCAAACTGTGCCTAGAACCGAGTGAGGGGAGATTGGGGATAGAGGATCAAACTATGGCTAGAACTTCATGGAAGGGGATGGGGGAGAGAGAATCAACTGTGCCTACACAGATCAGGGAATGGGATGGGGCAGAAAGGATCAAACTGTGCCTAGAACCGAGTGGGGGGAGATTGGGGATAGAGGATCAAACTATGGCTAGAACTCCGTGGAAGGGGATGGGGGAGAAAGGATCAAACTGTGCCTAGAACCGAGTGGAGAGAGACTGGTGAGAAAGGATCAAACTGTGCCTAGAACTGAGTGGAGAGAGACTGGTGAGAAAGGATCAAACTATGCCTAGAACTGAGTGGAGAGAGACTGGTGAGAAAGGGTCAAACTGTGCCTAGAACTGAGTGGAGAGAGACTGGTGAGAAAGGATCAAACTATGCCTAGAACTGAGTGGAAGGAGATTGGGGATAGAGAATCAAACTGTGCCTAGATCTGAGTGGAGAGAGACTGGGGAGAAAGGATCAAACTGTCATTGGGACTCAGTGGAAGGGAATGGCATGGATGAGTGAGGGGGGTGGGGGTCAAGCTGTCTTTGAGACTGAGTGGAAATGGATGAGGGAGAATCAAACTCACCTGGGCTGAATGGAAGGGAATGGGTTGCAAATTGTCACTGGGAGTAAAAGCTGGAGGTGGAGGAAAGATCGAACTGTCACTGGGACTGAGTGGAATGAGATGCTAGTGAAAGTATATGGGGGAAGGGGGAACAAGAGGAGACGGGGGGGGGGTGGGGGGGGGGGGGCAAACCGTCACTGGGGCAGAACAGATGAGGAAAAGATCAAACTAGATAAGGGTTAGGTTTAGTGTTAGAAGGTGCGAGTGGAGGATTTGTCATTGTTTGTAGGGGGCGCCTTCCATGAAACTCACGATTAGTTTATTCATGGTCCATGTTGGAAAGAAATGTAATAATTTATCTGTCCTCTGAATCAGTCTATTTCATCTCAAAATTTGAGCCATTCTGTTATTGCACTGCTTCAGCTTGTTGATGCACCTACACTACTCAGACAAAATGTTTCCTTTTTACATGTCCAGTTATTATATTCATGGTCAGTGTCAAATACAGCTGGTGGCTACAGCAACAAAAAGAGAAACTTTCAAGTGGAGGTTCACCATATCATCTGTCTCGATTGGCGTTGCAAGTTCTAAAAACCAATAACATGGAGTTTGTTCATAAACTCTTACCAGTTCAGATATTTTGATTTTGGTGCAAACATTTTAACAAAATTTAACTTGGATAGTTAGTCATCATAAAATAAAGATCATGCTTGCAAACAGATATCAAAATGTAGGTAAATGTTTTAAGATTTTAAATGTGTAAAGAAATCTTCCAAATCTGACCACAGACAGTGCTTGTGACTGGTGAAACTGTTACAACTAATGACAAAATACTGAGGGTGTGGCAAATTACCACGGAGTGAACTGATAAGAGTAAAGGAACTGGGTCACAAACCATTTCAATATGCTTCTGAAGAGGAACTAGCATTGTAGCAAAGTTGATTCACAACAAACTGACCTTTTCAACCATCAAAGTGGTTAAGTGTGCATGTTCAAGTTTTTTTTTTCTTTCACATTTAGTTACTTCAATTATGTAAGCCCAAATGAGCGCTAAATGTTTTCCTTACACATCTTGAGCAAAGAAGTCTATTAATAGTCAATGGACCCAAAAGTTACTTCTTCAAATTCGAAAAAACTTACACAATAATTCCCATGGGAAAAAATTGCCAATTGACACCACTTTTAATTCAGGTCAAGATTTAATTTAGCCTACCATCTCCCTCAATCCTCCATCCCCTTCCCTCACCCCCCCCCCCCCCCCCCCTGATCTCCCTCTTCCCTTTCCTCACACTCTTCATACTTCTCTTACTGTCTTAGGTATTATCATTTAAATGTTGATGTAGGATCAGTTTTACGCCTGCCCCTCCTCCAACCGCCCTTTTTGATAACTCAAAACGCCCATCATGTTCAGAACAGACCTCTCACTTTCACCAGCAGAGGGTTAAGCAGCCCATGTTACCTTGAAAAAATCTAAATCACTATCCCTGGTGTACTAAAATTGGCCAGTGCATGCTGAATAAGGTCTGTTCCTTTTCTTTGTGGTGAATTATCAAAAACAGACCACTGAGACAAGCCAAAATCCGACCAATCCGTCTGTTCTGCAGCAGGTCTAACCCAGTCACTGGGTGCCACCAAACTCATTGCATCCTTGAAAGAAAAGCCATACCCAGAACGCCTTGCTGCACTGAACCTGCCTCGTCTCGAACATTGCCGTCTCAGGGAGGATATGATCGACATGTACAACTACGTATACGCACGGCCTGTACCTGACCAACCGCCCCCAGTTCAGCTACTTCCAAGGCAGAGACACGAGAGGACAGCCTGAAATTGGAAAGATCACACTGCAGGCTCAACATCAGAAGCTGTTTTTTTGTACAGCGTGTGACCGCCACCTGGAACAGCCTGCCAAACAGCGTGGTCACAGCCCCATCAGTCAATGCTTTCAAGAACAGGCTCACGCACACTGGAAGGAGCTTCCTGCAAAGTTTGACCCTGTCTGCTACCATTACCTACAACTGTCGAAGTTTTGTACCACGCATGACAAATCAGTTGTACTAGTGGAAAAGGACCTGTGAACAAGCTCCAAAGGAGCTTCAACACGGAAACCATCCAGTATCCAGTCACCAATCATCGAAGATCTAAATGGTGCCTGCCGACGGTGAAAGCTGAAAAACTTTTCCAATTCAGGACAGCAGCCCGTTAATACTACCCTAAACGACGGATGAATGTTCTAACTGCCCGTGGAGTCTGTTTGGGTCTTTCCGAAAATTACATTATGTCTACATCTGTAAATGCTGTCAATGCGGCAATGCTCATAATGTTGGATATCTTCGCTCACCGTAATTCAAATTTTATTTCCGCCTACAGCCGTCTCACTTTGCAACTAGATCTCACCGCGATTCGTTCAGCAGCCAACGTCACCTTGACTAGCTACGGAAAGCAAATGATTCTTATATGAACGGTCCTGTCTTCCATCTTATCCAGAAAATAAAATGAATTATCCACACCAAAATGTAATGAATTTGTCCCTGGGCTACATTCAATTTCTCGACCAGCTTTTGTTTAATTTGGTTCTGTAGTTTTAGCGTGATCTCGTACACTGCGAAACTTTTCAAATCACACAGAAGTCGGCAGACGCTGGCGAACTATGACAACCCTTCCTATCCAGCTGCTGCTCTGCCAAGACGACTCGAATTCACTATTTCGCTGGCACAATTCGACAACACTACTGTATAACTGAATACCCAGTCCATATCACTAAAACAATAACATACTCACGTCTTCCATTGCCGAGTTACACAGAACGTCTGCATGAACAGGCCTATCCCATTGTGTGCAGCGCCGCCCCCCGCCTTCATCTTCCACCAATGAGAACAACTGTTACTTCACGCACTTGTATCGCGGATGAGAGGTGGGGCAGTGAAGGGGTGAGGGGGCAGCGGAGATTTTTTTTTTTTTTTTTTAACTTCAGGATAGGATCAGGGCCGATGTATCAAAAACAACTTAGCCTATTTAGGCTTTTTACGCCCCTTCTGTATGTATATATATATATATATTTTTTTTTTTTTTTTTTTTTTTTTTTTTTCGTGACCGTTGGTCCAGTCGTAGGCTAGTTCAGTCCATCAAATTCATATTTTATTTTAGTTAATAATTCATGTTTATCTATGAGGTTCTTAAAAACAGTAATACAAGATGCACGTTTGATATCAACTGTTAATCCATTCCAAAAATTGGTTACTCTGTTAGTAAATGTAAATTTTCTCAAATTAGTTCTGGAATATTGTTTAAATATCTTATCTTCACTGTTCCTTGTAATATTTTCTGCGGAGTACAAAAAAAAGCATGCTTTATCAACATCATCAATTCCATTAAATATCTTATATGCTCGAATCAAGTCTCCTCTTATTCTTCTTGCCTTAAGTGTTGGAAGTTGTAGATATTTTAATCTTTCCTGATATGAATAATCTTTTATATTGTGAATCATCTTAGTTGCTCTTCTTTGTACCTGTTCCAGTGCTTCTGATTGTCTCTTTAGTATTTGATACCATATGCTTCTGATTGTCTCTTTAGTATTTGATACCATACAGTATTTCCATATTCAAGAACAGGTCTAACTATAGTGTCTTATATAATTGTAAAAAAGTGTCCTTTTCTATAAATGTAAAGGTTCTTTTTATTATTTTTGTAGAATGTATCCAAGATTCATTTCTGATTCAGAAGGTAAAGAATCCAACTAGACACAGACAAGGAGAAACGCCCAATATACTAGATCTGATACTGGTAAATGACAGCCAATGGATCTCAGAGATTGAACACGTTGCCTCACTTGGGAAAAGCGATCACGATATACTTTTATTTCAACTCTGAACTATAACAGGCTGAGAGAGATGATCAGTGATGTTGAGTGGGAGAAGGTGGAAAATAAAAATATAAATGATGAATGGTCCTTCATTAAGGAGAAAGTACTGAATGCTATGGATAACTGTATTCCCAAAATAAAACAAAAACAAAACAAGAGAACTAAACCAATTTGGATTACACTTAAAATACTTAGGAAAATAAAAAGCAAATATAAGTATTTTAAACAATATTTAAAGAGAAAAACTAGTCAATCATACAAAAAATATATTAAAGCCAGGAATAAATGTAATAAAGAAATTAAAAGGGCTCGTAAAAAACATGAAAGAAATGTAGCAAATGGAGCCAAGGAAAACCTCAAAAGCTTTTGGAAGTACGTTCAACAACAAACTAAAGTGAATACTGGTGTACAAGTTCTAAAGAACACTGATGGGTCATTGTCAAATACAGATGAAGTTAAGGCTAATACCTTAAACACATTCTTTTCCAGTGTTTTTACCAGAGAGGACACATCCACTGTACCTAATATAGACGAATGTTCAAAATCTGGGGCAGCTGCTGTTGCTGACATTGTGTTGACTCCATTGGCTGTAGAGAACCTACTCAAAGGACTGAACCCAAATAAGGCTCAAGGACCTGATGGCATTCCCCCCAGGGTCTTAAAGGAAATATCTAAAGAAATATCAAAACCACTTTGTCACTTATGTAATAAAACTTTAGAAGAAGGAGTCTTACCAGAAGACTGGAAAACTGCAGAAGTTACAGCTATTTTTAAAAAGGGATCAAAAAATGAGCCTGGAAATTATAGACCTGTTAGTCTGACTTGTGTAGTGTGTAAAGTTCTAGAAAGTATAATAAGAGACTGTATCGTCAATCATTTTCAGGACAATGATCTGTATTCAGATTGTCAACACGGGTTTAGAAAAAAAAGGTCTTGTATGACACAGCTCCTTTTAACAATGGAAGATTTTACAGGATATATTGAGCAAAAAGCATCATTTGATGTCGTCTACTTAGACTTCAGAAAAGCTTTCGACACTGTACCGCATTGTAGGCTTCTGGAGAAGTTGAAAGGTTATGGGATTACAGGAAATGTACTGAATTGGATCCAGGCTTTTTTGTCTGGATGAACACAAAAAGTAAGGATAAATGACCTCACTTCACAAAGATTAGATGTACTAAGTGGTATACCTCAAGGCAGTATCCTAGGACCCATACTTTTCACTATATTCATAAACGATCTTCCGGAATCTGTCCAAAGTAATTGTAAGATTTTTGCTGATGACACGAAACTGTATGGAAATTCTACCAATCATACAGAAATACAAAGGGATGTATACTCATTACAAGAATGGTCAAATGAATGGAACTTACATTTCAATGTATCCAAATGTAGTGTTATGCACTATGGTAAATCAAACCCAAATCATAAATATTATATGAAGGTAAATGGACAAGAAAATGAAATAAATGAGTGTGAGGAAGAAAAAGATCTTGGTGTTATTTTTGACCCACTACTTTCTTTCGATGTTCATATCAATAAAATCATCAATAAAGCAAACCAAATGATAGGACTAATAAAGAGAACTTTCACATACTTGAATAAAGATATATTATTGAAATTGTACAAAAGTCTGGTACGGCCGCACTTAGAATATGGAAATATCATATGGTATCCCTTGCTCAAAAGGCAGTCAAAGGCAGTGGAGAAAGTACAAAGAAGAGCTACAAAGCTACTACGGGAATGCAAAAATATGAATTATGAACAACGGCTAAGATACTTAAACTTACACTCCTTAAAAGGTAGACGTATCCGCGGTGATCTAATCGAAGTCTATAAAATATTCAACGATATGGTGGATGTACAAATAGAGCATTTTTTCAAATTATATACTGATAGTATTACAAGGAAGCCAGATGGGAAAATCTTCATTGAACACTGTCAGACTAATAAACGTAAAATGGTTTTTGGAAAAAGAATAACACATCTTTGGAATGATCTACCAACTAACATCAAGTTTGCACGATCTACTAACTCATTTAAAAATCTCCTTGATGCGGATCATAAATTCACTAAATTGTTATTTGAATTTGATTAACAAACCAATATGCGCATACACAACAAACCAATTCAGAATACTAAACAATACATGGATGGGGATTCAAGAAAGGCCGCGAGGCCTAGGCTACGTATATCAGCCTGTCCCCTTACTACTACTACTACTACTACTACTATTATTCCAGTCATTCTGTTAGACTTATTAATACTATTCACAATATGATTGTCAAATAGCAAATTTTTGTCAAAAGTCACACCTAGGTCTTTGTCTTCCTCACATTCAGATACTTTTATTTCCTTGTCTCCAATTTTCATTATATACTCCTTTTGTGGGTTTGTTTTTCCAGTATGAAGTACTTCACATTTTTCTGCAGTAAAATATAGGTTCCAAGTCTTTCATGTGGTACTGAATCGAATGTTTTTCTAAAGTCTAAATACCATACATTTATATTCTCTCCTTTATCTATCTCCTTTGTGAAGTCTTCCATCACTTCTAAAAGTTGAGTCCCACAAGATCTTTTCGCATGAAATCCATGTTGACTCTCAGCATATAATTTATTTTCTGTCATATGTTTGATAATAGCCTCTCTAATAAGTGATTCTAAAATTTTGCATATAATGCATGTTAAACTCACTGGTCTATAATTTCCTGGATCTGTTCTCGTACCTTTTTTGAATACTGGAATGACTGTAGCTGTTTTCCAATCTGAAGGTACTATCATTTCTTTAACAGATTTAGTAAAGAGTACATTAAGTGTGAAGGCCATCTCTTCATTTAGCTCTTTTAGTATTCTCGATGGAATGGCGTCAGGACCACATGCCTTATTAGGGTTTAGAGATTGAAGTTTCTTTTTTATTGCATCCACAGAAATGTCTACATTGTCCAATACTATACCTTTTGACTTTGAAGCTGGACTTAGAGTAGGCATATCTTTGGTATCTTCCCTTGTGAATACACTAGAAAAAAAATGTATTCAAAACATCTGCCTTACCACTTTCTGTCTCTACTGTGTCACCTTCTTTAGTCACTAAAGGGCTCACTCCTGTGTTCATCTTTGTTTTCGATTGTACATATCTCCAGAAGGCTTTTGGATTTTTTTTTTTTTTTTTTTTACATTCTTGATAGCTTCTTTTCAAATTCCTTTTTTGCTTTTCTTTTTTTTTGTTTGTTACAAGTATTACATGCTTTAATATAATTTTGATAATCTTTCCCCTGCTTAGTGACTAAGAATCTCTGATACATATTTCTTTTTTTACAAATTCCATTGTCTTTGCATTCATCCACATAGGTTTCTGTTTTTTATTATTCTTTATGATTTGTTTTGGAACGTTGTTTTCTATTAAAGAATTTAAAATACTTTTAATTTTCCCCCAGCATTGTTCTACACTAAGATCATTGAGTTTGAGACCTCGCTTTAAAGTAGTGTGACTGCACGTGGGACTATCATGTGCAGGACGTGTCGTCTTCTTCCTAGTTATGCTGAAAGCCAGCCCAGTTGGGTCAACATGGAGTTGGAGACTGGATGACCCCCCCCCCCCCCCCCCCCAAAAAAAAAAAAAAGGGGGGGGGTAACTCCATATGACTGGCTCTGCTGCAGTCTACAGCAATCCTTTTCATTCTGAAGGAGAGGGGGGGGAAGGGACGAAGAGAGGCGAGTTGTGCTAGGGGATTGCCCTGAATGGACCAGATACATTACAAGCAATAGGCTACTTCCTAATGTGTTCCATTTGTTTGGCGACTCTTTTAATCTTCTGACCAAAGCCCACTAGGCAATTGAACACTGAAGACTTGCCAAGCTGCCGTGGGGCATGGCAATGGTACAAGGAGGGAGCGAGGGGTGGAGTGAGTCAATTCAACCATCTGTGAACATGCCGTTTCAAAGGAATCTTCAACATGAGGCAGGGAATAGTAAACAGTAAGTAACAAACAAGGTGGTTAACTCTTGCTCCCATAAAGTGAAAAATGTTTTTATTCTGTGTGTTCTGCGGTAGTATTTCTGCTAAGCGAGTTTGTGTCTTTAAGCAGTAATCGTTCGGAGTGATGGGTGTTCATCATTGTTCTCATCATGGGAACAAGAGTTACCCCCAAAACAGGTTCCGTGTGTTAACACATGCATAACATCTTGCACACACATGAAATCCCATCACCAACTTTCTGAAGGCCAGTTTGGTCGTTGGTAGAATGACACGTTACATATAGCATGCTACCCTGCATTAAAAGTCGAAAGAATGAAGGAAGAGAACCAAGTGACTGATATGAACTGAATGAAGCTGGAGACGACTGAATGAAGCGCCAGAAGGCAGCCCTTCAGTTGGCTGTACTATGTTGGCAGCTTGTTATGTAAATGAGAGCACGGATTGAAAAGCACTTAGCGCCTGTTTGCCAACTGAGGGCAGGCACTATGTTAGCATGCTTAATAACTATGATACTTCTTCAGTTGGCTGTACTACGTTGGCAGCTTGTTATGTAAATGAGAGCATGGATTGAAAAGCACTTAGCGCCTGGTTGCCAACTGAGGACAGGCACTATGTCAGCACGCTTGATTCATCTTCTTCAGGCATGACAACAACAAACAATGGAAACAAACAAGTAGTGATGGAAGACAAGTGAGGGTACTTGAGACCTCAGTAATTATGTACAGGACTTACAGGTTGGGAGGAGACAGGGTGGTGGGGAAAGTTTAGCGTCAAAAATACATTTTGAAAGAAATTGACAAACATGGAAAATGTCCAGCTGCCTACTGGCTATGTCTCCTGAGTTCAACCTGAAGTGCATCTGTTGCAAATGAGAAACATATATGTACAAGCCAAATGAAAAGAAAAAGAGGGGCTTGGAGGGGGGGGGGGGGGGGGGGGGGGGGGGGGGGGGGGGGGGAATTCCCAGAATTCCCATTGATTTCATCTGCTGTGAATCTATCAAATCTAAGATGGGAAAACTGAATTTGTTACAATTTTGAAAAATGCTGACATAAATGTGTTGCTGTCGTTTTCTTGACAACTGGAAACTGGGGGCAATTCACATGTGTATTCTTTGGTTAGAAAAGTTGTAGAGTTTTGCCATTTTCAGACAACACATACACACCCACACCCACATACATACACACACAGACACACACACTCACACAGCATGCCTGTGTCCAGTCCTTTCTACTTCTCAGACACAAGGGGAAGACAGAGCTGACCAACAGACAGCACCCAGAACACTTCCACTTCCACACAGTACTGCACACTGGCCACACAGTGAATGTTACTTCACTTCGTGTTTAATACTTAGCAAGTTCAATTCATCACAAAATGACTATTAAAACAAAATGCCCCTGCTCTACCTCTTCTTGGGCAGGGGGGACAACCTCAGGGAGTGGACCCCAGTTTGGGGGGGTTCCACACAGAACTCTGTCAGATGGAGGGGCATCATCAGCAAGTCTCCTGCAGTGCTGCACCACCACCTACCCCTATGACCTAACAGGCAAGGCAAGGCAAGACATGGGCAACAAAACACAAAGTTCTACATCCCTGCATGGACACAAATAAAGCATTCTCCAGTCTCTGTAGGTGATGGTGTCAGAGCTGTTGTAAGGGGATCCGGGAGCAATCCTTTCCCCCTTTTCTTACCACATACCACATTGCTTACCACATACGGAAACATTAAGTTTCAACCGATATCAATCGAACAATGCAATAAACATACCTTTCCTTGTGTTAACTTCATCAAGGAGGTGTCACTGTTTGCAGACTAGTTCATAACCGCTGCTACACCATATCTGCTTAGCTATGAGAACACAGTGTGCAGGATTAATGGCTGGATGGTTAAACAAATTAATGACTAAAACAACTGAAAGGATTCAAGACGGGGATCATATGGACAAGACTTAAAGTAGCAGAGACCAGATATGAGCAAGGGTTTTTTCTTGAATGTAATCAAATGCTTCTGATAACATCATCATACCGCTTGCTATGAACTTGGTTATATATATATTCAAGTTATCTGAATGCTCATCATAATGGAAAAAAACAACAACAAACAAACAAAAAACACATATAACTACTAAACATCTTGACCTCAGACAGCAGACTTGCTTGCTGATCTACTCTTTAAAAGCCAACATTGATCTGCCAATGAACCAGTTACAGTTTATTTGAAATCAATGACTCCAATTCTAAAGGAGGAAAGGACTCAGAAAGACAACAACAACAAAAAGTGTGTGTGTGTGTGTGTGTGTGTGTGTGTGTGTGTGTGTGTGTGTGTGTGTGTGTGTGTGTGAAGTGTGTGACTGCTGTGTAGACCTGGGAAAGGTGCGGTGCCTTCCTGCCTCCAGTGGTGGACTGTGGGCCCTCTACATCCTCAGGTAACGCCCAATGGTTTACTCAAGACCATAACTGGCTGCACTCTACTTCCTGTCTTCATCACTCATATTTCACTCAAGACTGAGAGGTGATAAGAAGTTTGAAGAATATTCTCACAAACACTTAACATTCAAAATGGTCGAAGAGACTAGGAGCACATCATAAGCCACATCGTACATAAACCAACTCCCGTCACATCCAGCACAGAACATACAATCCTACCAGCCACCATGGTGAACTGGACAGCATCACAGACTCCCAGCTGGGAGGTCATGGGTTCCGTTCCCATCAGAGCCATCTATTTGTGGGTCTTTTGTCCCAGCCAGCTCCTACCCACAGCTGAGTTTGCTATGGACCCAATCAGGAAGACTGGGATCACATAGCTGAGTTTCATCCACCTAACGGATGTCTCTCTAAAGAGTGTTGCTCAAATTTCCTGACAAACATTGCAGGGGTATCTCTTGGGCCTGGTTGAAGCCAAGATCTGGTATGAAAGTAAACAGAGAGTACAGCCCTGTCATGCAGTTTCAGACCAGAATGGAAATTGGTAGCATCATCTTCATCATCCTTATCCTCATCAACCAGCATTAAAAAAAAAAAAAATCAAATTCTGTGGCCCTTCATGCTTTGCTCTCATGGTGACCTTAGTTTTGATTACCTCTGTGTCTATGATTTTGGTCTGATTCTGTCGGGATCACTGGTATTCACTGGAACTGTTGCTGGACGGACCTGGTGGCACCCTCCAGCGGGACAGCTCATCTATACCGTTTCCCTGACTGAGCAATCATTGTTGGTAGGGAGCTTAGCAGGTGGTGTCCTGCGTATGTTGGATTAAAACAGGCACCACTAACACCTCCAAAGTGACTGGGCAGCACTGCAGTGTCTCCTCTGGTGGACTGCCTCATGACAACTTGACTTGGACTCCTCCCTGTGGATTACTGGTGCCGTGGCTGTGGCGAGTGGGGTTGGGTGGTGGCTGTGGATGAGGGATTGGAATGAGCAGCGTGAATGCAATGCTACTGGGGTAACACATCATTTGGAACAGCCAAAACAACAACAACAAATCAACCAGGAACATACAATCCCAATGATATAAGAACAACATCAACAGGCTTGTTACAAAGTTAAGACACGATCAGGACTGAAAAAACGGCTGTCCTGATAAATGTATCACTTTACATGAAAACAATGATAATTCTGTGGGGGTGACAACTACATCACAACGAAGATCAGGCAGAATCACACCGCTTGCTTCACACAACTCTGTCCAGGGGCTTCCAATCCTGCCACTGGTCCAGCCAAAACCTTGAGGATAGCAAACAACATGACAAGACACACTGTTTTAGCAAACTATCCTGCCACTGGTCCAGCCAAAACCAAGAGGATGGCAAACAACATGACAAGACACACTATTCTGCTGGAACACAATGAGGGCCAGTGAAACAGACCCCAAAGCACCTATAGACAGAATTTTTTTTTCAACATGGCGACAAAGTAATGTCCATCCTTTTTGAAGTACAGTTTTTCCCCTCTTTTTTAGGCATGAGGTCAAGGTGATGTGCATTCTTTTTGAAGCACTGTGGGTTTTTCATTTTCATTCAAAAGAAACTGTTGGGTTTTTCTTCTTTAAGTATGGGGTCAAAATGATGTGCAGTTTTTGTGAAGTATGGTCATTGTTTTCAGGCTTTGGCACATTGCAAACAGCATTGTGAGTTGTGTAATACACATGAATAATTTCAGACATATTTCCACTTAGTTGCTTCATAGAAATCAAGTCATAATACCATAACTTCAAAGTGTTGCTTTCATATTCAATGAAAATGTTCAACTTCAATTTGTGGTTTAATTTCACTGAAATACTTCTGGAACGCAGCCATGGTTTGACCAGTGAAGCTTGAACTGCTAGCACTTTGCTAGGGCAAAAAATTGTCCCTTAGAAATAAATTTAAAAGAAAAATTATTATTATTCAACCGGACAAACAAATTACAAGACAAAACATGACATGGTCCTTTTTGGTGATCTTCAGGCAAGATAAACAATGTTCACAACAATTAAATTTGTGTTGTGATCGCTAAACCTGACTGTTAACAGCACATTGTTTTACTTTCAGTGCCACCTTACCTTTCATGGTGTGGTCATTAAATGTGACAGTAACAGCACATTGTTTGGGCCAACAGCAACATTATCTGGGTGTCATGCCACATTAGGTGGTGTGGTCATGTCCACCTGTCTGTAACTAAAAGCTCATTGTGTGGATGTAATCTCACCTCAGACAGTGAGGCCATTCTTCCTGGCTGCAACAGCACATTGTTTCAGTAACCTTGCTGCAACAGCACACTGTCTCAATAATCTGGCTGCAACAGCACATTGTTTCTGTCACCTGACTGTAACAGCACATTGTTTCAGTAATCTGGCTGCAACAGCACATTGTTTCAGTAACCTGGCTGCAACAGCACAATGTTTCAGTAACCTGGCTGCAACACCACATTATTTCAGTACCCTGGCTGTAACAGCATATTGTTTTAGTAACCCAGCAGTAACAGACCACATTGTTTCAGTAACCTGTCTGTAACAGCACGCTGTTTCAGTAACTTGACTGTAACAGCACATTGTTTCAGTAACCTGGCTGTAACAGCACATTGTTTCAGTAACCTGACTGTAACAGCACATTGTTTCAGTAACATGGCTGTAACAGCACATTGTTTCAGTAACATGGCTGTAACAGCACATTGTTTGGGTGTCATCTCAACTTAGACATTAGTCTGGCAATTCAAGCTGATTGTAATAACAATACATTGTTTGGGTGTCTAACTCAAACAGATCAACAATCAAATTCACACCAGTGTCTGACCTGAAAATGGCTATTTTTATGGCCAGTCTTAGATGTGCTGTTGTTCTGTTGATACCAGTGTGACCCCCCCCCCCCCCCCCCCCCCCCCCCCCGTTCTTTTCCATCTACCCTAATGATCACCTTCTGGGGGTGTGACCATTACCTTTGACTCATTTTGAGCGGCACTTATTTTCAGGTGTTCAGTGTCAGTGTACAAGCCCAGCCACCCACACAAGGGGTTCACCTCAGAACTGTCTTATCACACCAACCAAAAGAAGAGAAAAAAAAAAAAGAAAAAAAGAAAAAAAAAGCCCTGTCCCCAAATCAACCAATAAATCAAGGCTAAACAGTGGCAAACCATTATCAGCAGTTTAGAACATGACAGCTAGACTAGTGACCTACTTTAACTTAAGGCACAGACAGCTAGGTCATACAGAGGGTGGCTGCTGTTCTGCTTAACCTTCACCATGCTTCCAGGGAACTCTGGCACCCACACCCACACACACACACACGCACACACAAAAGTCTTAATATCTCTGGAACCATTCATAAACTAGTGTCATGAAACTTGAGGCATCTCTCAAAACTGCACATGTACCTATCACTCTGTACCAGCTGATCATGGTGCCTGTGAACCAAAAGGGAGGGTAATATTACTAATAATCAGTTGTGTCATTCATAGTAGATGCTGCCAATGACGCAAGTCTTGAAAGGCACACAGGGCACCGCACTGTGTATCATGGGTCCTGGTGGACTGTATTGTCCATAAAAGCATGTACACACTCTTGAGGACTCTTCGATGAACATGGGTCTTCCACAACCAACATTACCTGAAAAGGGATAAACACTCTAAAAGCATACAGTAAAGCCTGTGCAAAATGTGTGGTACTGGGGTAATTCATCATAAATTGTGTGTAGTGTAATCGAGAATCAAGGACAACCTCCAGTGAAGGTCAATTTTTCACCCCTAAGTTGAAAATAAAAAATGAAATGATTATTGATTATAAACATAACAGCATTGCCCCCCCCCCCCCCCCCTGCCCCCCCCACCCCCTCCCCTCCTCCCACCCACACACACATAGTCTACATCCACACAAACTTAGTATGTTATGAGCAGAGAAAAGAGTATGAAGACTTTCTTATTAAGTTTCTACAGCAAAGACAGGTATTGAGGTAAATAGGCATCAAAACATGGAAAACATGAGACGCAATGGAAGACAATGAAAAAAAAAATCAAGTCAAAAGAGTGGCAGTAAACAGGAAATTGGTAGCAGCAGACTTTTTGAAAGGCAGGCAATGACTGAATGAGGCATGCATACAATCTACAGATATTGACTGACCCCTGATATCCCAGTGGAACTGCAGGCAGGCATACGATCCATACTGAACAAGCCCCAAATGTCCCATCAGAACTGAAGACAGTCATACAATCTATTCTGAACGAGCCCCAAACATCCCAGTAGAACTGAAGACAGGCATACGATCCATACTGAACAAGCCCCAAATGTCCCATCAGAACTGAAGACAGTCATACAATCTATTCTGAACGAGCCCCAAACACCCCAGTAGAAGTACTACTTCTAACTGAAGACAGGCATACAATCTATTCTGAACAAGCCCAAAATATCCAAGCAGAACTGAACACAGACATGATCTATTCTGAACAAGCCCCAAACATCCCATCAGAACTGAAGACAGGCATACAATCTATTCTGAACAAGCCCCAACAATCCCAGTAGAACTGAAGACAGGCATACAATCTGTTCTGAACAAGTCCTAAACATCCCAACAGAACTGAAGACAGACAATCTATTCTGAAGAAGCCCCAGCCATCCCAACAGAACTGAAGACAGGCACATAATCTATTCTGAACAAGCCCTAAACATCCCAACAGAACTGAAGACAGGGATACAATCTATTCTGAACGAGCCCCAAACATACCAACAGAACTGAAGACAGGGATATAACATCCCAATAGAACTGAAGACAGGGATATGGTCTCCCCCCCCCCCCCCCCCCCCCCCCCCCCCCCCAAAGATGTTTGTAGTAACATGGATAAGGGTGGTGGGTGTAGGGGTGGCAGGTGAGCTTCTTCGTTTTTTTGTTTGTCCCCCTCCGCACACACACACGCCCAACTTTCGTGAACGGTTGGTAGTGGCTGTTGTCTCCCCCTCCCCTTCCACCTGCCGTTCCCCCTTCAATAAGAAAACCTGCTTTGTGATTTCTGTGTTTACTTCCCATGGAAAATATCAAAAATATTATCCATTCATTTTCATGCAAACATTTTTTGTTTTTGTTGCTGCATATATATAGAGAGAGACAGACAGACAGAGAGACCGACAGACAGACAGACATTTCACCAATGCATAAACCAGGCTTTGACATTTTTTTGTCCACTGAAATATTCATTGCGTGCAGTCTATGACCAAATTTCCTGTTGGCAATTAATACAAAAACAGCCATCTTCGCTGCCCATCTTAGGCTGAACCTATTTACCTAGGGTACACACTGAAGTGAAGGTCAACTCCCATTCTCCTCAAATGTTTAACCTTGTCTACCACACCTTCTGAGGTTGATGTGGACAGTAAACCTGACCTGTAGGTGTAACATACCACTTACAACATTTTCTGAAGAAAAACACAAGATGGTAGAGAGAATGGAATAAGACAGGGTGGGTAGATGGGTGGGTGGGTGTTGTCAGATTAAAAATCTGTGACAAGACTATAATCAATATCTGTGGTACATTTTACTCAAGTATTTCTAGAACATGTGATACATGTGCATAAGAATACAGGATGATTCTATGATTAAAAACCTCTCTTAGCCCTTTCTCTTCTCCATTTTTTTCCATTTCCATGGCTAATTCAAACATTTTTTAGCAGCAATAAATTATACTTTTTCTTCAAAACCACAGAATCACATTTTTGTAAACATTTTTCTTGAGTGCAAGAACTAAATCTCCATTGGTCACAGAATGACTATCAGTATCATACAATATGTTACTGAAAACAAAGTAATTTTTCATAGAATATGAATATGGTGATCATGATTTTTTTTTTTAACCAAACTTAAAACTTTCTAGTTGAAAAAAAATTGTTCTGCTTAATGTCATTACCCTAATAACAATGATAAAAAAGGATGAAAGAAAAAATAAGGGGGGGGGGGGGGGGGGTTGAGGAGGGGAGGAGAGAAGTGGAGCAGGGGGTGGGGGGGTGGCAGCTCTTCCAGTACTACTTTCTCTGGCAAAGAAATCTTTCATGCTCACTCCAAAAATGATGCTCTTACTCTTAGTCACAATAGTCAACAAAAGTAAACTATTTCTTACTCCTTATTTTTAAAGACATCTTATTTCCAAAATCATTTCAATAATTACTTTTCATTAAAACTGTCACAAACAGTAGCAACTGTTTCAGCTGGATGCTATATCTTCATGCTAAAAATTGTAAATTATAACCATCCCTAGACAAATTTTAAAAAAGGCCATAATGATCACCATCAGTTTTGTCAAAACTGAGAACACAGATTTTAAACTCTGAGTATAGTCGATTCAAATTAGATTTGATTAACAATCAGAAGAGATTAGATAACAATATCAAAGCAACAAATCATTATACTTTGCAAATGCACATCACTTTCTTCTTGATAATAATTAATTCCAACAGCAATATTAACATCACCACTGGAATCTAGATCCCTTCCAGGATTGCGTCCAACATTAATTACAGAAAATGGTTTAGCAATCACTCCAGTTCTGGTAAGTAGTCCTGCTCTGCTTTCATGTGTCTCTGCCATTCAAGTCTGGTCCAGTATAGTCCACCGAATCACACCAAAAGTCTAGAGGTTGTGGCACACGAATAATCCAGTTGATGTCTTTTGTGGCTGCAAGCTTTAATCCTGAAACTACACTGTAATAGTGACAGTCTCTGTTCTGGGAATGGTCGTAGGGCGGAGCCAGAATGTCCACAAACGCTGCCATGTCAGTGTCTGTTGTGATTTCATGGAAGTTACCACTGCTTGGTGTCAGCTGACAGCACTCTTGCTCTGCTGTCACAATCCCCTCGCTTTCCACTCGCACTGATTTCAGCAATGGTTTCTTCCAAGCCTGTAATCGTTGTTCTACTTCGTCCGGAATTGTCACACCATCGACTTCAGTCATGCTCACCATTTTCAAAGATCCGTGAATGACTTTGAGCAGCCCAAACATTCCAGGATGATCGTGCAAGGGTAAACGGCCGCCAGTTTTCAGAACAAATATCCCCATGGAAAATGCTTCGTCTTCCCACAAATGAATGTAGCTCACTGGTGCTCGGTTTGGAGATCGACTGTCGTGTTCTCTGATGACTTCAGGGTCAAAGCTGACGTCCGACGCTGTGATCTCATTAAATGCTGATCTTAACTGAGCCAGGTGATCAATGTATGATTGTGACATTTCAGAAGGATGAAACCGTGCAAATGCCTTTGATGCAAGTCTCAGGACTCGTTGAATGGGAGACGCCATCTTGGCTTTACGCAGTAACCAAAATACTCCGAATTGAACCAGAAAGTAGATACCAAACTATATTGTATTGAAAAATCCGACTCAATCAATAATTAAACAATGCATGGTTTAAATAACTAGTATGTATGTGTATGTCATTTCTATCAGTAGGTTCGATCTGACGATTTACTTTTGATTGTACTGTGGTATAGAGAGTATAGAATCTAAACCGGAAGTCTGGTTGGTCAATTAGGGCTGTGCACTTCCTGCAAGTCAGCCGTTCGACTGTGCAAGTGTTGACTTAACTTACTGAACATTACAATGAGCTGGTAATGTGCCTACTCTCACGGTTTTCATTACTCTTGTATTACCCCCACCCCAATTCTCTCTTTTACTTTCTCTGGGAAAATTATCATTTTCTCATTGGTGTTCTTTGTGTGTGTGTGTGTGTGTGTGTCTCTCTCTCTCTCTCTCTCTCTCTCTCTCTCTCTCTCTCTCTCTCTCTTGTCAGATTGTTCTAAACATGCACTTTCCCGCACCCCACTCGCGCTTCTTTCTCCCATTCCCTCCCCCCCCCCTCTCTCTCTCTCTCTCTCTCTCTCTCAATTGGAAGACAAGACAAGACAAAATTCTTTGTTTACGAGGATAATAGTTTATAAGCAGTTGACAAGATTGGAATTCAACAAAGCATCATTTATGTTTACAATCTTGACAGATACTATGCCATGTTATATCAATGCCCTTTTTACACGATAGAACAGCTTTTCTGGCTCGGCGAAATTCCTTCTTCCCTACCCATGCATTGATCTACACAAAACAAGCCTAGCTTACTCTGGACCATATGTCTGGAACTCACTTCCACCGAATCTACAAAACATGAATACTTTAAAAAACTTTTCAAGGAACATTTGCATAAACATTTTATATATTATCAGTAGTTTAATTATTCGATTACAATGATTAGCGTCCATTCGCAAAGTCTTCTGTGAACCATACTTTGAATAAATCATCTAAACATAAAACCTACTCCATTAAAATCGCTCATCCCCACTCCCACTCTGTCTACCATCCCTTTTCTCCTCCCCCTACCTACCATTCTCTCTTCCCCACCCTCCTCTGACCTCTCTCTGTAGTTTTGTTTGTTTGTTTGTAAGTTTCCTTCTGTTTTACCATCCCCCATCTCATTAGTACTTTTATGAATAGTTTGCTTATCATTGTAGAATTAGATTACCATGTTGCTATGTTGAATTGTCAGTATGAATAATATGTGTTGAAATAATGTATGCATGACAAAGACAGATTGTAAGACTAGGCTTTGGCCTAAAATCTTCATCCTTGTGTATTAAAGATCAATCAATCAATCAATCTCGCTGTCTCTCTCTCTTTTGCCCTTCCCTAAACTCCTTTCACTCCTGCGTCCCCCCCCCCCCCCCCCCCCCCCCCCCCCCCCCCCCCCCCCCCATTTACTTTTTCTTTTATTTTTTTAAAATCATTATTTCGTATGTAATTTTTGTTCTAGCCACTTTTTGCATGCTTCTTTTATTGCCTCATCTTATTTTACATTGTTGACCCAACTCAGGGGGAGGACTGGATGTAAAAAAGCACATCAGTGCTTATCTATTATCCTCGTAAATAAAGAATTTTGTTTTGTCTTGTCTTGTCTTCTCTCTCTCTCTCTCTCTCTCTCTCTCTCTCTCTCTCTCCTCTCTCTCAGATCTGGATTCTTGAATGATTTTCTTCCATTCCTTTATGCTACGTTTACACGGGATGCAACTAACTTGCGACTAACTCTTGGAAACCGGCGGAGACTGGTGGAGACTGGTTGCCCCCGGTTGTGGCCCGTCGCTGCCGGTCTCAGAAACCAACGGATTTTCCCGATTTTTGGTTGCATGATTGGTCGCAAGGCTCATTTTATTTTCACTCCCAGACCGATAATTTTTGGAGGGCCTTGCTACTAAACTGCGAAAAAAACGGTTGCCACAGCTTGCCGCTCGTCTCAGCCGGTTTCCAACTGGAAATTGATGACGCAAGCGGCACGCGTGACACGGATTTTTCTGTCTGGCTTGGCAGACGCTCACAGCGTGGTTTCTCGTGTGTGTTGCAACTGGCGGAGACAGGGGGAGGAGGAGCCTAGTTAGTTGCACGTAAGTCGCCGCCGGTTGCATCCTGCGGAGACCGTCCAGTCGCATGTACAGCCTTGCAACCAAAATTTAAATTTGGTTGCAAGTTAGTTGCATCCCGTGTAAACGTAGCATTATTGACTTGTATGTAAATTATGCTTCAACTGTCTGGGACATGACAAGTGACAATACTTAACCACTATCGAGTCTGTCAGACATGCTCTGAAGTTAGTCCGTAACAAATCCTTCAAACTAACAGTTTCAGATTATGTAGCTATGGTTATCCTACCGTTTCACTTAAAACTAAATGTATATAGAAAGCCATTTTATTTTCAAATTTAGGATGTGAAAAAAGCACTCCGAGTGCTTATCTACTATCATCCTCATAAAGACTCTCTCTCTCTCTCTCTCTCTCTCTCTCTCTCTCTCTCTCCTCTCTCTCTCTCTCTCTCTCTCTCTCAGTGTCTGTCTGTCTGTTTCACTCACTGAGTCAAGATTCTCTCTCTCTCTCTCTCTCTCTCTCTCTCTCTCTCTCTCTCTGACTACTGAGTGTTTCTCTGAGTCTCTCTTCCTCCCCTCTCTCTCTCTCTCCTCTCTCTCTCTCTCTCTCTCTCTCTCTCTCCCTCCCTCCCTCCCTCCCTCCCTCCCTCCTCTGTCTTGGAGACACTCCCAACAGCCAGTTATTGTTCAACATTATTCAGTGCTGCTATTGATAAACCAGTTAAACTTCATTTTGGTATTGACGAAAGAGCGCTCAAGGCAGTTCTTTTGAAATCGCCAATTCTTAGTGATACAAATTACACAATAGCAGAGGTTCTTTCACAAAAGGACAGATTGAAAAGATAATATTCACCTGTATGAATAATTTCCTGACATGCGGCTGTGTTGATGTCTCATTTTTAAGAACCATTTTGGGCACAAACTTCGTTCAAAAATACATATTGTAATAAATGTTTTATTTCACAAAGCAAATGCATCATGCATCACATCAAACCATCAAATGACCTGGATTTTTTGCATGAGTAAGTTGATTAATTTGGTCACATTTGTTATGTTACCCAACATCATGGATGTTAAAAAATTTAGGGAAATTGATATCCAGATAAGGATATCAGCTCTGCTGGATCAAGCATGTGGAGGTTTAAAGCTTCAGCAGGCCTACCATAAAGTAACTCAGCTGTTGATCTTTCTTTGTCAGGAATCCATTCAGTCGGCTGTCAGCTTCCAAGAAGTCAGTCATCTCTCATGCAGTAAGTGTTTGTCACCATGTGTACAGGCAGGATGGTGTTACCTTAGTGACTGTGTGCACAGTCTGTGCATTGTCACCCAGTATACAGTGTGTGTATTGTCACCATGTGTAAAGTCTGTATTGTCACCATGTGTACAGTCTGTGTGTTGTCACCATGGGTACGGTCTGTACTGTCACCATGTGTACAGTCTGTGTATTGTCACAGGGTTCGTATGCTCCTTGAAACTCCTTGAATTCTGACAGGGAATTTCAAGACCTTGAAAACCTTTGAAAATCAATAAAATGTGGTTCTGTTGACAAAACTTCCTTGAAAACCCTTGAAAATCAAGCCATCGGCTCCAAAAATCTATAATGTGGCAAAAAGAAATGGCAGTTTGAGTTTTCTGCGTTCAGGTTAATGAAAAATTATTTTGAATTTTACAAATTTTTACAAACATCATCGCAATCCTGGATCGTCTGCGATTTTACCAAGGGATCTAGTTGCAAAGCGAGAGGACTGCAGGCGGAAATCTAAACAAATCTTAAATAAATGTTAGCGAACCGCCCAGAGAACGACGCCTTCTTCCTTGCGCTGAACCCTACCAAGTGATCTGAAGCGATCAAAGCTAAGTGAATTTTCATTGTTTTATTCGTTAATGTCTCACCTGATGAAGACCTAAGAGGTCGAAACTAGTTGTGTTTCGTCTTGTGACTCGTTTGTCCACGTTCTCTGGGCGGTTCGCTAACATTTATTTAAGATTTACCAAGGGAGAAAATTTGTAACTTCATCAAAATTGATGAAGTTCCAAATTATCTCCTTTGGGTATATCACCAACGACAATCCAGGATTGCGACGATGTTTGTAAAAATTTGTTTAAACTTTTTTTTTTTTTCATCAACCTGAACGCAGAAATCAAACTGCCTTTTCTTTTTTCAAGTTTTATGCAAGTAGTGTAGAGAGGTGGCACGAAAATTTGACTATTTTCTTTCAAAAATTGTGTTTTGGGTTTTATGTGTTTTTGTGCTCAAGAAAGTCTGTTGAAACCATCTGTGGTGTTCATTTTGTCTATTTTCACATTTTTCTTAGTAAAAAAAGTGGCTTTATTTGAAGGAGGTGTGTGTGAAAATTGCTTAACTTCTTTATTTTCAAACGCTGTTTTCTCAAAATCACTTTTTTCAACAACGGTTGATGTGCAAAAATTATTGAAAAAAAAGCAGTTTAGTTATATAAAACTCCTTTTGTAATTGCGTTACTTTAGCTCAGCAAAACAATATATAAAAATCCTTTTGTAATTGCATTACTATAGCTCAGGAAAACAAGAAAAGTCATGTTTCAAGTGCCTAACATGTCTGCTATGATACAAATACAGTTCTTGTTGTGAACCTTTTTTTTCTCATCATTTTGCCCCCATTTGTGGTCCGCAAATCACACAAAAGCTTTGAAATCGCCCAAATATGTTTTTTCCATGTTTTTTGTAACATAAACAACAGACAAAAATGAAGACTTTTAAAAGAACAATGGTTTAATTTTCGTGCCACCTCTTGCCTTGAAATAAAATAAACGCTCCTTGAAAACTCCTTGAAAACTCCTTGAATTTTGTTCTTGCGAGTCTGTAGGAACCCTGTGTCACCATGTACAATCTGTGTATTGTCACCATGTGTACAGTCTGTGTATTGTCACCATGGGTACAGTCTGTACTGTCACCATGTGTACAGTCTGTATATTGTCACCATTACAGTCTGTGTATTGTCACCATGTGTACAGTCTGTGTATTGTCACTATGGGTACAGTCTGTGTATTGTCACCGTTGGTACAGTCTGTGTATTGTCACCATGTGTACAGTCTGTATTGTCACCATGTGTACAGTCTGTGTATTGTCACCTTGGGTACAGTCTGTGTATTGTCACCATGTGTTCAGTGTGTGTATTGTCACCGTTGGTACAGTCTGTGTATTGTCACCGTTGGTACAGTCTATGTATTGTCACCATGGGTACAGTCTGTGTATTGTCACCATGGGTACAGTCTGTATTGTCAGTAATGTCACCATGTGTACAGCGTATTACCTTGTGTACAGTCTGTATATTGTCACCATTTGTACAGTGCACAGTCTGTGTATTTTCACCATGGGTACAGTCCGTGTATAGTCACCATGGGTACAGTCTGTGTATTGTCACCAAGGATAGTCTTGTGTATTGTCACCATGGGTACAATCTGCACAGTTTGTGTATTGTTACCATGGGTACTGTCTGTATGGTCACCATGTGCATAGTCTGTGTATTGTCACCATGTGTACAGTCTGTGTATTGTCACCATGGGTACAGTCTCTGTATTGTCACCATGGGCACAGTCTCTGTATTGTCACCATGGGCACAGTCTCTGTATTGTCACCATGGGCACAGTCTGTGTATTGTCGCCATGGATAGTCTTGTGTATTGTCACCATGGATACCGTCTGTGTATGGTCACCATGGATACCGTCTGTGTATTGTAACCTTGTGCACAGTCTGTGTATTGTCACCATGTGTACAGTCTGTGTATTGTCACCACGTGTATAGTCTGTGTATTGTCACCATGTGTACAGTCTGTGTATTGTCACCATGTGTACAGTCTGTATATTGTCACCATGTGTACAGTCTGTGTATTGTCACCATGTGTACAGGCTGTGTATTGTCACTATGTGTACAGTCTGTGTATTGTCACCGTGTGTACAGTCTGTATATTGTCACTATGTGTACAGTCTGTGTATTGTCACCGTTGCTACAGTCTGTATATTGTCACCATGTGTACAGTCTGTGTATTGTCACCATGTGTACAATCTGTATATTGTCACCATGTGTACAGTCTGTGTATTGTCACCGTGTGTACAGTCTGTATATTGTCACCATGTGTACAATCTGTATTGTCACCATGGGTACAGTGTGTGTATTGTCACCATGGGTACAGTCTTGTCTATTGTCACCATGGGTACTGTCTACAGGTGTATTTTCACTCTGTGTTTAGTCTGTGTATTGTAACCATGGGTACAGTCTGTGTATTGTCACCATGGGTACAGTCTGTGTATTGCCACCATGGGTACAGTCTGTGTATTGTAACCTTGTGCACAGTCTGTGTATTGTCACCGTTGGTACAGTCTGTATATTGTCACCATGCGTACAGTCTGTATATTGTCACCATGTGTACAGTCTGTATATTGTCACCATGTGTACAGTCTGTGTATTGTCACCATGTGTACAGTCTGTGTATTGTCACTATGTGTACAGTCTGTGTATTGTCACCGTGTGTACAGTCTGTATATTGTCACTATGTGTACAGTCTGTGTATTGTCACCGTTGCTACAGTCTGTATATTGTCACCATGTGTACAGTCTGTGTATTGTCACCATGTGTACAGTCTGTGTATTGTCACCATGTGTACAATCTGTATATTGTCACCATGTGTACAGTCTGTGTATTGTCACTGTGTGTACAGTCTGTATATTGTCACCATGTGTACAATCTGTATTGTCACCATGTGTACAGTCTGTGTATTGTCACCATGGGTACAGTCTGTCTATTGTCACCATGGGTACTGTCTACAGGTGTATTTTCACTCTGTGTTTAGTCTGTGTATTGTAACCATGGGTACAGTCTGTGTATTGTCACCATGGGTACAGTCTGTGTATTGCCACCATGGGTACAGTCTGTGTATTGTCACCATGGGTACAGTCTGTGTATTGTCACCATGGGTACAGTCTGTGTATTGTCACCATGGGTACAGTCTGTGTATTGTCACCATGGGTACAGTCTGTGTATGGCCATGTGTGCATTGCCTTCATTGTGACCATGTGTACAACTTGGAACATTTATTGATTTAATCAGACTTTTCCATCACCTACAAGCATGTTGTGTCATTAAAATGTAATTCATTGTTAGAATTCATTGGGGCAGTTCTAATTGAAATTATCAGTGTTTGCTATAGAATCTGATCATCATTATATAGTGGCTTGTTTGAATCCATTTTGGTCATTAACACAATAATAATGCTCTGCGTAAAATGTCTTGTTGGTATCTCTTTTGCAGGTAGAGAGAGAATTTCAGAAAGAAGTGAAAAAGCAGGATGAGTAAGTACATTTAAGTATGGACAGTGTTGTAAGGTGATTTTTCAGTTATTGTTTTGCTTTGTTCATTCCCAGAGTTCCTTAACTATTTGGGGGGAAGGTGGGGGGGAGGGGGGGGGGGGACTCAGTCCTCTTCTACTCTTTTTTCTCCCACAGATATTCTTTTTCACATCTTTGTACATGTTGGTCATGCTTTGTTCACACAAGTGTAATGGCCTTGGTAGTGTTGTTTGCCAAGCTGGTGTACACTGAAATGCAGTGTGAAGGTTGCTCATAGAAACACTGGCTGTATATTTCAGTGTTACTGTTAGAATCATGTGTTGGCTGGAAAGTTCATGAAATGTATGATACATACTTATGCCAGCTGTTTCCTTCATTAACACTGTTTAGTATCATGCTTAATAAAGAAAGAAAAAGAAAAAAGAAAGAAAGAAATCAAGAGCATGTAAACATGAGGCTGAAACTGTCTGAATTGATTTCTTGGAACTTTAATATGAAAACATTTGATAAAAAGCAGTGTGCCAACATCAATCAAACAGTGACACGTGGCCACTGACTGCCAGTGGAACACACACACTCCTCCCTATAAACATCACTGACTGTTGATGGAACACACACACACTCCTCACTATAAACATAACAGCACTATCTATCACTGACTGTTGATGGAACACACACACTCCTCACTATAAACATAACAGCACTATCTATCACTGACTGTTGATGGAACACACACACTCCTCACTATAAACATCACAGCACTATCTATCACTGACTGTTGATGGAACACACACACTCCTCACTATAAACATCACTGACTGTTGATGGAACACACACACACCCCTCACTATAAACATAACAGCACTGTCTATCACTGACTGTTGATGGAACACACACACTCCTCACTATAAACATAACAGCACTATCTATCACTGACTGTTGATGGAACACACACACTCCTCACTATAAACATCACAGCACTATCTATCACTGACTGTTGATGGAACACACACACTCCTCACTATAAACATCACTGCACTATCTGTCACTGACTGTTGATGGAACACACACACTCCTCACTATAAATATCAGAGCACTATCACTGACTGTTGATGGAAGACACACACTCCTCACTATAAACATCACATTAGTATCACTGACTGTTGATGGAACACACACACTCCTCACTATAAACACCACAGCACTATCACTGACTGTTGATGGAACACACACACTCCTCACTATAAACATCACAGCACTATCACTGACTGTTGATGGAACACACACACTCCTCACTATAAACATCACAGCACTATCACTGACTGTTGATGGAACACACACACTCCTCACTATAAACATCACAGCACTATCACTGACTGTTGATGGAACACACACACTCCTCACTATAAACATCACAGCACTATCTACCATTTACTGCCAGTGGAACACACACACTTCTCACTATAAACATCACAGCACTATCCATCACTGACTGTTGATGGAACACACACACTTCTCACTATAAACCTCACAGCACTATCTATCACTGACTGTTGATGGAACACACACACTCCTCACTATAAACATCACAGCACTGTCTACCAGTGACTGTCGATGGAACACACACACTCCTCACTATAAACATCACAGCACTATCACTGACTGTTGATGTAACACACACACTCCTCACTATAAACATCACAGCACAATCACTGACTGTTGATGGAATACACACACTCCTCTCTATAAACATCACAGCACTATCACTGAATGCCATGGAACACACACACTCCTCACTATAAACGTCAGAGCACTAGACTGTTGATGGAACACACACACTCCTCACTATGGGCATCACAGCACTATCACTGACTGTTGATGGAACACACACACTCCTCACTATAAACATCACTGACTGTTGATGGAACACACACACTCCTCACTATAAACATCATCAGCATTATCTATCATTGACTGTTGATGGAACACACACACTCCTCACTATAAACATCACAGCACTATCTATCACTGACTGTTGATGGAACACACACACTCCTCACTATAAACATCACAGCACTATCACTGACTGTTGATGGAACACACACACTCCTCACTATAAACATCACAGCACTATCCATCACTGACTGTTGATGGAACACACACACTCCTCACTATAAACATAACAGCACTATCTATCACTGACTGTTGATGGAACACACACACTCCTCACTATAAACATCACAGCACTATCACTGACTGCCAGTGGAAAACACACACTCCTCACTATAAACATCACAGCACTGTCTATCACTGACTGTTGATGGAACACACACACTCCTCACTATAAATATCACAGCACTATCTATCACTGACTGTTGATGGAGCACACACACTCCTCACTATAAACATCACAGCACTATCTATCACTGACTGCCATGGAGCACACACACCCAGTTAGGTCGAAACTGCCACAGTAAAGGCCACGTTACAGAAATCGTTTGTGGACTAAAACAATCTGAAACAAGATGCAAAGCACATAAACGTACTCCCAGTTTATCCTGAATACGCATGAGATATTCCATAAAGAGGAAAAACCGTCTTGGGCTGGTGTAACCGTTGGTAATGGCTATTCTGGTGAACATCGGCCATCGTCTGTGACCCATAATGAACATACTTACAAACTTTCAGAAAGATCGGCCAAGAACTTTCTGAGATTTTCCATAAAGAAGAAAACCATTATGGGCCGTTAGCAACAGCTATAACGGTAAACTTAAATATCGGGCATCATCCGTGACCCATAATGAACATACCTACAAATTTTCAGAAATATCGGCCACATACTTTCTGAGATATTCCATAAGAAAGAAAAACTGTTATGGGTCGTTACAGCCGTTAGTAATGACACATAACGGTAAATTAAAACATCGGGCATCATCCATCGACCATAGTGAACATGCCTACAAATTTTCAGAAAGATCGGCCAAGTAATTTCTGAGATACTCCATAAAGAAGAAAAACCATGATGGGCAGTTATAGCCGTTAGTAACGGATATAACAGTAAACTAAAACATTAGGCATTATCCTTGACCCATAATGAACATACCTACAAATTTTCAGAAAGATTGACAAAGTGCTTTCTGAGATATTCTATGAAGAAGAAAAACTGTTACAGGCCGTTACAGTCGTTAGTAACAGCTATAACGGTAAACTAAAACATCGGGCATCATCTGTGACCCATAATGAACATACCTGCTAATTTTCACAAAGATCGGCCACGTACTTTCTAAGATATTCTATACAGAAGAAAAAACTGTTACAGGCCGTTACAGCCATTAGTAACGGCTATAACGGGGTAAATGAAAACATCGGGCATCATCCATGACCCATAATGAACATACCTACAAATTTTCAGAAAAATCGGCCATGTACTTTCTGAGATATTCCATAAAGAAGAAAAACGGTTATGGGTCGTTACAGCCGTTAGTAATGGCTATAACGGTAAACTAAAACGTCGAGCATCATCCGTGACCCATAACGAATATACCTACAAATTTTCAGAAAGATCGGCCAATATTTTCTGAGACATTCCATAGAAAAGAAAAACCATTATGGGCTGTTATAGCCGTTAGTAACGGCTATAACGGTAAATTAAAATGTCGGACATCATCGGTCGACCATAATGGACATACCTACAAATTTTCAGAAAGATTGACAAAGTGCTTTCTGAGATATTCTATGAAGAAGAAAAACTGTTACAGGCCGTTACAGTCGTTAGTAACAGCTATAACAGTAAACTAAAACATCGGGCATCATCCGTGACCCATAATGAACATACCTGCTAATTTTCACAAAGATCAGCCACGTACTTTCTAAGATATTCTATACAGAAGAAAAACTGTTACAGGCCGTTACAGCCATTAGTAACGGCTATAACGGGGTAAATAAAAACATCGGGCATCATCCATGACCCATAATGAACATACCTACAAATTTTCAGAAAAATCGGCCATGTACTTTCTAAGATATTCCATAAAGAAGAAAAACGGTTATGGGTCGTTACAGCCGTTAGTAATGGCTATAACGGTAAACTAAAACGTCGAGCATCATCCGTGACCCATAATGAATATACCTACAAATTTTCAGAAAGATCGGCCAATATTTTCTGAGACATTCCATAGAAAAGAAAAACCGTTATGGGCTGTTATAGCCGTTAGTAACGGCTATAATGGTAAATTAAAATGTCGGACATCATTGGTCGACCATGATGAACATACCTACAAATTTTCAGAAAGATAGGCCACATACTTTCTGAGATATTCCATAAAAAAGAAAAACCGTTATGAGTCGTTACAGTCGTTAGTAACAGCTATAACGGTAAACTAAAATGCCGGGCATCACCCGTGACCCATAATGAACATACCTACAAATTTTCAGAAAGATCGACAAAGTGCTTTCTGACATATTCCATGAAGAAGAAAAACTGTTACAGGCCGTTACAGCCAATAGTAACAGCTATAACAGTAAACTAAAACATCGGGCATCATCCATGACCCATAATGAACATACTGCTAATTTTCACAAAGATCGGCCAAGTACTTTCTGAGATATTCCATGAAGAAGAAAAATCGTTACAGGCTGTTACAGCCGTTAGTAACGGCTATAACGGTAAACTAAAACATCGGGCATTATTCGTGACCCATAATGAACATACCTGCTAATTTTCACAAAGATCGGCCAAGTACTTTCTGAGATATTCCATGAATAAGAAAACAGTTACAGGCCATTATAGCCGTTAGTAACGGCTATAATGGTAAACTAAAACATCGGGCATTATTTGTGACCCATAATGAACATACCTACAAATTTTCAGAAAGTTTGGCCACATTCTTTCTAAGATATTCTATACAGAAAAAATTGTTACAGGCCGTTACAGCCGTTAGTAACGGCTATAACGGAGTAACCTAAAACATCGGGCATCATCTGTGACCCATAATGAACATACCTGCTAATTTTCACAGAGATCGGCCACATACTTTCTGAGATATTCCATAAAGAAGAAAAACCGTCAGAGGCCGTTACAGCCGTTAGTAACGGCTGTAACGGTAAACTAAAACACCGGGCATCATTCGTGACTCATAATGAACATACCTATAAATTTTCAGAAAGGTCGGCCCAGTAGTTTTGTCTGGAGCGAGTGGAACACATTTTGACCACGGACGGACGGACAGAGACACAGACACACGCACACACACACGCACACACACACACACACACACACACACACACACACACACACACACACACACACACACAGCATTTCTTCGTTCCCATTCTAAAGTACTCCCTGTTCTATAAGAACTGGGAGTACAAAAAACTACAGACCTCTTTCAGACATTCCTTTTCTGTCGAGAAGCTTGAGCAACTGATCCTTCATCCACTGTTCTGCCATCTGATGACCAGCACTGTCCTCACTGTTCACCGGTCAGCCTGTGGAGCAGGGCACAGCACAGACCCTGTGTCACGTCTGCTGACCAGCAGTGTCCTCACTGTTCACCGGTCAGCCTGTGGAGCAGGGCACAGCACAGACCCTGTGTCACATCTGCTGACCAGCAGTGTCCTCCCTGTTCACCGGTCAGCCTGTGGAGCAGGGCACAGCACAGACCCTGTGTCACATCTGCTGACCAGCAGTGTCCTCCCTGTTCACCGGTCAGCCTGTGGAGCAGGGCACAGCACAGACCCTGTGTCACATCTGCTGACCAGCAGTGTCCTCCCTGTTCACCGGTCAGCCTGTGGAGCAGGGCACAGCACAGACCCTGTGTCACATCTGCTGACCAGCAGTGTCCTCACTGTTCACCGGTCAGCCTGTGGAGCAGGGCACAGCACAGACCCTGTGTCACATCTGCTGACCAGCAGTGTCCTCACTGTTCACCGGTCAGCCTGTGGAGCAGGGCACAGCACAGACACTGTATCACATCTGCTGACCAGCAGTGTCCTCACTGTTCACCGGTCAGCCTGTGGAGCAGGGTGCAGCACAGACACTGTGTCACATCACATTTTTAAGAACAGCTTGTGTCTCTTGACCAAGCCAAAATGTGACCTTTCACCACACAGTGAGTCACCTTACCTGTAGGTCATTATTTTACCTTATACTTTACTGAATGTGTTTTTCATGCTCATTTCAGAAGTGAAGATTGTATAAAGATTGGAGGTTTACTTTGTGAGATGTAGTCTTTAAGATTGTAACCCTCCAACATGCACATGCATGAAAATATTCTAGAAAATGAATCACAAATTACAAATTCAACAGTACACTTTCCTCTTACCCAACCTCCAGTTTTCTTTAAAAAAAAAAAAATTGTACACTTATTTATCACATAAGAGAAGGTATTTTCACAAAATATGGTGTCCGCACAAGAATTTTTTTCTTCTTAAATTTGACACTTTGATAAAGAAATGATTTTGAACTTTAGTTTTCAACAAATTTTAAACAAAGAAAGTGGCAAAATATTAAGATTTTACAAATAGTAGCATGTGCAAGAAAAATAGTGTCTCTTTCAACATAGATCCCAAAAACAACCCCTGATACCTCTACCTCCCATTTTGGCTGTTAGCTGCAAATATTGCGAAGTGACCAGTGATTTTTTCATGGTGGAAGGTCTCAAATTTCCATTCTGCTACTTCTAGATCTTTCAGATGCCTTTGATACAATGACCTCAGCATTTTTCTCTCTCATCTTGAGCACAACTTTGGAATGGAAAGGACCACCCTTCATTGGTTTCACTCCTGTCTCTCAGAAAGAAAGCAAACCGTGGTCACTAACAGACGCCAGCCTTCTGAGTCAGCCTTAGACATTGGTGGACCTCCAGGATGTATGCTTGATTCTGTGCTGTTCATACAGTATACAACTTTAACATTGTTGACTCATGCTCAATTCGACATAAAATGTACGCAGAGCGTATGCAGCTGAAACGGTTGTGCCTGGTCTTCAGACTGTGACTGCCTTGTTCAGTCTCTTCAGGACTGTGTTCCAGAAGTGAAGTCATGATGTCCAGTGACCATCAAAAATGGAATGTTGATAAGATAAGAGGTTTCTCACCAACATCCTCCGATTCTACTTTTGTGCCATGAAGACACAGCTGTTTCTTTCTGCGATCATGTGTGTGACCCTGGCTTTTACTTTGAGAATTTCTCAGTGAATCAACACATTATCAAAAGATGTCATTTATCAGGCCACATACAGTGAACTCAGGCGCTTCACTTCCATTCACTGATACCTTACACCAGAGGCAAATAAGACAGCCATTACAGTATGTAATTCTGCATCTTGCTGGCTATCCACAGAAAATCGTTACTGTCCAATAACATTCTGCCCTCTAAAGTCATCTTTAAAACGGGCAAGTTTCAGCACTGCACACCTCTCTGTACAAAGCTCCATTGGCTTCCAGTTAAACAAAGAATAAAAAGACAGAACCTCCTGCTGACCACAGAACCTTCCCCACACCAAAGTCCGGTCATGGGGGAAGAGTGTTAAGTCCTGCTGACAATAGAATCTTCCCCACGCCAAAGTCCAGTAGAGGCAGTCGTGGGGGAAGAGCATGAAGTCCTTCTAAACAAACCTGGAACACCCTGCCTGTCACCATGCACCACAGTCCATGCTGTCATGCTTCAAAACTAATCTAAAAACATTTCTTTCCAGGCAGTCTTCCCTTCATGCCCTCCTTGTTTGTATGTCTTTTAGCTGTAGTTGTACACTGTGTATGTGAGGGATGGGGAGAAGAGCTTGATCGTGGGCAGGAGTATGTATTGGTGAGGAGGAAGGGAGGGAGAGTGTGTTTGTATTTATTATCCCCCCTAACTAGTGAAAGTGCAGTGAATTCAGAACTCTTAAGAAAAACTGGTCTCATGAATTAATGATTTGTGTGCGTGTGTGTGTGTGTGTGTGTGTGTGTTTTCAGGCTGGATGAAATAACCAAACGGATGTACAAAGATGGCAAACGACTGGTGGAGGCAAACACAGGTAAATCAAATTTTAGTCCCTCCTTTGATTCTTCTGTTTGGTGTAGGTACGATAAGTAAAAAAGAAAAATATTTCAGGTCTGTTCAAAGGATCTTCTTCCACCTGTATTCTGAAAGTTTGTGCAAACTACGTATTGGGCACACTTTGCTCATAGTCCTCACCACAGGATGAAGAAGTTCAGAGGTCAGTACCCATAGTTCATGCCATGCATTATCTCCCATGCTGACTACATACTGGACACACTTTGCTCATGGTCCTCACCGCAGGATGAAGAAGTTCAGAGGTCAGTACCCATAGTTCATGCCATGCATTATCTCCCATGCTGACTACATACTGGGCACACTTTGCTCATGGTCCTCACCGCAGGATGAAGAAGTTCAGAGGTCAGTACCCATAGTTCATGCCATGCATTATCTCCCATGCTGACTACATACTGGGCACACTTTGCTCATGGTCCTCACCGCAGGATGAAGAAGTTCAGAGGTCAGTACCCATAGTTCATGCCATGCATTATCTCCCATGCTGACTACATACTGGGCACACTTTGCTCATAGTCCTCACCGCAGGATGAAGAAGTTCAGAGGTCAGTACCCACTATTCAAACTATCGGTGATTTCACAGCGTGGACATGTAGCATTCTTTCATTGTTCAAAGAGCTGGTAAGACCCTTGGATTGCTGTGCTCCATGCTAGTCACTGGAAGCTGTTTCAGCAGGACTGAACATCCACAAGCCATGGTGTGTGTCGCCATGCTGATCCTGACCCCCTGCAGGGGTGATGCCAATGAAGTGGCTGGAGATTGGAGACAGATAAAGGAAAAGGGCCAGAAAGAGACTGGTCTAGTGCTTCGACATTCACACAGTATGAGACAGCCACCAAAGGAAAAATGACCAGAAAGAGACTGGTCTAGTGCTATGATATTCTCATTCCCTTCGCAGACAGATTGTTGACATTGAGCAGATTATGAAAAAACTGTGTCTGGACCATGCTGCACAAAAAAGCCACAAAAAACAGAACATGTTGTTTTCCCAGGAAATGTGGAAATGAATCAGCATCATGCGTAGTTTTTCTACATGTTTACTGGCATTGAAATGGTAATTTGATGGCAAGCAGTGTTTCTGTCCATTGTTTCTTTTTAGACTTAATTCTTTTGGGTTGAGTTCACACATTACGCACTTCTTTGCTTCATATCTTTTGTGTCATTTTTAGTTATTTTAATTTCTTGACTGCTGTTATAAGTACTCTGTACATACTGCATACTAAACAATTCTAGTGTGTTCAGAGGCTCTAATATGTATCTCAGCCTTACCAGTAGGCATCCTTCAGTCTCAGAAGACTATGGAGTTGCGCTCTAGGTGTCTATTCTGGTACAGTGACGGGTGTGGCTGGCCAGTCCAATGCGGGAATGACAGTCCCTGTGGCAGAGGGCGCAGATGAAGTCTGACGCTGGTCTGTCTGCCTGGGCTGCAGCCTTTCTTCTCATTCTCTTTTCCCCGTGCTGCTGAGCGAGTGTCTCTTCAAACTTGGAGAGACCTTTCTGCACAGTCTGTCTCCAGGCTGACCGTTCGAGGGCTGTTGCTTCCCAGTTGTTCTGGTCGATGTTCAAGGCTTTTAGGTCCCTCTTGCACACGTCTTTGAATCGCAGCTGTGGTCTGCCTGTGGGACGTTTTCCCTGTACAAGTTCTCCATAGAGGAGGTCTTTAGGGATCCGTCTGTCATCCATGCACACGACATGGCCGAGCCAGCACATACGTCTCTGTTTCAGCAGCGTGTGCATGCTGGTGCATTCGGCTCTTTCCAGGACAGTGTTGTTTGGGACCTTGTCCTGCCAGGTGATGTTCAGAATGCGTTGGATGCTACGCATATGAAAAGCATCAAGCTTTCGCTCTTGTCGGACACGCAAAGTCCAAGACTCGCTGCCATACAGGAGAGTGCTCACGATGCAGGCTCTGTAGATCTGGATCTTTGTGTGCTCGGTCAGCTTGCTGTTGTTCCATGCTTTCTTTGTCAGTCTGGTCATGGTGGTAGCTGCCTTGCCAATGCGCCTGTTGAGCTCTGCATCAAGTGAGAGGGTGTGTGAGATTGTTGAGCCCAGATAAACAAAGTCATGGACGGCATCCAGTTCATGGTCATTGATGCTGATGACTGGGGGAGAGTCAACATCCTGTCCCATGACCTGTGTTTTCTTCAAGCTAATGGTAAGCCCGAAGTCTTGGCAGGCATCGCTGAAGCAAGTCATGAGCTGCTGTAGGTCCTCGGCTGAGTGGGCGGTTACTGCTGCGTCGTCTGCAAAGAGGAAGTCACGCAGGCACCTCAGCTTGACTTTGGTCTTGGCTCTTAGTCTGGAGAGGTTGAAGAGCTTTCCGTCTGTCCTGGTTCGGAGGTAGATACCTTCAGCTGCAAGACCAAATGCGTGTTTCAGCATCACAGCAAAGAAGATTCCAAACAGGGTGGGAGCCAGGACACAACCCTGTTTCACTCCGCTCCAAATGTTGAAGGCAGCTGATGTTGAGCTGTCAAAGATGACAGTGCCTTTCATGTCTTCGTGGAAGGGTCTGATGATGCTGAGAAGTTTGGGTGGACATCCAATCTTGGGGAGGATCTTGAAGAGGCCATCCCTGCTGACCAGATCGAAAGCCTTTGTGAGATCTGTGAAGGCAATGAAGAGTGGCTGCCTTTGCTCCCTACATTTCTCCTGAAGTTGTTTAAGGGAGAAGATCATATCTATAGTGGATCTGTTGGCACGGAAACCGCACTGCGATTCAGGATAAACTTGCTCTGCAAGTACTTGGAGCCTCTTCAGTACTACTCGTGCAAAGACTTTCCCAATGATACTAAGGAGGGATATGCCGTGATAATTATTGCAATCGCTTCTGTCACCTTTGTTTTTGTACAGTGTGATGATGTTAGCATCCCTCATGTCTTGCGGTACTTTGCCTTCACTCCAACAGAGGCAGAGGATTTCATGCAACTCGGCGATAAGTGTCTCTTTACAGCACTTCAGTACTTCAGCGGGAATACTGTCTTTCCCTGGTGCCTTGCCTGAGGCAAGAGAGTCCAGGGCTTCGTTGAGTTCATCTATGGTTGGTTCTCTGTCAAGCTCTTCCAGCTCTGGTAGGCGCTCTATGGCATTCAGGGCATCGTCTGTGACTACATTTTCCCTTGCATATAGCTCAGTGTAGTGTTCTACCCAGCGCTCCATCTGTTGTTCTCTGTCCTGAATCACCTCCCCTGTAGCTGATTTCAAAGGGGCAGCTTTCTTTTGCGTTGGGCCCAATGCCTGCTTGATGCCGTCATACATCGCCTTAATGTTGCCTGTGTCAGCTGCGATCTGAATCTGGGAGCAGAGCTGAAGCCAATAATCGTTGGCGCATTGCCTGGCACACTGCTGGACTTTGCTGCGAGCAGCACGGAGAACCTGGAGGTTCTGCTCACTGGGATTGGTTGGCCTCGATGACTGGTGTCATTTCTTCTAAATGGGCTTCAAACCAATCAGCTGACTTGCTTGTCTTTTTGCCAAAGGTGGACATGGCGGCGTTGTAGACAGCATCTCTGAAGTGTTCCCATCGGTCTTGGGCATTTGCAGTGGGTGGGCCAGGGAGAGAATCCTCCAACAGGCGCGTGAACTCCTCCACTTTTCTTTGATCGCGTGTTTTGGTGGTGTCGATGTGAGGCCGGCCCTCCTTTCTCGCACTGTTCACTCTCATCGCGCGGAGCTTCACTTTGCTGCACACCAAAGAGTGGTCAGTGTCACAATTGGCACTCTGGTAGCTGCGAGTGATCTTGATGCTGGAAAGGTTGACACGTCTGGTGAGGATCAGATTGAGCTGATGCCAGTGTTTGGATCGAGGGTGTCTCCAGGAGACTCGATGCTTAGGCTTCGTGTTGAAGAAGGTGTTAATGACACACAACGCATGATGACAGCAGAGCTCTAGCAGGCGCTGGCCATTCTCGTTCATTTTCCCAGTGCCGAACTGACCCAAGCAGGTGGGCCAGGAGTTGTGATCGACACCTACTCTGGCGTTGAAATCGCCTTTGATGAACAGTAATTCTCTGTCAGGAATTCTCCTTATAGCAGCACTGAGGTCGTCATAAAACTTGTCTTTTGCTTCTGCTGTGGATGCCAAAGTTGGTGTGTAGGCACTAATTAGACTGACTGGTCCCGATGATGTTTGGAGTCGGAGAGACAGGATTCGTTCTGTTCCTTCTGCTGGTGGGGTTATGGACTCCAATAATCCATTTCTAACTGCGAATCCCACACCGTGTTCTCTGACCTCGTCTGATGGTTTGCCCAGCCAGAACAGGGTGAAGTCTCTCTCCCTCACAGATCCTGTTTCTGGGAGCCTGGTTTCTTGAAGGGCGACAATGTCCATCTGCAGTCTGCTCAGTTCTCTGTCGATGACGGCTGTCTTGTGAACATTGTTTACTTCCTGCAGGTCGTCAGAAAAGCCTGGTGTCATTGTTCTTACGTTCCACGTACCCAATTTCAGGGCGGAAGTTTTCATTTTTCTGTTGCCTGGTGCACAGTTATTGATCCGCTTGTCGGTTTTCACCCTAAACCCCATGCACCCAGTGAGGCTAACGGACCGTGGCGGGGCAGCACCTTACTGGCTGGGGGCTGCCCAGCTTAAGGCGGGCGGTAGCTGCCCAGTGAGATGCGATGACCTCTCCCACCGTCGGAAGCAGCCCCTGGCGTCTGATTCTACGCCAATTGAGTATGCAGACTTATACTTGGTAGACTGCTACTTCCCGTGTTTTGTCGACGCTGCAAAGCGAAGCTGGAGTGACCTCTCCAGAGCGCAAAGCCTGGGTAAGTAAGTATGGAGGGCAAGCTGTTACCCATGCAGCAGACCCCCCCTCTCCACGTCGCTGGAATGGTCCATTGGAAAGGCAAATGCTGATACACATGGTTCCAGTGCCGTCGCAGGAGTTGCCAGAACGTTGCTGTATACAGCTTTGGACTGCCTTGGGGACTCCGACTCCGGATTTTTCCTCAGGGTTGACTCCTGAGGCCTTTCCTAAGAGTGGGTATAGCCGCAAGGCAGCAGAGGTTTGAGATCAGAGTTTTCCTTCTCAGGTGGGCTGTCTTCCCAGACTAATGAGCCCCATCTGCCCAAGAAGGGGAAGCCTTACCAGTTACTGGAGAATTTGTCAGCAAACTTAAGATGGGAGTGTCTCAACACGCTTCACTCAGATAATGAATTAATTACACATGTATAGGTGTGTACACCTGATCAGTGAGGCCTAACTGCAGCGCCGTGGAATCCTGTTGGCGTTTGAAGTCCCCCCCCCCGTCCCCCTTTCCCATGTCAGTCATGGTCGAAGGTCGGCTACAGTCCAGTGGCAGGGTGACCACAGGCCATGTAATGCACACACACTCAGAGCGGGCATTTCTGATGTTGTTTTGCCAGGGAGTTCGGCTAGTGGACAGTTGACTGACATGTCCTGTCGACCTTTACCTGGAATGGATGCATGAGAATGGATGCATGAGGAGAAGGCCTGAAGTGTGGTGACCTCAGAGGTGGGGGCTCTTGCCAGCATTTACTTCACTCACTGGCCGCATGGAGGGTGGAGTAATGGATGTGCATTGGCTTTTGTCGTGGTGCTGTCAACAGAAATTGTGGATGCAGATCTGTTTTACCCATACAATTTTACCATATTTTGTACATGTTTGGTGAAAATACGCTGAATACAATGAACTGGAAAAAAAAATCAAAACGAAAATCTAGAGACAAAGTTCTTGAGAGGTTATTGCACTTACAATGTGTAGTCATAATGTTCGCTTGGTGTGCTTTGACTGAAGAGTGCTAACTCTCACTAACTCTTGCACATGAAAACGTGCTTGTCTGAAGAATCATCAACAACTGGTTGATATGTAGGAACAATAGTGGGCGCTACAGGCCCAGAAATATCAACAACAAAAAAAGACAGAGAGAGGGAGAGAGAGAACGGATTAATGCCAAAGACTGCCGAGGAATTAGGTTGGAAAGAAATTCGTTTTGGCAGGACTATTTCTACTGTAGTCAGCAGGCATCCCTCTATCCCGCTTTTACAAAAAATTGGAAGCTACCCCAACCCCCACCCCATTCCCTCCCCTTGAGCACAAATTTAGAACTTGTGTACACACTCAATGTAGAAAGTTCAGGCAAACTGTAGTTGAACACTACAGCTATAGTTTTAGGGTAAACAGGTCTGGGCCTGGCCTGTTTTTCACTGTCTCTGAGTTGTTCACACAGCAGAGTGGTCAACATAGAAATTCAGCTTTGCTCAAACAGATAATAATATCAGAGGGCAATAATTCTCTGGCAGTCAGTGGTTTGCAGATATGTACAGCTCCAAGTGATACTACATCGCTGAAGTGCTGTGTACAGCATTCAGTTCAGTCAGTCAGTTTTGCCCGTCGCTCCTCCCGAAGCATAGGCCGCCGACAACAGTCCGCCAGAGTCCTCGGTCCTGGGCTGCCCTCTCTAGTTGTTTCCAGGTGTGTCCCATCTTCTTGCTGTCTGCCTCAAGGTCCCGTCGCCAGGTGTTTCTTGGCCGTCCTCTTTTCCGTTTTCCCTGGGGGTTCCATGATAACGCCTGTCTGGTAATGTTACTGGCTGGCTTCCTCAGGGTGTACCCAATCCATCCCCATCTTCTGCGCCGGATCTCATCTTCGGTTGGCAGTTGGTTGGTACGCTGCCACAGGTCTGAGTTGCTGATGGTGTTGGGCCAGTGGATCTGGAGGATTCTTCTCAGGCATCTGTTGATGAAAGTCTGCACTTTCCTGGTGGTGGTCTTTGTTGTCCTCCATGTCTCGGCTCCATACAGTAGCACTGACTTGACGTTGGAGTTGAACAGTCTGATCTTCGTGCGAGTCGATACCACCTTGGAGCTCCATATGTTCTTCAGCTGCAAGTATGCTGCCCTCGCCTTGCCGATTCTTGCTCTGACGTCTGCGTCTGTGCCACCCTGCTTGTCAGTGATGCTGCCCAGATATGTAAAGGCCTCCACTTCTTCCAGCTCGCTTCCATGCAGTGTGACTGGGTCGTCACTTTCCGTGTTGATCTTGAGGATCTTGGTCTTGCCCTCATGGATCTTGAGACCAACTTGTGAGGAGGTGGCTTCTAGCTCTGTTGTCTTTTCTTGCATCTGTTGGTGGCTGTGGGAAAGCAAGGCTAGGTCGTCAGCGAAGTCCAAGTCATCAAGTTGGTCCCATAGTGTCCACTGGATTCCATTTCTTCTGTGTGCTGTTGACCTCTTCATGGTCCAGTCGATCACCAGGAGGAAAAGAAAAGGCGACAGGAGGCAGCGTTGTCGGACTCCAGTCCTCACCCTAAAGCTATCTTTGAGCTGTCCACCATGGACCACCCGGCAAGTCATTCCATTGTAGGAGTTCTTGATCAAGGTGACCAGTTTAGTTGGCACTCCATAATGGCGTAGCAGCTTCCAGAGGGTTTCGCGGTCAACGCTGTCAAACGCCTTCTTCTAGTCGACGAAGTTAATGTACAGTGATGAGTTCCACTCTAAAGACTGCTCAACGATGATGCGCAAGGTGGCAATCTGGTCGATGCATGATCTGTTCTGGCGGAAGCCGGCCTGCTGGTCTCGGAGGAGGGGGTCAACTGCACATTTCATTCTCTCGAGAAGGATCCTGTTGAAGACTTTTCCTGGCACTGACAGAAGCGTTATTCCTCTGTAGTTTGCGCAGTTGTTGAGGTCTCCTTTCTTTGGTAGTTTGATGAGGTAGCCCCCCCTTCCAGTCTGCTGGTACCTCTTCTTCTTCCCAAATCTTCACGAAAAGAGGGTAGAGCATCTCTACGGTTGCTTCCAGGTCTACCTTGAGTGCTTCTGCAGGGATGTTGTCTGGTCCTGCCGCCTTGCCGTTCCTCAGTAGCTTGATGGCTTTCCTGATCTCCTCTCGCGTTGGTTGCTCGCAGTTGATGTCAAGGTCTCTGTCGGCTGGATTGATGTCAGGGGGGTTTGGTGGGACGGGTCTGTTCAGAAGCTCTTCAAAGTGCTCTGCCCATCTGCTCAGTTGTTGCTCCATTCCCTGGACAGTGTTTCCTACCTTGTCCTTGATTGGTCGCTCGGGTCTGCTGTACTTCCCTGACAGTTTCTTGGTGGTGTCGTACAGCTGCTTCATGTTACTGGCTGCTGCTTCCTCTGCTTCTTCCACCAGGCTGTCAACATACTTCCGCTTATCTGCTCTTGCGCTATTCTTCACTTCTCTGTTGGCTTTTGTGAAGTCTTCTTGTGCTTTGGCCTTTGCTGCCCTTGTTCGGCTGTTGTTTACTGCTGCCTTCTTCTGCTTTCTCTCCTGTATTATGCGCAGTGTGTCTGCAGATATCCATTCCTTCTGTTGGTGTCTCTTGGGGCCCACTACTTCCTGACAGGTTGATGTGAGTGTTTCCTTCACTTTTTGCCAGTGGGTCTCCAGATCAGCCTCATCCTCAAGAAGTTCTTGTAGTACTTGGTATTTGTTGGTGAGGGACAGCTTGAAATCTTCTCTAGTCGTTGGATCTTTCAGTAGGCTGAGGTTGTACTTCTGCCTCTTTATAGTTGGTTTCATCCAGTTCTTCTTCAGTTTCAGCTTCAGCCTGGCGACCAGTAGGTGGTGGTCAGATGCAACGTCTGCTCCTCTTCTCACCCTTACATCCTGTAGGGACCTCCTGAATTTCTTGGCCATACAGATGTGGTCAATTTGATTTTCTGTCGCTAGATCTGATGATACCCAGGTGGCCTTGTGTACTCTTCTGTGCGGGAAAATGCTGCCACCGATGACCAGGTTGTTCATAGCACAGAAGTCTGCAAATCTCTCGCCATTCTCGTTTATTTCTCCCAGTCCGTGTCTTCCCATCACTTCCTCATACCCGGTGTTGTCTTGTCCGATTTTGGCATTGAAATCGCCCATGAGGATGTTGACATCTCTATCTGGGTACTTGGCTATGACGTCATGTAGTCTGTCGTAGAAGCGGTCATTTGCTTCTTCATCGCTGTCATTGGTTGGGGCATAGCAATGGATGACATTCATCTTTATCTTCTTCTTCTTAGTTCTGAAGGATGCTGCAATGATTCTTGGTCCGTGTGCTTCCCATGCTATCAGAGCTTGCTGAGCAGGTCCAGACAGCATGAGTGCTACACCTTCTGTGTGTGGAGCATTGTCTTCTTCATGTCCGGAATACAGCAACATCTCTCCGCTGAGCAGTCTCTTTTGTCCTGACTGTGTCCAACGGGTCTCACTGATTCCAAGCAGAGTGAGGTTGTAGCTTTTCATTTCTGCCGCTACTTGTGATGTTTTTCCCGTCTCATACATGGTCCTCACATCCCATGTTCCGACGTTGATGGTCCTAGTCGATAGAAGGGGGGTCGGCCTTGTAGCTTCCGTTGACTCACGGCTTTCACTACACGGCGTCATACGTCCTCCTGAGGAGGACCCTTCCTCTCCCAGGGTAGAAGATCCTTGGTCTGCTGTTGGCGTTTCTGTAACAAGTTGGTTTTTACGGGATGGGGGTGTTAACCCCATGCCCAACCCTCCTTCTTTATCTGGGTTTGGGACCGGCTGGATATTCCCCAAAGGTTACAACCAGGCGGAGTTGTGTATAGCACTGAGTGACGTTAAATAGTCGTAGGTGTGTACAACATTCAGTGAGGTTACAGATGTATAAGTGTGTAGGGCACTGAGTGGTGTTACAGATGTGTAGGTGTGTAGAGCACTGAGTGTTGTTACAGATGTGTAGGTGTTTAGAGCACTGAGTGTTGTTACAGATGTGTAGGTGTGTAGAGCACTGAGTGGTGTTACAAATGTGTAGGTGTTTAGAGCACTGAGTGGTGTTGCAGATGTGTGGGTGTTTAGAGCACTGAGTGTTGTTACAGATGTGTAGGTGTGTAGAGCACTGAGTGGTGTTACAGATGTGTAGGTGTGTAGAGCACTGAGTGGTGTTACAGATGTGTAGGTGTGTAGAGCACTGAGTGGTGTTACAGATGTGTAGGTGTGTAGAGCACAGAGTGGTGTTACAGATGTGTATGTGTGTAGAGCACTGAGTGGTGTTACAGATGTGTAGGTGTGTAGAGCACTGAGTGTTGTTACAGATGTGTAGGTGTGTAGAGCTCAAAGTGAAGTGAAGCTGTGTGGGTGTGATTGAGAGATGCCAAAGGTGCATGGCTGTGTACAGCACTGGGTAATGACAAAGCTGTGTACGGCACTGAGTAATGACAAAGCTGTGTACAGCACTGATTAATGACAAAGCTGTGTGGCTGTGTACAGCACTGAGCAATGACAAAGCTGTGTGGCTGTGTACAGCACTGAGTAATGACAGCTGTGTGGCTGTGTACAGCACTGAGTAATGACAAAGCTGTGTGGCTGTGTACAGCACTGAGCAATGACAAAGCTGTGTACAGCACTGAGTGATGACAAAGTTGTGTGGCTGTGTACAGCAGTGACAAAGCTGTGTGGCTGTGTACAGCACTGAGAAATGACACAGCTGTGTGGCTGTGTACAGCACTGAGTGATGACGAAGCTGTGTACAGCACTGAGCAATGACAAAGGTGCATGGCAGCACTGAGTAATGATAAAGCTGTGTACAGCACTGAGTAATGACAAAGCTGTGTGGCTGTGTACAGCACTGAACAGTGACAAAGCTGTGCGGCTGTGTACAACACTGAGTAATGACAAAGCTGTGTGGTTGTGTACAACACTGAGTAATGACAGAGCTGTGTGGCTGTGTACAGCACTGAGTAATGATGAAGCTGTGTGGCTGTGTACAACACTGAGCAATGACAAAGCTGTGTGGCTGTGTACAGCACTGAGTATTGACACAGCTGTGCGGCTGTGTACAACACTGAGCAATGACAAAGCTGTGTGGCTGTGTACAACACTGAGCAATGACAAAGCTGTGTGGCTGTGTACAGCACTGAGTAATGACGAAGCTGTGCGGCTGTGTACAACACTGAGTAATGACAAAGCTGTGTGGCTGTGTACAGCACTGAGTAATGACAAAGCTGTGCGGCTGTGTACAACACTGAGTAATGACGAAGCTGTGCAGCTGTGTATAACACTGAGTAATGACAAAGCTGTGTGGCTGTGTACAGCACTGAGTAATGACACAGCTGTGCGGCTGTGTACAACACTGAGCAATGACAAAGCTGTGTGGCTGTGTACAACACTGAGCAATGACAAAGCTGTGTGGCTGTGTACAGCACTGAGTAATGACGAAGCTGTGCGGCTGTGTACAGCACTGAGTGATGACGAAGCTGTGTAGCTGTGTACAACACTGAGTAATGACAAAGCTGTGCGGCTGTGTACAGCACTGAGTAATGACAAAGCTGTGCGGCTGTGTACAGCACTGAGTGATGCAGCACTGAGTAATGACAAAGCTGTGTGGCTGTGTACAACACTGAGTGATGACAAAGCTGTGTGGCTGTGTACAGCACTGAGTGATGACAAAGCTGTGTGGCTGTGTACAGCACTGAGTGATGACAAAGCTGTGTGGCTGTGTACAGCATTGAGTGATGACAAAGCTGTGTGGCTGTGTACAGCACTGAGTGATGACAAAGCTGTGTGGCTGTGTACAGCACTGAGTGATGACAAAGCTGTGTGGCTGTGTACAGCACTGAGTGATGACAAAGCTGTGTGGCTGTGTACAGCACTGAGCAATGACAAAGCTGTGCGGCTGTGTACAGCACTGAATGATGCAGCACTGAGTAATGAGAAAGCTGTGTGGCTGTGTACAGCACTGAGTGATGACAAAGCTGTGTGGCTGTGTACAGCACCGAGTGATGACAAAGCTGTGTGGTTGTGTTCAGCACTGTCCAAGACGGAGCGTCGGCTGACCCAGGAGCTGCTGGGCACGGTGCTGTTCCAGTCAGAGCAGGAGCTCCACTGGCAGATGGAGGAGTGGGACCAGGCCCTGGCCAAACTGGACACACACATGCAGGACGTGGTCAGTCTGCTGGACATGGGGGAGGGAGGTGGAGGCAGAGAGGGGGGTGGGACCAGGCCCTGGCCAAACTGGACACACACATGCAGCACATGGTCAGTCACTTGGAGGTGGGGGGTGTAGAGAGGGGGGTGGGAGGGGGCTGTGTGGACTTGCAGGGGGAAGGTGGGTGTGAGACGTACAGTCAATCGGCTCACCATTGCAGGATACTCGGGGGCGCTGTGGTCACACAGGCAGCGGAGGGTGGGTGTGAGACGTATAGTCAATCGGTTCACCATTGCAGGATACTCGGGGGCGCTGTGGTCACACAGGCAGCGGAGGGTGGGTGTGAGACGTATAGTCAATCGGCTCACCATTGCAGGACACTCGGGGGCGCTGTGGTCACACAGGCAGCGGAGGGTGGGTGTGAGACGTATAGTCAATCGGCTCACCATTGCAGGACACTCGGGGGCGCTGTGGTCACACAGGCAGCGGAGGGTGGGTGTGAGACGTATAGTCAATCGGCTCACCATTGCAGGACACTCGGGGGCGCTGTGGTCACACAGGCAGCGGAGGGTGGGTGTGAGACGTATAGTCAATCGGCTCACCATTGCAGGACACTCGGGGGCGCTGTGGTCACACAGGCAGCAGGTGGGGTGGGTAGTTGAGAACTCTAATCAGCTTACCATGGGAAGGGGTGCATCCTGAGGACAAGGAAGGTAAAGTGGGGGGGGGGGGGTGTGGGGGGGGGCGATGTGAGTGAGTAAGCCAAGGGCAGGGCAAAGGTCGGGGTGGTGGGTCAGTCCCTTTGTGGATGGACACCTGGGGGACTGTGAGTACATACTTAGGGCAGGGCAAAGGTCGGGGTGGTGGGTCAGTCCCTCCTTTGTGGATGGACACCTGGGGGACTGTGAGTGTACAGGCTTCGGGCAGGGCAGAGGTAGGGGTGGTGGGTCAGTCCCTCCTTTGTGGATGGACACCTGGGGGACTGTGAGGTACAGGCTTCGGGCAGGGCAGAGGTAGGGGTGGTGGGTCAGTCCCTCCTTTGTGGATGGACACCTGGGGGACTGTGAGTGTACAGGCTTAGGGCAGGGCAGAGGTAGGGGTGGTGGGTCAGTCCCTTCTTTGTGGATGGACACCTGGGGGACTGTGAGCATACAGGCTTCGGGCAGGGCAGAGGTAGGGGTGGTGGGTCAGTCCCTTCTTTGTGGATGGACACCTGGGGGACTGTGAGCATACAGGCTTCGGGCAGGGCAGAGGTAGGGGTGGTGGGTCAGTCCCTTCTTTGTGGATGGACACCTGGGGGACTGTGAGTGTACAGGCTTCGGGCAGGAGGGAGGCAGGGATGGGAGGAAATGAATGCCACACTCTATTTTTAGCCATGTCGGTAAGTTTTTGCGTCTTTTTTTTTACCATGGTAGTATGTGTGCCTGCATGTTTGGGTGCATGTGCGTATGTGAATCTTTACTGATTCTTTCGTAACTGGAGTGCAGTGGTACATCAGACAGGGATAGATCCACAGGGTCAATTGTCATGTGATGTAGCCTCACATGGCGACATGTGACGTTCCGTCGCGTACACCCTTATTTGTTATAAAGCATTTCCCTAGGTAGGGAAGAGAAAAGGTAAAAGAAACAATAATTTGTATGGCCTGACCAGTGTGATCAGTGTCGCTGGTGGCTATTAAAACAGTTCAGTGAATGGACAGACGTTGTCCATTGGTCAGCAAACAAGGGCTGGTAATGCGTAGAGTTAGACGAGTACTCACTGAATGTGTACTCAAAAAGAGCGCGGGAGGGAAAAATAAGGAATAGGAAGGAGATGGCTTGGGGACACTGACCGGACAGGTTGTTTGAAGAACGAGTTCCACCTTCAATTCACCATTACCAGGTGAGGTATAGATTCAGATTCAGATTCAGATCTTTATTCTGTTAGGCCATAGCCCCTCAGAAGGGGGATACAATAATTGAGATAATATTCTAATATCAATGCGACAAGTAAAACAAACAAAAAACAAGTTCACAACGTTCACATTGTTACAAGTTTTAAGCCTGCGATGCATCAACGCTTATACTGCTTATTGTTATACACTTAAACAAATATATGTAACCATATTAAACGAAATTCAAGCATTTGATGATAAAAAAACCTAGGCTGTAAGAAATTTTCGAATCATAAATGCTTTGCACAAAAACAGAGCAAACCGCTTTACAAGTGTTTCATTTTTTGAAGTCATTAGCATAATCAGCTTGAAGATACATGGTTGTCTATAGTATTTTTCTGGAATAAACTCTTGCCTAATACAATAAAGTTCCTGGCACGAAAATACAAAATGAACTTCATTATCAAAACCCTCGTGACATAATGGGCAAAGGAGATGATCATCACTGAGTTCTCTATAACGATTAAAATGACTACTTATTTCTGTGATACCAAATCTAAATTTTGTTAAGATGTATCTCAAATGTTTGTCTAAGTTTATAGACAAATACAATGGCAATCTATGCTCTGCGTTTAACATACGATAGATATCATATCTGTCACTTTCCTGAACATGAGAATGCCAGCTTTGCCATCGACAATCTATTAATCTCTGACGAAATTCACGGATAAAACCACGTATGTCCCCAACACCCTGACTTTCCCATACAAAGCCAAATCCATATTCATACAATTTTAATCTTACCCTCGAAGCCCAATTTGTCTTGCCTTTGGCATCAAACTCAACTAACATATTGTAAGCTCTATGGGGTAATCTATGTGACTGCATTCTTGTTAACTTTAACCAATACCGAATGGAGCTGACTATAGAAACTAAATATATAGGATACCTATTTGTCTCCCCGTAGACTAAATCATTAGGCGTATATATAGATCCCCCAAAAACTTCTTCAGTGCATATAAATGTAGCTTCTCCACCTCATAAGCAGAGCTGCTGATACCCCACAGTTCAGCACCATATTGCACAATTGGTTGGATTTGAGAATCAAACAATTTTAAAAATAGTGCTAAAGAATTGTTGTTCAATATTGTCAGCTTTTTCATGATACACAATAAGGCGTATTTAGCTCTGCTCACAAGATCTTTACAAGCAAATGTAAAGCTCAGGCGTGTTGAAAAGAATATACCCAAATATTTGTAAACATTTACTACTGGCATGATATTTCCGTTATAACTCCATCTTTCCCTAACAGCAAGATAACCTCCTTTTCTAAAGACTATTATGTTACTTTTTGTCATGTTTACATTTAATTGAAGTGATACAGCAGCTCTTTCTAGACTGTTCAGCTGTGTTTGCAGGCCAACAATAGTTTCAGATAACAATACCACATCATCAGCTAATAGCAGAATAAATATTTCTAAGACATCATTTACAAACCGCACGCCATGTCTTCCAGAATTAATAACTTCCAACGTTAATTCATTAATGAATAATGAGAACAAATGAGAACCCCAAACGTGACTCGCCCATCATAGCGAGATTCGTGTTTTATAAACAGAAAGTAGAAGTGTTGAAGGCTAAGGGCAAACTCCGGGGAACAAATATTTTTGTTGGTGAAGACTTTTCTGTTCGTGTGAGAGAGATTAGGAGGAGGTTGACACCCCATGTGAAAAAAGCTAGGAGCGAGGGTAAGCGGGCCACTATGATTTTCGACCATCTCCTAATCGATGGCAATAAATTCACTGTAAATGGAAACGACGAGCTTGTAAAAATGAAATAATATGTCGGCCGGCCCAAATACTCCTGTAAAAATAAACCATGGTTAAAGGGAACACACACTAGTGTAACACCGGTCCTTGCCTCGCTGTGTGGCAGTATAGGTGACACTGGGGTAGCACGTGCAGAGTGTGATGTCTTTGACAGCGTGTTGTTTTCTGACGTTAGTTCAGCTTCCCCTTCAACACAAAACGAAAGCTATGAATGTGTGTTACAATCTGATATGTGTTGTGTGTCTGAAATTGCACATGATTGTCCCCCCTCGGCCATTGTGCACAGTACGAATGAAAACGAGTTTTTGAATATTGATTCTAAATCGTTCACCTTTTTACACTGGAATGTTAACGGGTTAATTTCAAAACTACGCGACAATGATTTTGTCTCGTTTGTTCGTACGTTTGATATTATTTCTTTGGTTGAAACTTTTGTGGAAGATTTTCACTCTTCTGTATTTTCTGATTATGAAGTTTATTGTAAACCAGCTATGAAGCTCTCAGCTCGTGGTAGACACTCGGGTGGTTTGTTGTGTCTGATAAGAAAGGAGCTTTGCTCATTTGTAAAACTCTTGAATATTCAGTCGGATAATTTCTTTGCGTTTATAATTGACAAATCTGTGTTTGGTACCATTAAAAATGTATTATATGTGTGTGCATATGTGCCTCCTGTGGATTCACCATATTACTTGCACTTCAATCTTGAAAATGGAATAAGTTTATTGTCTGAATTTATATATGACTGTATGCTTTCTTGTGAGGTATAGACAGATGGGGAGAGAAAAAAAGAGAGTTAAGAAAAGGGAAAAAGGGAAGAGAATTTATCATTATTCAGATTTTGAAATAGATTACTTACACGGACTTCATTCGTGTTTCAGCCCTTTCCAGTGCTGTGGCAGCACCAGTTAGGCGACTGAGGCAGTCGCACAAATATTTGGGCTACAGTGCTGCGGCAGCACCTAATCGTCTCCAGGGTTGGAGAATCGAGCTGTAGAAGACAACGACTGCACCAGTCGTGAGAAAACAAAGCATTTGTCTTGTTGACTCATAATGACTTTTAATTGTCCCCCCTTAGATTGGAACTCACTTGATATACCTATATTTTAAGCCATCTTTTTGATTTTTCTTTGAAAATATACACATTGTTTCTCCAGTGAGGAGGAGAAACCGGTAAAAGATATATTTGTGAAGTATTATGTATAATGAGATGAAATTTGGTCCCAACTAGTGGATCTGTGGAATGATTGTACCTCCACTGGAGAGGAGGAATGAAAAATAATTCCTTGAAAACAAACCAGTTGAATGTGATGGAAAATTGATTATTGTTTAGTAAATTATTCCCCGGAGAGGAGGGGGAGAAGAAGAGTTATTGTAGTGCGCCTTCTGGTTGTTTGGAGAGAGTGCGTGTGCACAGAGTAAATGCTGAGCTGAGTGTGTGCATGCATTTATGCACAGTGTGACAGTGGTGACCCCGACTAGGACTAGAACTTAGGACATAGGACAAGGGGTTTTTTGGTACCCCCTCCAAGAAAAAAAAGATTTCTATTTGTACCCCTCCAGAAGAAAAAAAATAAGATACCCCTCCAAGGAAAGGATTAAGATTTCTATTTGTGCAAAAAAAAAACAAAAAAAAAAGTATTATTGATTGTTGTCATTATTGTTTGTAGTATTTATTTTTCATTTGTTTCTGTATGTGTGTTTTCGAGTGTTTCAAATTCCTTTTGTTTGCTCTACTCTGTTAGGATTTTTTTTTGTAGGATTTTCTTTTGACCCTTTCCCCCCTCAGGACCGATAGCCTCAACCTCCTCTTGCTCGTACCTGGCAGCAAGGGGGCAGGGCGTTGAGGAGTCGCTGTCCTTCCCTTAGCTTAGATTTTGTTTCGTCCCCTTCCCCAGGACTGATAGCCCCAACCTCTTCCTGCTCTGTTTTAGCAGGGGGGCATGGCGTTGGGGAGTCAATAGTCCCTCCCTTTCTCATTACTGTTTAATTCTTTATCTTTCCTCTCGTTTTATTTGGATTTTTCCCCTTTCCCCTCTGAGTGTGGGATCGACTTCACCTCCGTCACTCAACTAGTGTAGGTGGTGGAGTGGATTACCGCTCACTCCAAATAAACGTCTTTTTTTGATTATCTTTTGGGTTTTGGGTTGTTTTTTTTTGTGTGTGTGTTTTTCTGATTGTATATTTATTAGATTGTTTATTGCATTGAGTTTTAGTATATTGTGTGTATTATTATTTGAATACTTCCCCGTCTCCAGCTTTACGGGAGACAGTTGCCATTAGGGTGCTGTCTGAGGGCCTCTCGCTTTTTCTGATTTCCCCTATCTATACCGGACCTGTCTATTCTTTCATTTCCTTTTCACCCCCTTTACAAAAAAAAAATCTCCAAACCTTCTCTTCAATAGGCGCCTATCTAGTTTCATTTCATCAGTGTCATCTTTTAGGTAGGATTTCCGTTAGTGTACGTTTTCTCCCCCTCTTTTTAATTGCTCGTTAATTCATTTGTTTTGTAACTTTGTATTCACTTATTGTTTAAGGCGATTCATTTGTTTTGTGAACTCATCTATTTTGTTGTACCAAGAGACTAAGTAAGAAAGTAACAAGTACAATAAGAACAGTTAAGAACATAAACATTATAAAGAATTTATTTCCGGGAAAAAACTTTATATTTTGTCTGTTTTCTTTTCATTCGGAAAAAAAGAGTTATTAGTATTGCATTTCATTTTCTTAGCTGTCTTTTTCCCTTTCGGAAAGAATATTGGTGAAAATCTCTTTTGGAAAGATCACATTGCCACTTCTTATTAGTGCTTCTCTTTTGTAAGCCTTTATTATTTTTCTGTTTATACCGGCATTTAAATTCTGTATTTGTACATACTGTAACAAGGTTGGTGTTTTTTTTTTGGAAACGTATATAACATCACATATCGCCTTATTTTAATCATATTTAGTCACTGTTTCTTGTTTCTTTGTGGTAACTATTCATGATGGAAAATTTTGATGAATATGTACGACAGGCCGAGCGTTTAGGCTTTGAAGGTGATAAATTAGCAAACTATGTCCAACAATGTCTGGATAGGGCAGACAGAGAGAGAGAGAGAGAGAGAGAGAGAGAGAGGAAAAACAGAGACAACTAGAAGAAAAAGATAAAGAACGACAAGAAAAGGATAAAGAACGACAAGAAAAGGATAAAGAACGACGAGAAAAAGATAAAGAACGACAAGAAAATCTAAAAAGATTAGAGTTTGAAGAGAAAAAACTACAGAAAGAGATGGAAGAAAATAAAAAAAGGTTAGAGTTTTAAGAAAATAAACTACAGACAGAGAGAGAGGAGGTTCAGAGAAAACTAGAGCTAGAGGATAAGGATAAGGAACGGCAGTTTAAACTGAGACAACTTGAATTAGAGACTGATGCGGAAATTAAAAAATTACAGGCATTGAGAGAACCTCTACCACCTCCATCGGTCGGTTCCACGAGTTCATTTCATCTGAAGTCAACATACATTCCAAAGTTGCCGCCGTTCGAAGAAAAAACCGATGATATTGACAGTTTTCTTTTTCGGTTCGAGAACCACGCTACTTCTTGTGGTTGGCTGAAGGAGAAATGGACGTTGTTTATCGCATCGCTGTTTAAGGGAAGTGCTTTGGCACTATACCACACACTTGCGGCAAAGGAAGGGTTGACTTGGGACCAGTTAAAAGAAGAACTCTTAAAGAAGTTTCAGTGTTCAGCTGACCGTTTTCGTGAGCGTTTCCGATCTATTCATCCTGACAAGGGAGAATCATTTCCGTCTTTTTTGATAAGAATGAGTCGTTGTTTAGATAGACGGATAGAGCTAACAAAGACGAGTAAGACTTTCGAAACACTGCGAGATTTGCTACTTCGAGAGCAACTTTTTCAAAGCGTCAGCAAAGATTTGGCCACTTTTCTTAACTAAAGACAGTTCGATAGCGTTGACGAAATGTGTCAGATGGCGGATCAGTACTGTATTGCTCATCCGGATAAAGGTGTTGCCCGCAAGGAAAATTCGTCCCTTTTCGAGTCTCACGCGGCATTTCAGATACATTCTGGACAAGGAAACTTTAGAAGAGGAAATCGCGCTTCATTCCAAGGTCCGCACTCTTACACGTCTTTTGGCAACAGACAACGACCTTTCCGTGGTCAAGGCCATGTCGGTTCTGGCGATTTCCATCAGTACGAATATTCACCACCGGAAAGACCTTTTCCTTTCCGAGGGCGTGGTGAACAACAACCGCAAAGACCCTTTGGTCCAGTTCGTGGGCAAGGTCGAGGTTCACAGACTAATGGTAACCAGTTGTCCGCCAACCAAACCATGCGTTGCCACTTTTATGAGTGCAAATTCCATTTGAAACGGGACTGTCCTTTCAAAGGAAGTGGAGCAAAGACTGGATTTGTTTCAACTACATGTGAAGAAGGTCTTGTTTTGGCACCAGATCAGTCCATTGATGGTCTTCTTTTGGAGGATTGTGCCATTAATGGTTTACTGGGTTCTGTTTTGCGAGATACAGGTTTTACCACAGCTGGTGTAAGGAAATGTTTTGTTCTACCAGACCAATATCTTGACAGTGTTCAGAGATGCAGATCGTTTGGTGGAAAAATTGAAACTTTTCCACTTGCAAACATTTCCGTTGATACACCATACTACTCCGGGTCACTTACCGCCTGTGTTATTGAGAATCCAGTTTGCGATTTGATTTTGGGAAATCTACCAGGTGTTGCAACAGTACATGGTGGTGCCGGAGGATCTTTCGTTCCATGCCTCATCAGTACAAGGTCAAAAGTCGTAGAGCAGGGAAAACCCACAAAACCGCTCACGGTTTCAAAATTAGATGAACTGAAAGTTACACCAGACATTTTGAAGACTATGCAGAGAAGCGACAAGACATTGACTACTGTACTTTCTACTGCAAAGCAGAGTGTCTCTGACGAACCAACGGACAAGCCGACGTACATACTGGACTCTGACATCCTCTACAGGCATGTACCTGGACAAGACAACAAACAGATTGTGGTTCCCAAAGTGAAAATGACAAATACTGAAAAGGTGTTCCATGTAAACATGCTAAAAAAAGTATGTTGAACGTACAAATGTTGCCATTAATGAGTCAATTGAATGGATGTGTCCAGTGTCTGAAACAGATGTGGCTGTTACAGAAATCATTGATTCTGATTTTGTACCTGATGTCACATACAGAGACAGAGCAAAGACTGTGCAAACAGCAAATGTGGGATTGTTAACATCTACCAGTATAGATGATACTGTACCTCTGCCCGTTCTTTCTGTCCAGGGAGAAACTTATCCTGATGTTGTTGTGTGTGATGATCTATCTTTGATTCAGAAGGAACAATTGGAAGGTATTTTGAAGGACTTTCAGGATGTTCTGACTGATACCCCAGGGACAGTGACAGCAATTGAACCCCATACTATTCACTTGAGTACGGAAAACCCAGTCCGAGTCAAACCATACCCTCTCCCATTTGCGAAAAAACAGGTTGTCGAAAGAGAGATTCAGGTCATGCTTGGGTTGAAAGTTATTGAACCGTCCTCATCACCATACAGCTCACCAGTTGTATTGGTGGACAAACCTGATGGCTCGGTGCAGTTTTGTATTGATTACAGGAAGTTAAACAAAATCACTGTGTTTGATGCAGAACCTATCCCAGACATTGAGGAACTTCTTTGTCAACTGTCAGAAGGAAAATATTTTGTCAAAATAGATTTCACTAAAGGATATTGGCAAATCCCGATGGCTGAAGCAGACAAGGAAAAAACAGCTTTTCAGACACCTTTTGGACTGTTTCAATGGACGAAAATGCCATTTGGATTACAAAACGCCCCAGCTTCTTTTGCCAGAATGATGCGCGCACTAAAACTTCATGAGTGTGGAGCAGTAAGTTTTTTTGATGACATTTTGCTTGCTGCAAAGTCATGGAATGATCTTCTGGGAAACTTGAGAGCTGTTTTTTGTAAACTCCGGAATTTTGGTCTGACGGCTAGACCGTCCAAAATTCGTGCTGGATTCCAGACTCTTGAGTTTTTGGGTCATGTCATTTCTGTTGGGAAAATGACACCAGAGGAAAAGAAAGTAGAAAAGATCTTGGCCTTGAAGAGACCCAGTACAAAGAAACAGATCAGATCACTCATTGGATTGTTGTCCTATTACAGAAGATATGTACCACACTTTGCGTCATTGACAGCCCCTTTGAGTGACTTAACAAAAGGAACAAAAAACAAAAGTATCGTCTGGTCAGATGAGTGCCAGAAAGCTCTGGAATGTGTTCAAGATGCCCTCAATTCATTCCCTGTGCTGCTTTTGCCCTCTCTTTCAGAGGATTTTGTTTTGAGAACTGATGCCAGCTCCAAAGGCATGGGAGCTGTACTGTTGCAGGAAAAGAATGGATTGTTACACCCTGTCCAATATGCAAGTAAAAAGTTCTCTAACACACAAGTCAAATACTCAACAATTGAGAGGGAGTGTCTTGCCATTGTTTGGGCTTGTGAGAAATTTGCCAGATTCCTGACTGGAAGACAGTTTCGGTTACAAACCGACCACAGGCCATTGACGTTTTTGCAGTCGTCCAAGACCAAAAATAGCAGGCTGCTGAGATGGGCTTTGTCATTGCAGGAGTTCAAGTTTGACATTGAGCCATTACCTGGAACTCAGAATGTCATGGCAGATTTTTTGTCTCGTGCGTGAGTGCACAGTATCCTTCGTGCTGCTGTAACTGCTGTTTGTTTTCATTGTGGACAGATTTTTTATTCTGCTGTTTGTTTTCATTGTAGAAAGACTTGATTGATATTTTGGCAGGGTTATGTCTGCTAACATCAGTCTGAATTGATAAGTAGTTGTGACTGGATCTTTCTCCAAAAGTGCATATGTATTGGCATTGGTGGCTCATTGTAGGATGCTGTTTTGTGAATGTGTGCAGAATAGTTCATTTGATGTCTTACAAGTGTTGTTGTTTTTTTTTCACGTCGGTCCATTATGAAGAATGGAAAAAAAAGTGGTTAACTTTCGAGTGGACTACTATATTGTATATTTTTGCTTGAACACTTTTCACTTGCCAATTTTTTTTTTTCATCATGTGAGTCATGAGGAAATTCTCATTTTGTGATGATGTTGGGACATATGATTATGTGTCAACAGGCTAGAAAAAAACTGTTTACATTTTGGTATATATAAACATCATTGGTGTTTGGAATAATCAGTATCATATGTTTTTCGTGTCAATGTAACTTGTGATTTGTGGTGATGGAGTATGAATTTGTTTTTTTTAAAAGTAAACAAAACTGATTGTTTTTTTTTTTTCTCAAACTAAGATTTTGGAATGTGATTTTTGATCTTTATGATGTTCATAAAGGCTAGTTCTATGCATTGATGGAAACTCTTGAATGATGAAAAATTGATGATTGATGGCTGAGGTTGTATATTAACTAGATATGTATGTGTATTTAAAAAAAATTTTTCTTGGCGAAAGTTTTTTTTTTCACCCCGGGATGGGGGGTGTCATGTGATGTAGCCTCACATGGCGACATGTGACGTTCCGTCGCGTACGCCCTTATTTGTTATAAAGCATTTCCCTAGGTAGGGAAGAGAAAAGATAAAAGAAACAATAATTTGTATGGCCTGACCAGTGTGATCGGTGTCGCTGGTGGCTATTAAAACAGTTCAGTGAATGGACAGACGTTGTCCATTGGTCAGCAAACAAGGGCTGGTAATGCGTAGAGTTAGACGTGTACTCACTGAACGTGTACTCAAAAAGAGCGCGGGAGGGAAAAATAAGGAATAGGAAGGAGATGGCTTGGGGACACTGACCGGACAGGTTGTTTGAAGAACGAGTTCCACCTTCAATTCACCATTACCAGGTGAGGTATAGACAGATGGGGAGAGAAAAAAAGAGAGTTAAGAAAAGGGAAAAAGGGAAGAGAATTTATCATTATTCAGATTTTGAAATAGATTACTTACACGGACTTCATTCGTGTTTCAGCCCTTTCCAGTGCTGTGGCAGCACCAGTTAGGCGACTGAGGCAGTCGCACAAATATTTGGGCTACAGTGCTGCGGCAGCACCTAATCGTCTCCAGGGTTGGAGAATCGAGCTGTAGAAGACAACGACTGCACCAGTCGTGAGAAAACAAAGCATTTGTCTTGTTGACTCATAATGACTTTTAATTGTCCCCCCTTAGATTGGAACTCACTTGATATACCTATATTTTAAGCCATCTTTTTGATTTTTCTTTGAAAATATACACATTGTTTCTCCAGTGAGGAGGAGAAACCGGTAAAAGATATATTTGTGAAGTATTATGTATAATGAGATGAAATTTGGTCCCAACTAGTGGATCTGTGGAATGATTGTACCTCCACTGGAGAGGAGGAATGAAAAATAATTCCTTGAAAACAAACCAGTTGAATGTGATGGAAAATTGATTATTGTTTAGTAAATTATTCCCCGGAGAGGAGGGGGAGAAGAAGAGTTATTGTAGTGCGCCTTCTGGTTGTTTGGAGAGAGTGCGTGTGCACAGAGTAAATGCTGAGCTGAGTGTGTGCATGCATTTATACACAGTGTGTAACAGATACTTTCATTGTTTGCTACAGAATGCAGTGGTATATCAGACAGGGATAGATCCACAGGGTCAGGGTGTGACTAATAGTACCTTCATTGTTACAGAATGCTGTGGTATATCAGACAGGGATAGATCCACAGGGTCAGGGTGTGACTAATAGTACCTTCATTGTTACAGAATGCTGTGGTATATCAGACAGGGATAGATCCACAGGGTCGATGGTGTGACTGATACATTCATTGTTTGCTACAGAGTGCAGTGGTATATCAGACAGGGATAGATCCACAGGGTCAGGGTGTGACTGATAGTACCTTCATTGTTAGTTACAGAATGCAGTGGTATATTAGACAGGGATAGATCCACAGGGTCAATAGTGTGACTGATACCTTCATTGTTGCAGAATGCTGTGGTGTTTCAGACAGGGATAGATCCACAGGGTCAGTGGTGTGACTGATACCTTCATTGTTACAGAATGCTGTGGTGTTTCAGACAGGGATAGATACACCGGGTCAATGGTGTGACTGATAGTACCTTCATTGTTTGTTACAGAATGCTGTTGTATATCAGACAGGGATAGATCCACAGGGTCAGTGGTGTGACTGATAGTACCTTCATTGTTACAGAATGCTGTGGTATATCAGACAGGGATAGATCCACAGGGTCAATGGTGTGACTGATAGTACCTTCATTGTTACAGAATGCTGTGGTATATCAGACAGGGATAGATCCACAGGGTCAATGGTGTGACTGATACCTTCATTGTTACAGAATGCTGTGGTATATCAGACAGGGATAGATTCACAGGGTCAGTGGTGTGACTGATAGTACCTTCATTGTTACAGAATGCTGTGGTATATCAGACAGGGATAGATCCACAGGGTCAGGGTGTGACTGACAGTACCTTCATTGTTTGTTACAGAATGCTGTGGTACATCAGACAGGGATAGATCCGCAGGGTCAGTGGTTTGACTGATAGTACCTTCATTGTTTGTTACAGAATGCTGTGGTGTCACGACCTGTCTGACACACAGACAGGCGTGAGGGCCTTGACCTGAAACTTTTTCCACTGTCAGGTAGTTTTTTTGTTTGCACTCGAAGACCTCTGTGTTCACCCCAGAAACCAGTGTCATGTTCAGGTTGAGCCTAAGAAACCCTCGTGCTTTATGCGCATCATTCAATTTAGCTTTCTGTCGCCTGTCTCAAGGGCAAATGCTAGGGGAACTAACTCTAGTAGGCCTGCCGGAGTTCTCCTCCCCTGTTAGTATTTAAGAGGATAATGTGTTCTAGAATGGGGGAACTCAGCTACGCGAAGCGGGTTACGTCGGGCTCTCGTTGGTCGTCCCTCCGAGAGGAGCCTCATATACTACTGATGTCTTGTCGAACAGTGGTAACACCTTTCGATAGGTCTTGAGGCCAACACTGCGAAGTTGTCTCATTCCGACCTCCTCCACGAGCCGAATGGGCTCTCTGTTCCAGGGCTTTGTGGCCCGCAGCCTTAGTCTGGGCCTGGGAGTGACGAGCTGCCGTAGGTCGCTGGGTCCTCGCTACAGGTGAGCAGTGTCACCAGGGGACCGTCGAGGAGAAGCCTGCACGGCCCTGCCTTGGAGACGGTTCTACATCCCTGTCCTGGAACAGCCCATCCGGCACTCTCCGTCCCCGTTGTTCCTTTCCTCCCCCCCCCCCCCCCCCCCCAGTCCCGCGCAGCAACGCTTCAAGAGTTCCCGACTGCAGCGGCGCAGATTGGGGCGTGGGAGTCGACAGGAGTGCCAAACATCACCATCGCCATCTACACCACCATGGTCTCGTGTCACGTCCGAAACATTTCATCATTCGTCATTCCGTCATGTACATGTGATCGTCCAGTGAATCAGTGCGTCGTTTAATAAACCTACTCCAGCGTGCCTAGTCATGGACGCCGCCTAAGTCTAAGCGCCAAGACAGCCTGAGTGACTAAGAGAGACCAATTGCCCCATTCTGTGCCGAGCTGCGGCTTGGGTGTTCGGTTTCTAAGGACAGCGACGCCTACTGGGATTGAACACACACCAACACACACGCTACGTATCATCACCCATTTATGCACATTTGGAGAGTCATCGTTGTTTTTTTTTTGTTGATATGCTATGATGATTGCTTTTGAATTTAATATATATGTCCATATGGTTAATGTTGATGAGGAGGCTCCCCATGGTTTCCCTTGCCTGTTTTCGCTTACTCGTTGCTACAGATCCCTGGCCGCGGCCGACTGAGGTCCCCAAAGTTTTTTTTTTTATTGTGTTATACCCCTAGACTTCATACCCCAGGGGATCTGTATTTCATATCTATACTCAAATATTCCTGGCGTGTCGGTTGGACCCTTGGTGCTGCTTAGAAATAATATTGTCAATAATTAGCATTAAAAAGGTTCCCCTTTTGGATTGGGATCCTGGAGAGGCAGTTGCTGTTCCGTCGTTTTGCTGGAGGGGTGACTGGTGTGAGTCAGTGTGGAGTCTGCTGCCGGTGAACGGGAGGGGGTGTTGCTGTCTTCCTGGTGACCCCTAGGGATCGCTGGTGGGGCACGTGACATGTGGTATATCAGACAGGGATAGATCCACAGGGTCAATGGTGTGACTGATAGTACCTTCATTGTTACAGAATGCTGTGGTATATCAGACAGGGATAGATCCACAGGGTCAGTGGTGTGACTGATAGTACCTTCATTGTTACAGAATGCTGTGGTATATCAGACAGGGATAGATCCACAGGGTCAGGGTGTGACTGATAGTACCTTCATTGTTACAGAATGCTGTGGTATATCAGACAGGGATAGATCCACAGGGTCGATGGTGTGACTGATACCTTCATTGTTTGTTACAGAATGCTGTGGTATATCGGACAGGGATAGATCCACAGGGTCGATGGTGTGACTGATAGTACCTTCATTGTTACAGAATGCTGTGGTATATCAGACAAGGATAGATCCACAGGGTCAATGGTGTGACTGATAGTACCTTCATTGTATGTTACAGAATGCTGTGGTATATCAGACAGGGATAGATCCACAGGGTCGATGGTGTGACTGATAGTACCTTCATTGTATGTTACAGAATGCTGTGGTGCAAAAGGCAGTGATTGATCCAGTCAGAAAGTGAGTCCTTTATGCTTTGCCATGTTTGTCAAGTGTGAAGTCAGCTAACAAGTACGTTTTTTTTGTTCGTTTTTTTTAGGTCATTATTGTTATGGTGAAGAGTATTGAATGTATCTAATTAACAGACATTTGGTCATTATGGTTATGGTGAAGAGTATTGAATGTATCTAATCAACAGACATTTGGTCATTATTGTTATGGTGAAGAGTATTGAATGTATCTAATTAACAGACATTTGCAAACAACAAAGGCATGCGTAAAACTACACAGTAAATAAGTGTTATCAAACACCAACACACAAATGCATTCCACCATCAAATGGCCACACCACATCTAACTCTTCTGCTACATAGCCCAGCATCCCACCATCAAATCACCACACCACATCTAACTCTTCAGCTACATAGCCCAGCATCCCACCATCAAATCACCACACCACATCTAACTCTTCTGCTACATAGCCCAGCATCCTACCATCAAATCACCACACCACATCTAACTCTTCTGCTACATAGCCCAGCATCCTACCATCAAATCACCACACCACATCTTTATGACATAGCCCAGCATCCCACCATCCAATGACCACATCACATCTAACTCTTCTGCTACATAGCCCAGCATTCTCTTTCCCACTCTCCACCCATTCGCCACTTCCGAAACAAAACGATTAATATTTCAAAATGGAGTGACTGACGGCGGAGAACGAAGCAAAATTTAGAAAGAGAGGGTGTTAGTTACCGCCAATGACATTGACAAACAATGTCTTGTCATGTGCTTTGTTTGTCAATGTCATTGGCGGTAACTAACACCCTCTCTTTCAAAACGATTAATAATAGATTGACGTACAGATGAAAACCTGTAACCAATATAACCACATCACCATTCCAAACAATACTAGCATAATAGCATTTAATCAGAAGAGAAAAATTCTCTGGTTTGATTTCAAAGAGAGCAGTGAGGCAGGGTATCTAGTTAATGTGTGAGCTTGGTCCAAATGAAATGAGGTTGATGGGCAAAGGACCATTAATAACAAACTTTAGTTGGACAGACATAGCTGCCAGCTGCTATGCTTTTGGCAGAGATTGCTATGACTTTCTTGACCATACTACATCCCTTTGTTTTGTGACAAAAACAAACCACCGAAAAACAGAAATTGAAAAAAAAAAAAAAAACCTTCATGGATTAATGGTGGCTTAAACCAAATGGGAACGACATAGATTAGTACACTGTATTTAAAATGAAAAAAAGAAAAAAAAAGAAAGCAAAGATCAGTAAGGAGACAAAGAAAAAAGCTGAAGAAGAATTGCTAAGACAATCACAATTTTTGCTGCCTTATCGATCAGTTTTTTTTTCCTTTTTTTTTTTTTTTTGTCAGTCATGTTGATTTTATTGTGGGTCAAGCTGGAAACCGATGACCTTTTGGCTAGTGAACAGTGCGGGTTCCGGAAGTACCACTCGACAGTTGACCATTTAATCCGTCTGGAAACAACCATCCGCAACGCCTTTGTCAATAAACAGCATGTGGTCGCTATCTTTTTCGACCTCGAAAAAGCGTATGACACCACGTGGAAATCAGGAATTCTTATGGACCTGCACAGACTTGGTTTTCGTGGTCACCTGCCTCTGTTTATACAGAACTTTTTGGCTGATCGACAGTTCCAGGTGCGTGTTGGCACCACACTCTCTGACATCCATGGGCAGGAGTTGGGTGTCCTTCAAGGGAGCATCCTTTCTCCTGCCCTTTTCAGCATTAAAATCAACAACATTGTGAAATCTGTAAGCCAGGGTTCTGAGTCCTCACTGTTTGTTGATGATTTTGCGCTGTACGCAGTTGGAGCTTCTTACGCCACCGTACAGCGTCGACTCCAACTTTGTGTCAACAAGATCCAACAGTAGGCCGAGGAAAACGGGTTTACCTTCTCACGTACCAAAACTCAGTCAATCCATTTTCACAATTTTCGTCAATTTTTTGCTGATCCTGAAATTCGTCTGGACAAGTCCATCATTCCAGCTGTAAAAGAAGCCAAATTCCTGGGAGTTATTTTTGACCAAAAACTTAACTTTCTCAGCCACATCAAAAACCTCAAAACTTCTTGCCAGAAAGCTCTGAATATTCTGCGGGTCGTAGCACACACTGACTGGGGCGCTGATAAGAAAACTTTGCTGCACCTCTACAGAGCCTTGGTCCATTCCAAACTGGACTATGGTTGTGCTGTTTACGGCTCTGCAAGACCGTCTTACCTAAAACTCTTGGACCCTATCCATCATCAAGGGCTTCGTCTCTGTCTTGGAGCATTCCGCACCACCCCTGTGTACAGCCTGTACGCAGAGGCAGGTGAACCCTCACTGTCCAACCGCAGGCTGAAAATGTCTCTAAATTACTATATCAGACTGTTCTCAAAACCGCAGAATCCTGCCTATGACTTGTCTTTGACCCCCAGTTTCAAAGCAAATTCGAAACCAACCCTAACTGTATTCCGCCGTTTGGTGTTCGTATGCAGCCTCATGTGCGGAATGCAGGTCTAGACCTAGGAGTTGTGTGGGATTTTTCCAAATTTCCAGATCAGCCTCCGTGGACCTTTTTCACACCAGGGATTCGTTTTGATCTTGCAGCTTTTCGTAAAGAGTCTACCAGCTCTCAGGCATACAAGGCCTTGTATGCTGACCTCTGTTCAAAATTCCCATCTTATCAGAAAATTTTCACTGACGGTTCCAAGTCTGAAGATGGAGTGGCCTGTGCAGCCTATCGCCCTGGTGCTCCTTCTCAGATACTGTTAAAACATATACCTCCAGATGCTTCTGTCTATTCTGCTGAACTTACTGCTCTGGTTCTGGCATTGAAGATAATTTCACAATCTACGAAGAGGGACTTTCTGGTTCTGTCGGATTCGCTGTCAGCTTTGGAGGCCATAGCTGGCTGCAACCTTCAGCATCCAGAACATTTACATTTCTTTGAACTTTTTAGCAAGTTGAAAGCGGATGGTTACAATATTATTCTGGCTTGAGTTCCTGGTCATGTTGGCATCGGAGGGAACGAAATGGTTGATCGTTTAGCCAAGAATGCCACAAGAGAGAAATTGTCCAACATATATATCCCTTGCTCAGATCTGAAACCCAAAATTAACGATTTATTGAGAGACCTGTGGCAGGAGGATTGGAATACACAGACGGATAACAAACTCTTTCAGATCTGTCCAAACCTTAAAGAGTTCCTCCCATCTACGTCTGGTGGTCGTAAAGAAGAAACAGTTCTGTGCCGGCTGCACACCGGCCATTCGTATTTTACCCATTCGTACCTTTTAAAGAGCGAGGAAGCGCCGTGGTGCATTCCATGTCATGTGCCTTTCACAATGAAACATATTCTTTTAGAGTGTTGGGACTTGCACGATGTGAGACACAAACATTTTATAGCAGAGTCCATGAAAATCCTGTTCAGAGATGTCCCGCCTGACGTGATCTTTGAGTTTTTGAGAGAGATTAACATTTTTCATCTGATTTAAGATTTTCCGGACGAAAGATTTTTAACGAAGTTTCTGGTGCGTTTTAGAAGATGTCATTTCAAGAGATGTATGAAAGTTTTTTTTTTTGTTGTTTTTTTTTTTAATATATATATGACTTGTGAGTTGATTTTAACGTGGTGACAGCCCTGATGTGGCCCTCTGCGGTCGGCTGGGCTATAAGCAACATTATCTTATCTTATCTTGTGGGTCAAGACACAACCACATAATAGCCAAACAGCAAGCGTTCTGTCTTCTTAATCTTCCAGAGAAGAAAGCAACAGAATGATATCCCCACTACAGCTTAAACTGTCGCATCCCAAAGGACATGGTGTGTGGCAAGCTGGCTACAGGCTCCAGACCCACAGGACGGCCCACCCAACGCTACAAGGATGTATGCTAGCACGACCTGAGGGCAGGCAGCCTTGCCCCAGCAGACCTGGAGACAGCAGCTTCAGACCGTGTCAGCTGGCAGTCCACCATCAAGGCCTGCATCAAACAAGCAGAGCAGAGGAGAGAGGCCCGGTGGGAAGAACGGAGGTGCCGCAGACGGCAGAGAATTGCGTTGGCACCCACAGACACTCGTGACAGAGACTTCACCTGCAGCAACTGCAACAGAGTCTGCTACTCAAGAATTGGGCTCTTTAGCCACAGCATTCCCTGCAACTCCACAACTGACTGATCCATGGCACAACATGATTGTCTCTCCAGACAGACAGATGCCAACTTACTGCTTAGAGTTGCATCACATACAAGTGCTACTGTTAAACTTAAAATGCTGTTCATGACATGTTTAAATGCTTGTTTGTGCTTTCAAGGCTTTGCAGCTGTGGAGGGAGAGAGGGCATGGGGGAAGAGAAGCGTGGCAGCTGTGACCTTGGTGTTGGAGAAGAACCTGACTTTCAGAACTATTCTTAGTGAGTCCGCCAAAATCAAGGACAAACAAGTTGCAAGACAAAACATGACGTGTTTCGACCTCTTAGGTCTTCTTCAGGCAAGATAAACAACACTCAGGACAACAAAAATGAAGAACCAGCAATCACTTATCCTGTCATTGTTTGTCCTTGGTTTTGACGGACTTGCTAAGAATTATTCTTAGAATTTGTTTCAATTTCCGCCTGCTGCCACCTCACTTTGAAACTGGGAAGAACCTGTTTTTAATGCACCTGTTGTTCATCAGTGATTGATGGTATTAAGAAGAACCTGTTTTTAATGCACCTGTTGTTCGTCAGTGATTGATGGTATTAAGAAGAACCTGTTTTTAATGCACCTGTTGTTCATCAGTGATTGATGGTATTAAGAAGAACCTGTTTTTAATGCACCTGTTGTTCATCAGTGATTGATGGTATTAAGAAGAACCTGTTTTTAATGCACCTGTTGTTCATCAGTGATTGATGGTATTAAGAAGAACCTATTTTCAATCCACATGTTGTTGTTCATCAGTGATTGACAGGAGCTGCCGTGGCGGTGACTGACAGTGGCCGTGTTGGTGTTTCAGGTTGAACACCATTTTCCCCAACGTCCAGGCAGCAGTGAAACGCAGGGAGCAGTCTTTACAGGTGATGAGTGGAGAGGGAGATAGGAACAGTCCCCAGGTCTGTTGGGTGTGAGACAGGGAGGGAATGGGGTGGGGGTGGGGAGTGCAAGGGGAAGTAGGTACAGTGTGCAGGTCTGGGAGGGAGGGGTGGGGGCAGACCATGCATGCTGCATCCAGACTGTCCTGGCTGACTGCTTGGTGTGAGCAGCCCCATGCCAGAGCGGCAGTGACAGTGGCGCCATCACCTGGGTGAAGTGTTGGTCTGTGGGTGTGGCCGTCATTCTTTCTGCCAGCACTGATCTTCCGCTGTGCTCAACTGTTTCTCATCTGGAGATAGAACCTTGGACAGTCAGTTTACCATGAAGTCATAATAACCATGATGTAATTAAATAGATTCAGTGATGTATCAGTACTTCAGTGTAAAATTTACCATGATGTGTTAGATTCAGTGATGTAACAGTACTTTGATGTAAAATTTACCATGATGTACTAGATTCAGTGATGTAACAGTACTTCGATGTAAAATTTACCATGATGTAATAGATTCAGTGATGTAACAGTGACTTTGATGTAAAATTTACCATGATGTAATAGATTCAGTGATGTAACAGTACTTTGATGTAAAATTTACCATGATATAATAGATTCAGTGATGTAACAGTACTTCAGTGTAAAATTTACCATGATGTAATAGATTCAGTGATGTAACAGTACTTCGATGTAAAATTTACCATGATGTAATAGATTCAGTGATGGAACAGTGACTTTGATGTAAAGCTTACCATGGTGTAATACTTGCTGTGGTGTAATGGTGACCATGATGTAAGTGTTGCCATAGTAACTGGCTGACGCTGTGCTACAGGAGCTGCAAAAATGTCACAGTAAAGTCAGCAAATACCAGGAGCGTGACCGCACCGGACCCAACATCGTCAAGTTGGACGCTGTGAGTATAGTAACTGACCGCTAGATATGTTAAACAATTGATCCAACATTGGCAGGCTGTATTGTAACTGACCGCTAGATATGTTAAACAATTGATCCAACATTGGCAGATTGCATGCTGTATTGTAACTGACCACTAGATCTTTTCTTCTTCTTCCTAAAAAACTGGTTCACTCAAAAATGAGTAGGTCACCAGCATGCATGTTAAGAAAAGGAAAGAGTGCGACTCAGCCTGTTGGCCCCTGGAGCAAAATTTGGCAACAAGGGGTCACACATGATATTTAAAAAGTTTAAAGCAATGGCCAGGTTAAGGCCTAGGTAACCATAAAATATCTGGGGAAGTTAAAATAGAAAAATCAGTCAATATGCAGATCTCAAGACTGTCGTATCAATTTGATTTTTAAAAGAGACTGCATTTGTGGCAATCTTGATGGCACCTGGCAGTGAGTTCCACAGCCTTGCAGAACTAGGATAAAATGAATGTAAATGGCTGTCAATATTTGATGCAGGTATGGCATAAGATTGACCGCCACTCTTTGTGATACTTTTATTCAATGCTAGTTGTTCCATTGGGATATCAGTTAGTTTAGCTCTGCCTTTGAAGAAGGTATTAAGTTTAATAACAGCTCTTCTCTCTTCTAAGGGTTTCCATTGTAATTTCCTCATGTTCTTCCTAGTATTCCCTTTCTCTCTGATATGGTTCCCTGTTACGAACCGTGCTGCTCTCTTCTGAATCTTTTCGAGGTTATCAATGTCCTTTAGATGGTAAGGATCCCAGACTGAGCAACCATATTCCAGTACTGGTCTAACCAGTGTTTTATAGCAGTCGTCCTTAACCTTTTTGGGGCAGTCGTTGATGTTCCTGTATAAAAAAGCTAAGATGTTGTTTGCTTTCTTACATACTAAATTGTAATGTTCTTCCATTTGAGATGACTATCTATAATCACGCCTAAATATTTTGCAGCATTGGTTTCTTTAAGAATGGTGTTGTGAATAGAGTATTCTGATCTAGTTGGTGAGTGTTTATTACATATACACAACACTTGGCACTTCTGGGGATGAAATTCCATTTTACAAGTTCTTTCCCACTCTTGTAAAGCATTTAGATCTTCTTGTAGAATGCGTGTATCATTCTTCCTTCTGATTGTTCTATATACTAAGTTGTCATCTGCAAAAAGCCTTATAGTAGTTCCAGGAGAGAGATTTCTACTTATGTAATTTGTATAAATTAAGAAAAACAAGGGCCCCAGAACAGTTCCCTGTGGTACACCTGACAAGACTGGTTTACAATTGGATGATGAGCCTTCCATAATAACTTTCTGTGCTCTCCCAACGAGGAATGATCTAAACCATTTTAGCAAAGAATCGCCAGTGCCGATGTGTTCTAATTTAAGTAGCAGGCCCTCATGGTCAACCTTATCAAAGGCTTTAGAAAAGTCTAATAAAATTGCATCTATTTGCTGTCTGTTGTTAAGACAGTTATTAAAATCATTGAGAGTTGTTATAAGTTGAGTCTCACAACTCCTTCGCTGTCTAAAACCATGCTGGGCATTATTTAAGAAGTCATATTTGTCAAGATGGTCCATTATGCTACTATATATTATATGTTCAAGTAATTTTGCTGATATGGATGTAAGAGATACAGGTCTGTAGTTCTCTGCTTTTGTTTTTTCACCCTTTTTGAATAAAGGGACAATGCTAGCATCTCGCCACTCACCAGGTATTACTTCCTGATCCAGTGAAGCTTGGAAAAGTAGTTGGTATACCTCAGTCAATTCACTGGCACATAATTTTAAGAGCTTGCCAGGAATGCCATCAGGACCAGTAGCTTTGTTTTCATTGATGTTGGTCAGTAACTTAAATACTCCTGCTTTGCTTACTTTGATATTTTGCATTTCGGGGAGCTTATCATCATCCTTTAGTCTAACGTTAATTAAAGGCTTGGGATTTGAGAAAACCGAGCAAAACTGATTGTTTAGTAAATTTGCTTTTCCTTCAGGGTCCTGTATTAAGTTATTCTGATTATTTCTCAGGTCTGGAATCCCAATATTGTCCTGTCCCTTACTCCTTATGTAAGACCATAATTTCTTGTTTTGATGATCACCTTCTGAAATCATCGAATTAACATAATTGGAGTGAGCCAGCCTACATTCCTTCTGACACCTTCTCTTAACCCGTTCCCTGCCTGGAACGTGTAACGCACGTCCCGAAAACTGCAAATCGCTACGCCCGGGGCGTGTGTGTCACGCCGTAACTTCATCACGGAAAGCAGAAAAATCTGCGTGGGAGACGACCGTCTAAAATGTTCTCACCTCTTCTACTGGTCAATGAAACAAACTGCAGCGTGACTGGAACACGACAAAAAAGCAGAAGAGCACACAAAACAAAGTGTGAAGTAACGCAGTTTTAATGCACGACACAAAACAGGACAAGAAATTTTCGGCAATATGCCTTCCTCAGCGACAAAAAAATAAAACCAGTACAGACAAAAACATGCACATGTGTGTCTTCTACTGGTGTCAAGGAATGGCCCCTTTCCCTTCACGCGAGCAGCCAGCTGACCATGTGTTATGCAAATTGCGAGTTGAGAGGTTACAGCTGATAAGCATATTCAAGATGGTAGCTCAACCTAACACTTCGTCGACGCCTCCCGTTTTCAAGCATTACACTGCGCTTGATGTTTTAGATGACGTTCTAAAGTATCAAGATAGTGATGAAGAAGACCTTTGAGGATCGGATCCTGATACTAGCGATGAGGAGGAGACGGATGGGAATCAGCACCATTCACTTTTATCGGAGATACATGCTGGTGATGACGTGGCTTCATTGTTAGTTGCACATGACAGCAGTGAATACAGCGGAAATAGCCGAACCCGTGCCATCAACGAGCACTGCACGCCCTCCTGTCATGACTGGAGAGGGTCGTGGATGTGGTTGGGGCTCAGGACGACGGCGAGGGTCCCGTGGAGGTGGCCGGGGAGTGTGGCATGGGGCGTGGTCAGTCCCAGCCTTGGTGGTGTTTTCACTGGGAATACTGGTCTGAAAGTCAACTGTGCCAATTGTAGGCTGCACAGAGCTCCAGTCTTCAGTTCCTTCATGACCAGAAACCGGATTCAGGCAAGTAGCTCTATTTTTCCTTTTTTTTTTCTTTTTTTTTTCTTTTTTGTTTGTTACTACTTGATTCTTTATTCCTCCACTATTTATTTTCTGTATTTCTCTTCTTTGCCATATTTCCTACTGAAATCACATAATTATGGCAAATAATGACTGTATGGATAGGTGAGACTGTGTGTGTGTGTGTGTGTGTGTGTGTGTGTGTGTGTGTATGTGTGTGTGTGTGCGCACATGTGTGCCTAAGCATTGTTTATTTCTGTATGCAAGTTTTCCATATAAGTTTGTTCATTTGTAAAGCACAGAAGCACTCATCCACAGCAGTTTTTTTTGTTTTTTTTTGTGCCATTGTGGTGTTTTTACATTCATGTGTGTGTGACCCTCCGGGGTTGCAACCTTGCCGTGGTCGGAGGGCTTGCGTGGTCCTGTGATCCCTTAGGCTTTGCTGGCGGGGGCATCAATACTTGATAGGCTGGTTTTCTTTACAATGCTTCTAGGCCTGAAAAGTCAGGATGCTATCTGGCCTAAGCACAACGTGGTAAGGAGTTGATGCCCCTGGTAGGGCTTCCCATGTCAGATAGGCTAAGGGTGAGGATCCTGACTAATAGTAACCCGCCTTTTTCCTTTTGTTGTTTTCTGCCATTCTTATTTGGCTCTTTTATATCTTCGTCTCCCCTTCAAGTCTTCTTTTCCACACTCTTTTTCTCTCTGTGGTCTTCTTAAGATCCGCCGCGTTTGCCGTGCGGTGCGACCTGTGATGGAGGGGGATGAGATCCTGGTGATTGAGAGGGCCAGCGCCCTCAACACATCACTTTGGCTCGGATCTCTCCTAGACAGGGGGTACACTCTGGCCCGGGTGTGTCAATCGGCTTCCCCTTCATGGGGCTGGGTCAAAACAGGCAGTTCTCCGGCTGGCCAAGGTAACCCCTGCAGTGCTCACCTCTCTGTTCCCGGGAGTTGGGCATGATCAGGGGGGATAGAGTTGGTAGGTTTCTGTCTGTTGTATATCTCTCCTGAAACCTGGAAGGGGTCAAGATAATGACTTCTTGGCCCTGGCCCCTTAGTTGGACTCCATGGTGGGTGGGTAAGGGAGAGATGAAATTTTATTCTTATAACTATGGCTTCTTTACCAAACAACCATCCCCCCAAAAAAAGAAAGGTGAATCTAATTTCACGAAGAATGTCGCAGGAGTCTGATGCAGACTCAGATTCCGATTTAGAAACAAGGAAGATGTCAGGATTTTGGTCCTCTTGGCTAGTAATGGAAAGCAAGGAGCAGGACAAACCAATTTCTGCACTAAGCCCGTTTGCAATACAGAAGGGCTTTCAAGGTATTGCAGGAGACCCACAGTCAATAAAACGACTCCGAAATGGTACGTTTCTTATCCAGTGCAAGAGTAAGAAACAATCAGAGCAGCTGCTGAAAGCTACAAAGCTGGTAGACAGAGAGATCCAGGTGACTCCCCATAAACAGCTGAATTCCTCTAAGGGAGTGATTCGATGCCCAGATCTTAAAGGTGTCTCAGAGGCGGAGATCAAGACAGAACTTACATCCCAAGGTGTGACAGAGGTGCATAGGGTGACAGTCAAAAAAGGTGCAGAAAGAGTGCCCACCAACACCCTCTTTCTGACATTCTGCAACCCTGTGCTGCCTCCGGTCATTAAAGTAGGGTACCTAAATGTCCGTGTCCAACTGTATGTCCCATCCCCGTTGAGGTGTTTCAGATGCCAGAAGTTTGGACATGTCAGAGACCGCTGTTCTGGGCAGGAGGTGTGTGGTGTTTGTTGCAAGGCAACCCATGATGGGCCGTGTAAAGACCCGGCGCATTGTGCGAACTGCGATGGCGACCATCCCTCCTCTTCACGCAACTGCCCTGTTTGGATCCAGGAGTCCAACATTCAGAAAGTTAGAACAGAAAAGAAGATCTCATTTTTTGAGGCATCGTAAGCAGGTTGTGGCAGTCAGACGCCAACAGCGTCTTCATATGCTTCGGCAATAAAGAAAGCATCGACCCGTTCAGTCTGCTGCCAGACTGATGAATTTATTTTCTCAAAGACATTACAAGGAAGACTGTTAAGCTCGGGTGGAAGCAAGTCCACCACCTCCCAACCCAAAGTGGGTGCCCCTGGTGGAGGCAAAAAATCCGCCACCCCTCAGACTGCCCAGCAGTCTACTCCATCTGCTGCTGGGCAGATGAAAAAGCCAGGCCTCCTGCCTCAAACTTCCTTGAGCAGTGCCCGTGCGGGCAAGGGAGTTCAACCAAGTGTGGAGATGGTGGAGATGAGGAAGAAACTTCCACCATCTCCAAAATCCAGGCCTTCTTCACCTGTGGGCAAGTCTGCCAGCAGGTCTGAAGACCCAAACAGTCCAGTGAAACTAAGCAATAAATTTGCTCCACTGAACGCAGACGATGAGAGGAGATGACCTGACTTCTCTCCTATTCATCCTCTGCACCATGGATAGTAGTAAACTAATCCATTGGAATATCCGTGGCCTAAATTCAGATTTTGAGGAGCTGCAACTTCTGTGTCAAACTGTAAAACCTTCCGTCGTGGCTCTTCAGGAAACTAAAATTCAAAGCCAGAAGACCTTCACTCTTTCTGGCTTTAATATTCTTTCAAAACCTGCACAACCATCCACATTGGGACTGTCGGGCGGTGTTGCCCTTCTTTTACATAAAACTTTGCTGTTTAGTCCTTCGCTCTGACTACCTCCCTTCAGGCTGTAGCTGCGAGAGTCACTCTCCACAAGACTGTTACAATCTGCTCACTGTATCTGCCACCTTCTGTCCTGGTTTGTCGTCAGGACCTTGTCAGTCTGATCGGAGAACTTCCTCAACCTTTTTTGCTGTTGGGTGACGTTAATGGTCACAGTCCTCTTTGGGGTAGTGTCAGTTCGTCGTCATCCAGAGGTCTGCTTCTTGAGGATGTCCTTTCAGACTTTGATTTGTGTTGTCTGAACGATGGAGCTCTAACTTACCTCCACTCTTCCACAGGTTCACTTTCGTGTTTAGATTTGTCGATTTGTGACCCCTCGCTGGTCCTGGACTATGAGTGGTCTGTCCATGACGATCTGCACGGAAGTGACCATTTCCCTGTTCTTTTAAAACCCTTATTAACTGAAAACGTCTCTGTCTCACAACATCTTAATTATAAGAAGGCAAACTGGAATCTTTTTGTAACCAATATTTCAAAAGAATTCCAGGACACTGATTTTCTTCAGAGTCCAGACCCAGCAGAATCTCTGACCAATACTGTGATAAACTGTGCTAAAACCTGTATTCCAATGTCTTCCGACAAACTCCAAATGCCAAAAACACCCTGGTTTAATTCAGACTGCCAACAAATTTCAAAAGTTCGCAAATGGGCTCAACGTCGGGTATACCAACGACCTTCAGGTCCCAACGTTCGAGCCCATCAGAAACTCCGTGCCAAATCGAGACACACTTTCAAAATCAGTAAACGTCAGTCTTGGAGAAACTTTTGCTCCGGGCTGACATCAAAAACTTCAAAGAAAAAAGTCTGGAACATCATCAGAAAAATCAAAGGGAAAAACACCAACCCCTCCATTCATCACTTGAAACTTGCCGATGCTCTGATCACTGACAAACAAGCTGTTGCCAATCTGTTGGCCTCCACCATCCAACAGAACTCCTCATCTTCAAATAAATCTGCAGCCTTTTTAAAAAAACAAACAACTCAGAGAGAAATCTTTATACAATTTCACATCAGACAACTCGGAAGCCTACAATCTCCCTTTTTCAATCAATGAACTGAAAACAGCTTTACAAACCTGCACTGATTCTGCCCCTGGTCTGGATGATATTCATTATCAGGTTTTGAAACATTTTCCAGAAAGCTGTCTCCAGACTCTTCTTAAAGTATACAACCATATCTGGACCACAGGGTACTTTCCGCCCTCCTGGCGGAAAGCCCTGATCATTCCAATTCCAAAGCCTGTAAAGGACCTTACCAACCCTTCCAACTATCGTCCAATAGCTCTGACTAGCTGCCTCTGTAAGTTGATGGAGAAGATGGTCAACTCCCGTCTGATGTGGAAGCTGGAAACTGATGGCCTTTTGGCCAGTGAACAGTGCGGGTTCCGGAAGTACCACTTGACAGTTGACCATTTAATCCATCTGGAAACCACCATCTGCAATGCCTTTGTCAATAAACAGCATGTGGTCGCTATCTTTTTCGACCTCGAAAAAGCGTATGATACCACATGGAAATCAGGAATTCTTCTGGACCTGCACAGACTTGGTTTCGGTGGTCACCTGCCTCTGTTTATACAGAACTTTTTGGCTGATTGACAGTTCCAGGTGCGTGTTGGCACCACACTCTCTGACATCCATGGGCAGGAGTTGGGTGTCCCTCAAGGGAGCATCCTTTCTCCTGCCCTTTTCAGCATTAAAATCAACGACATTGTGAAATCGGTAAGCCAGGGTTCTGAGTCCTCACTGTTTGTTGACGATTTTGCACTGTACGCAGTTCGAGCTTCTTACGCCAGCGTACAGCTTCGACTCCAACTTTGTGTCAACAAGATCCAACAGTGGGCCGAGGAAAACGGGTTTACCTTCTCACGTACCAAAACTCAGTCAATCCATTTTCACAATTTTCGTCAATTTTTTGCTGATCCTGAAATTTGTCTGGATAAGTCCACCATTCCAGCTGTAAAAGAAGCCAAATTCCTAGGAGTTATTTTTGATCAAAAACTCAACTTTCTCAGCCACATCAAAAACCTCAAAACTTCTTGCCAGAAAGCTCTGAATATTCTGCGGGTCATAGCACACACTGACTGGGGCGCTGATAAGAAAACTTTGCTGCACCTCTACAGAGCCTTGGTCCGTTCCAAACTGGACTATGGTTGTGCTGTGTACAGCTCAGCAAGACCGTCTTACCTAAAACTCTTGGACCCTATCCACCATCAAGGGCTTCGTGTCTGTCTTGGAGCATTCCGCACCACCCCTGTGTACAGCCTGTACGAAGAGGCAGGTGAACCCTCACTGTCCAACCGCAGGCTGAAAATGTCTCTAAATTACTATATCAGACTGTTCTCAGAACCACAGAATCCTGCCTATGACTGTGTCTTTGACCCCCAGTTTCAAAACAAATTCGAAAACAACCCTAACTGTATTCTTCCGTTTGGTGTTCGTATGCAGCCTCACGCGCGGAATGCAGGTCTAGACCTAGGAGTTGTGTCTGATTTTTCCAAGTTTCCGGATCAGCCTCCGTGGACCTTTTTCACACCAGAGATTCGTTTTGATCTTGCAGCTTTTCGTAAAGAGTCTACCAGCTCTCAGGCATACAAGGCCTTGTATGCTGACCTCTGTTCAAAATTTCCATCCTGTCAGAAAATTTTCACTGACGGTTCCAAGTCTGAAGATGGAGTGGCCTGTGCAGCCTATTGCCCTGGTGCTCCTTCTCAGATACTGTTAAAACATATACCTCCAGATGCTTCTGTCTATTCTGCTGAACTTACTGCTCTGGTTCTTGCATTGAAGATAATTTCACAATCTACGAAGAGGGACTTTCTGGTTCTGTCGGATTCGCTGTCAGCTTTGGAGGCCATAGCTGGCCGCAACCTTCAGCATCCAGAACTTTTACATTTCTTTGAACTTTTTAGCAAGTTGAAAGTGGATGGTTACAACATTATTCTAGCTTGGTTCCTGGTCATGTTGGCATCGGAGGGAACGAAATGGTTGATCGTTTAGCCAAGAATGCCACAAGAGAGAAATTGTCCAACATATATATCCCTTGCTCAGATCTGAAACCCAAAATTAAGATTATGTGAGAGACCTCTGGCAGGAGGATTGGAATACACAGACGGATAACAAACTCTTTCAGATCCGTCCAAACCTTAAGTAGTTCCTCCCATCTACGTCTGGTGGTCGTAAAGAAGAAACAGTTCTGTGCCGGCTGCACACCGGCCATTCGTATTTTACCCGTTCATACCTTTTAAAGAATGAAGAAGCTCCGTGGTGCATTCCATGTCATGTGCCACTCACAATGAAACATATTCTTTTAGAGTGTTGGGACTTGCACGATGTGAGACACAAACATTTTACAGCAGAGTCCATGAAAATCCTGTTCAGGGATGTCCCGGCAGACGTGATCTTTGAGTTTTTGAGAGAGATTAACATTTTTCATCTGATTTAAGATTTTCCGGACGAAAGATTTTTAACGAAGTTTCTGGTGCGTTTCTAGAAGATGTCTTTTAAAGAGATGTGTGAAAGGTGTGTTTTTTTTTTGTTTTTTTTTTTTTTTTTAAATGACTTGTGAGTTGATTTTAACGTGGTGACAGCCCTGATGTGGCCCCTTGCGGTCGGCTGGGCTATAAGCAACATTATCTTATCCTATCTTATGTGTGTGTGATACTGTTAGTGTGTGTTTGTGCATATGTGTACATGTGTGTGTGTGTGTGTGTGTGTGTAAATTGTGTGTGTGTGTGTGTGCGTGTATCTTGTGTGTTTGTGTGTGTGTGTGTGTGTGCCCAATTGTGGGTCTGCTTACTGTGGTGTATGTGTGTGTGTGTGTGTGTGTGTGTGTGTGTGTGTGTGTGTGTGGTGTAAATTGTTGTGTGTGTGTGTGTGTGTGTGTGTGTGTGTGTGCCCCCAATTGTTGGTCTGCTTACTGCGTGTGTGTGTGTGTTTGTGTGTGTGTGTGTGTGTGCCCAATTGTGGGTCTGCTTACTTATATTGAAACTTTTATTCTGTATTTTACACTCTTCTTCAGTTTCTACAGTGTTTTGTGTTATAACAGAAGTGTGTGTGTGTGTTTTTCTTTTTTCTTTTCAACTTACAATTGTTTATTTTTTTCTTCAGACTTTTTTTTCCATGGTTGTCATTTTGAACATTTACCAATAAGTATTATACTATAACAATTTGGACTACACTGTATACTTACAGTGATGCTGAGTAAACACTAAAATAAGTTTTTGTCAGTGTTTTACAGATTTTATGTGCTGTAACGTTTGTGTGTGTGTGTGTGTGTGTGTGTGTGTGTGTGTGTGTGTGTGCAGAAACTGTTCTTTTCTGTAAAACCACCATTGGTACATCCCTGTCCATCCCCTAATGGCCAACAAAACTAGATTATATTATATAGCATCATAGCTTGGGGTAAAAGGAAAGAGAAGCCATCAAATCTAAGTCATATGTCAACAAATAGATAAGCAGTGATTGAGGTATTGAACCTACCCCAAATAGTAAAATTATGCCCCTTTCTAGTAGAATTGGAATACCCCCAGTAACATACAGATTGTTACACAGAGGGACATTTATTGACAACAATATGAATCCCAGGTGTTTGTAATGTTGTTGAGCAAACACCAAAAGGTATTTTTGCTGTGTTTAGTGGGCTTTTATGTGGTGAATTGTTGTAAAACTCTCAAACTGAAAACAAAACAAAAACTGTTTTATCATATGTTATTAGTGTGAACCATCATTATTACCCCCAAAATCAAATTAGAATGATGTGAAATTGTTGACAAAGGTATAAGAAAGTAATCCACAAAAAATCTAACAAATAACTCAACAAATGGATGAGTAATGTAGATGTTAGTGAGCATACCATGAAAAGCATGATTATGCCCCTTTTTACCTAAAAAATAGTACCCCCAATTATGAGCAGATTGTCGTCAAGAACAAGATTCCTTGGGATTTATATGACTGTCATGTGTTAGTGCTGATGTTGAATAAACAGCAAGACCACTTTTTTCAGTGTTTTGACTCATTCTATTTGGCGCAGTGTGTTTGTGTATACTCGAAAACTGTTATTTTTTTATAGAATTTTTATAATTATGTCAATTTCTGATATACTAATTATCAACATAATCAAGTCATTTTGACAGGACATTGTAGACAAATGCATAACAACAAAACATGCAAAAAATCAGAGAGATCTGTCAAGAAATAAGTGAGCAGTAACCATTTTATTGAACCTACCCCAAAAAGCTAAATTTTACCTTGGCATACAGATTTTCAAATGTGCTATTATACTGTGGCAGTGAAGGGGTTAATATGTTTATACCTAATCAGTAATCTTTCTGAATTAGGGTGTAGTTTCAATTTCTTAAAGAACCAGTGTTTCCTTCTCAACAAACGTTTGGTTTTTGTATTAATCCATGGCTGGTGGTTCTTGCTTGAAGTTATTTTAGTTGGTATGTTGTCATCCATAATAAATTCCAAGTTAGTTTTTATACACTTCCAAAGGTCATTGACATTATCTTTAACACTATGAGACCTAAAAAAAAAAGATGAATGAAATCATGAGTATCCCTGCGTAATTTTGGTAAGTCTGCTTGGTTCCAGAGTCTGATGGCAAGTTTAGGGGGTTTTCTTCGAAAAGGTTGAAAGTTGCTCTCTAAGAGAATTATGTCATGATCACCCAGGCCTGCAATTAATTCCTGATTGCCTAAAGCGCCTGGACAATTGGTAAAAAGTAAATCCAAGAATGCATTGGCACGTGTTGGTATTTCAACTGACTGCACTAATCCAAGGTCTTTGGTGGTATCAAAAAACAGAATTAATGTTTTTATTATATTGATTACCAAGTATGGCATCTTCACGCCAGTCGATATCAGGTAAGTTGAAGTCTCCACCAATCCATAATATTGCCTTCCTATTGGCCAAAACAATGTCAGAAATGTTTTTGCAAATAGACGAACATACATTTTCATCTGAGTCTGGAGGTCTGTATACTGATCCAACAATGACAGGTCTCTTATTCTTAAAATTAATCCTACAGATACGTTAAACAGTTGGTCCAACCCTCCGGGGGTTGCAACCTTGCAGTGGTCGGAGGGCTTGCGTGGTCCAGTGATCTTTTAGGCTTTGCTGACGGGGGCATCAGTACTCGACTAGATGGTTAGTTGTTGTCAATGCTTCTAGGCCTGTATAGCCAAGCTGCTGACTGGCCAAGCATTACGTGGTAGGAATTGATGCCCCTGGTAGGGTCTCCCATGTCAGAAAGGTTAGGAGTGAGGGCCCAGACAAATAGTAACCCACCTTTTTCCTATTCTGTCTTCTGCCTTTCTTAACGGTTCTTTTCTTTCTTCATCTCCCTTTCAAGCCTTCTTTTGCACACTCTTTTTCTCTCTGTGGTCTTCTTAAGATCCGCCGACGTTTGCCGTGCGGTGTGACCTGTGACGGAGGGGGATGAGATCCTGGTGATTGAGAGGGCCAACGCCCTCAACACATCACTTTGGCTCGGACCTCTCCTAGACAGGAGGTACACTCTGGCCCGGGTGTATCAATCGGCTTCCCCTTCATGGGGCTGGGTCAAGACAGGCAGTTCTCCGACTGGCCAAGGTAACCCCTGCAGTGCTCAGCTCTCTGTTCCCGGGAGTTGGGCATGATCAGGGGGGATAGGGTCAGTAGGCTTCTGTTTGTCGTATATCTCTCCTGAAGCCTGGAAGGGGTCAAGACAATGAGTCCTTGGCCCTGGCCCCTTAGTTGGACTCCATGGTGGGTGGGTAAGGGAGAGACGAAATTTCTAAACATAAATCATGGCTTTATCCAAAATCACACCCCCCATAAAGAAGAGGAAGGCAGTGGACCCCATTTCTAGTCATAACGATTCCGACAGTGACTCGGATATGGAGACGAGACAGATGACAGGTTTTGGGCTTCCTGGCTTGTGGTTGAAGGGACAGAGCAGGAAAAGCCTCTTTCTGCTCTGAGTCCTTTTGCTATACAGAAGGGCTTTCAGGGTCTAGCAGGTGACCCTCAGTCAGTGAAAAGGCTACGGAATGGCACTTTCCTCGTCCAGTGCAGATCAAAGAGGCAATCGGAGCAGCTGCTGAGGGCAACAAAACTCGTGGACAGAGAGATCCGGTGACCCCCCATAAGCAGTTAAATTCGACCAAAGGGGTTATTCAGTGCCCGGATTTGAAAGGTGTCTCGGAAGCGGAGATCAAGACAGAACTTGCGTCCCAAGGTGTGACAGAGGTGCATAGGGTGACAGTCAAAAAAGGTGCAGAAAGAGGCCCACCAACACCCTCTTTCTGACATTCTGCAACCCTGTGCTGCCTCCGGTCATTAAAGTCGGGTACTTAAATGTACGTGTCCAACTGTATGTCCCATCCCCATTGAGGTGTTTCAAATGCCAGAAGTTTGGACATGTCAGAGACCGCTGTTCTGGGCAGGAGGTGTGTGGTGTTTGTTGCAAGGCAACCCATGATGGGCCGTGTAAAGACCCGGCTCATTGTGCGAACTGCGGTGGCGACCACCCCTCCTCTTCACGCAACTGCCCTGTTTGGGTTCAAAAGTCCACCATCCAAAGAGTGAAGACTGAAAAAAAAATTTCGTTTTTTGAGGTCCGCAAACAGGTTGTTGGCAGTCAGACGTCAACAGTGTCTTCTTATGCTTCCGTTATAAAGAAAGTTTCCACCCGTTCAGTCTGCTGCCAGACTGACAATTTTACTTTCACCAAGACATTGCAAGAAAGACCGTTAAGCTCTGGTGGAAGCAAGTCCACCGCCTCCCAACCCAAAGTGGATGCCCCTGGTGGAGGCAAAAAATCCGCCACCCCTCAGACTGCCCAGCAGTCTACTCCATCTGCTGCTGGGCAGATGAAAAAGCCACCCTCCCGCCTCGAACTTCCTCGAGCAGTGCCCGTGCGGGCAAGGGAGTTCAACCAAGTGTGGAGATGGTGGAGATGAGGAAGAAACCTCCACCATCTCCAAAATCCAGACCTTCTTCACCTGTGGGCAAGTCTGCCAGCAGGTCTGAAGACCCAAACAGTCCAGTGAAACTAAGCAATAAATTTGCTCCACTGAACGCAGACGATGAGGAGGAGATGACCTGACTTCTCTCCTATTCATCCTCTGCACCATGGACAGTAGTAAACTAATCCATTGGAATATCCGTGGCCTAAATTCAATTTTGAGGAGCTGCAACTTCTGTGTCAAACTGTAAAACCTTCCATCGTGGCTCTTCAGGAAACTAAAATTCAAAGCCAGAAGACCTTCACTCTTTCTGGCTTTAATATTCTTTCTAAACCTGCACAACCATCCACATTGGGACTGGCAGGCGGTGTTGCCCTCCTTTTACACAAAACTTTGCTATTTAGTCCTGTCGCTCTGACTACCTCCCTTCAGGCTGTAGCTGCGAGAGTCACTCTCCACAAGACTGTTACAATCTGCTCACTGTATCTGCCACCTTCTGTCCCGGTTTGTCGTCAGGACCTTGTCAGTCTGATAGGAGAACTTCCTCGACCTTTTTTGCTGTTGGGTGACGTTAATGGTCACAATCCTCTTTGGGGTAGTGTCAGTTTGTCATCCAGAGGTCTGCTTCTTGAGGATGTCCTTTCAGACTTTGATTTGTGTTGTCTGAACGATGGAGCTCCAACTTACCTCCACTCTTCCACAGGTTCACTTTCGTGTTTAGATCTGTCGATTTGTGACCCCTCGCTGGTCCTGGACTATGAGTGGTCTGTCCATGACGATCTGCACGGAAGTGACCATTTCCCTGTTCTTTTAAAACCCTTATTAACTGAAAACATCTCTGTCTCACAACATCTTAATTATAAGAAGGCCATCTGGAATCTTTTTGCCACCAGTATGTTGAAAGAATTCCAGGACACTGATTTTCTTCAGAGTCCAGACCCAGCTGAATCTCTGACTAACACTGTGATAAAGTGTGCTAAAACCTGTATTCCAATGTCTTCCAATAAACTCCAAATGCCCAAAACACCCTGGTTTAATTTAGACTGCCAAGAAATTTCAAAAGTTCGCAAACGGGCTCAACGTCGGGTATACCAACGACCTTCAGGTCCCAACGCTCGAGCCCATCAGAAACTCCGCGCCAAATCGAGACACACTTTCAAAATCAGTAAACGTCAGTCTTGGAGAAACTTTTGCTCCGGGCTGACATCAAAAACTTCAAAGAAAAAAGTCTGGAACATCATCAGAAAAATCAAAGGGAAAAACACCAACCCCTCCATTCATCACTTGAAACTTGCCGATGCTCTGATCACTGACACTGATCACTGACAAACAAGCTGTTGCCAATCTGTTGGCCTGCACCATCCAACAGAACTCCTCATCTTCAAATAAATCTGCAGCCTTTTTAAAAAACAAACAACTCGGAGAGAAATCTTTATACAATTTCACATCAGACAACTCTGAAGCCTACAATCTCCCTTTTTCAATCAGTGAACTGAAAACAGCTTTACAAACCTGCACTGATTCTGCCCCTGGTCAGGATGATATTCATTATCAGGTTTTGAAGCATTTTCCAGAAAGCTGTCTCCAGACTCTTCTTAAAGTATACAACCATATCTGGACCACAGGGTACTTTCCGCCCTCCTGGCGGAAAGCCCTGATCATTCCAATTCCAAAGCCTGGAAAGGACCTTACCAACCCTTCCAACTATCGTCCAATAGCTCTGACTAGCTGCCTCTGTAAGTTGATGGAAAAGATGGTCAACTCCCGTCTGATGTGGAAGCTGGAAACTGATGGCCTTTTGGCCAGTGAACAGTGCGGTTTCCGGAAATACCACTCGACAGTTGACCATCTAATCCATCTGGAAACCACCATCCGCAATGCCTTTGTCAATAAACAGCATGTGGTCGCTATCTTTTTCGACCTCGAAAAAGCGTATGATACCACATGGAAATCAGGAATTCTTCTGGACCTGCACAGACTTGGTTTCCGTGGTCACCTGCCTCTGTTTATACAGAACTTTTTGGCTGATCGACAGTTCCAGGTGCGTGTTGGCACCACACTCTCTGACATCCATGGGCAGGAGTTGGGTGTCCCTCAAGGGAGCATCCTTTCTCCTGCTCTTTTCAGCATTAAAATCAACGACATTGTGAAATCTGTAAGCCAGGGTTCTGAGTCCTCACTGTTGATGATTTTGCGCTGTACGCAGTTGGAGCTTCTTACGCCAGCATACAGCGTCGACTCCAACTTTGTGTCAACAAGATCCAACAGTGGGCCGAGGAAAACGGGTTTACCTTCTCACGTACCAAAACTCAGTCAATCCATTTTCACAATTTTCGTCAATTCTTTGCTGATCCTGAAATTTGTCTGGATAAGTCCACCATTCCAGCTGTAAAAGAAGCCAAATTCCTAGGAGTTATTTTTGATCAAAAACTCAACTTTCTCAGCCACATCAAAAACCTCAAAACCTCTTGCCAGAAAGCTCTGAATATTCTGCGGGTCGTAGCACACACTGACTGGGGTGCTGATAAGAAAACTTTGCTGCACCTCTACAGAGCCTTGGTCCGTTCCAAACTGGACTATGGTTGTGCTGTGTACGGCTCTGCAAGACCTTCTTACCTAAAACTCTTGGACCCTATCCATCATCAAGGGCTTCGTCTCTGTCTTGGAGCATTCCGCACCACCCCTGTGTACAGCCTGTACGAAGAGGCAGGTGAACCCTCACTGTCCAACCGCAGGCTGAAAATGTCTCTAAATTACTATATCAGACTGTTCTCAGAACCGCAGAATCCTGCCTATGACTGTGTCTTTGACCCCCAGTTTCAAAGCAAATTCGAAACCAACCCTAACTGTATTCCGCCGTTTGGTGTTCGTATGCAGCCTCACGCGCGGAATGCAGGTCTAGACCTAGGAGTTGTGTCGGATTTTTCCAAATTTCCAGATCAGCCTCCGTGGACCTTTTTCACACCAGGATTCGTTTTGATCTTGCAGCTTTTCGTAAAGAGTCTACCAGCTCTCTGGCATACAAGGCCTTGTATGCTGACCTCTGTTCAAAATTCCCATCTTATCAGAAAATTTTCACTGATGGTTCCAAGTCTGAAGATGGAGTGGCCTGTGCAGCCTATTGCCCTGGTGCTCCTTCTCAGATACTGTTAAAACATATACCTTCAGATGCTTCTGTCTATTCTGCTGAACTTACTGCTCTGGTTCTGGCATTGAAGATAATTTCACAATCTAAGAAGAGGGACTTTCTGGTTCTGTCGGATTCGCTGTCAGCTTTGGAGGCCATAGCTGGCCGCAACCTTCAGCATCCAGAACTTTTACATTTCTTCGAACTTTTTAGCAAGTTGAAAGTGGATGGTTACAATATTATTCTAGCTTGGGTTCCTGGTCATGTTGGCATCGGAGGGAACGAAATGGTTGATCGTTTAGCCAAGAATGCCACAAGAGAGAAATTGTCCAACATATATATCCCCTGCTCAGATCTGAAACCCAAAATTAATGATTATGTGACAGACCTCTGGCAGGAGGATTGGAACACACAGACGGATAACAAACTCTTTCAGATCCGTCCAAACCTTAAGGAGTTCCTCCCATCTACGTCTGGTGGTCGTAAAGAAGAAACAGTTCTGTGCCGGCTGCACACCGGCCATTCGTATTTTACCCATTCGTACCTTTTAAAGAATGAGGAAGCTCCGTGGTGCATTCCATGTCATGTGCCACTCTCAATGAAACATATTCTTTTAGAGTGTTGGGACTTGCACGATGTGAGACACAAACATTTTACAGCAGAGTCCATGAAAATCCTGTTCAGAGATGTCCCGCCTGACGTGATCTTTGAGTTTTTGAGAGAGATTAACATTTTTCATCTGATTTAAGATTTTACGGATGAAAGATTTTTAACGAAGTTTCTGGTGCGTTTCTAGACGATGTCATTTAAAGAGATGTGTGAAAGGTGGTTTTTTTTTTTTTTTTTTAATGACTTGTGAGTTGATTTTAACGTGGTGACAGCCCTGATGTGGCCCCTTGCGGTCGGCTGGGCTATAAGCAACATTATCTTATCTTATCCAGTTGGTCCAACATTGGCAGACTGGACGCTGTATTGTAACTGACCACTAAATACATTTAACAATTGGTCCAACATTGGCAGACTGGACGTTGTATTGTAACTGACCACTAAGTACGTTAAACAATAATATTATTGGTCCAACATTGGCAGACTGGACGCTGTATTGTAACTGACCACTAAATACATTTAACAATTGGTCCAACATTGGCAGACTGGACGCTGTATTGTAACTGACCACTAAATACGTTTAACAGTTGGTCCAACATTGGCAGACTGGACGCTGTATTGTAACTGACCACTAAATACGTTAAACAATTGGTCTAACATTGGCAGACTGGAAGTTATATTGTAACTGACCAACATTGTCAGACTGTATGATGTCAGTGTTTACACTGACTCCAGCATTGTTCAACTGTATGATGTCAGTGTTTACACTGAACCCAACATTGTCAGACTGTATGATGTCAGTGTTTACACCGAACCCAACACTGTCAGACTGTATGATGTCAGTATTTACACTGAACCCAACATTGTCAGATTGTATGATGCAGTATTTACACTGAACCCAACATTGTCAGACTGTATGATGTCAGTGTTTACACCAAACCCAACATTGTTAGACTGTATGATGTCAGTATTTACACTGAACCCTACATTGTCAGACTGTATGATGTCAATATTTACACTGAACCCAACATTGTCAGACTGTATGATGTCAGTGTTTACACTGAACCCAACGTTGTCAACCTGTATGATGTCAGTATTTACACTGAACCCAACATTGTCAGCCTGTATGATGTCAGTGTTTACACTGAACCCAACATTGTCAGACTGTATGATGTCAGTATTTACACTGAACCCAACATTGTCAGCTGTATGATGTCGTGTTTAACCTGAACCCAACACTGTCAGACTGTATGATGTCAGTGTTTACACTGAACCCAACATGTCAGACTGTATGATGCCAGTAGTTTACACCGAACCCAAAACTGTCAACTGTATGATGTCAGTGTTTACACCAAACCCAACATTGTTAGACTGTATGATGTCAGTTTTACACTGAACCCAACATTGTCAGACTGTATGATGACAATGTTTACACTGAACCCAACATTGTCAGATGTATGATGTCAATGTTTACACTGAACCCAACATTGTCAGACTGTATGATGTGAGTATTTACACTGAAGCCAACATTGTCAGACTATATGATGTCAGTATTTACACTGAACCCAACATTGTCAGACTGTATGATGTCAGTATTTATACTGAACTCAACTTTGTCAGACTGTATGATGTCAGTATTTACACCGAACCCAACATTGTCAGAATGTATGATGTCAGTGTTTACACTGAACTCAACATTGTCAGGCTGTATGATGTCAGTGTTTACACTGAACCCAATATTGTTACACTCTATGATGTCAGTGTTTACACTGAACCCAACATTGTCAGACTGTATGATGTCAGTATTTATACTGAACTCAACATTGTCAGACTGTATGATGTCAGTGTTTACACCGAACCCAACATTGTCAGACTGTATGATGTCAGTATTTACACTGAACTCAACATTGTCAGGCTGGATGATGTCAGTATTTACACTGAACCCAACATTTTAGTGTATGATGTTAGTATCTACACTGAACCCAACATTGTCAGACTGTATGAGTCAGTGTTTACACCGAACCCAACATTGTCAGACTGTATGATGTCAGTGTTTACACTGAACCCAACATTGTTAGACTGCATGATGTCAGTGTTTACGCTGACCCCAACATTGTCAGGCTGTATGATGTCAGTGTTTACACTGAACCCAACACTGTCAGACTGTATGATGTCAGTATTTACACTGAACCCAACATTGTCAGATTGTATGATGCCAGTATTTACACTGAACCCAACATTGTCAGACTGTATGATGTCAGTGTTTACACTGAAACCCAACATTGTTAGACTGTATGATGTCAGTATTTACACTGAACCCTACATTGTCAGACTGTATGATGTCAATATTTACACTGAACCCAACATTGTCAGACTGTATGATGTCAGTGTTTACACTGAACCCAACGTTGTCAACCTGTATGATGTCAGTATTTACACTGAACCCAACATTGTCAGCCTGTATGATGTCAGTGTTTACACTGAACCCAACATTGTCAGACTGTATGATGTCAGTATTTACACTGAACCCAACATTGTCAGACTGTATGATGTCAGTGTTTACACTGAACCCAACACTGTCAGACTGTATGATGTCAGTGTTTACACTGAACCCAACATTGTCAGACTGTATGATGCCAGTATTTACACCGAACCCAAAACTGTCAACTGTATGATGTCAGTGTTTACACCAAACCCAACATTGTTAGACTGTATGATGTCAGTATTTACACTGAACCCAACATTGTCAGACTGTATGATGACAATGTTTACACTGAACCCAACATTGTCAGATTGTATGATGTCAATGTTTACACTGAACCCAACATTGTCAGACTGTATGATGTGAGTATTTACACTGAAGCCAACATTGTCAGACTCTATGATGTCAGTATTTACACTGAACCCAACATTGTCAGACTGTATGATGTCAGTATTTATACTGAACTCAACTTTGTCAGACTGTATGATGTCAGTATTTACACCGAACCCAACATTGTCAGATGTATGATGTCAGTGTTTACACTGAACTCAACATTGTCAGGCTGTATGATGTCAGTGTTTACACTGAACCCAATATTGTTAGACTCTATGATGTCAGTGTTTACACTGAACCCAACATTGTCAGACTGTATGATGTCAGTATTTATACTGAACTCAACATTGTCAGACTGTATGATGTCAGTGTTTACACCGAACCCAACATTGTCAGACTGTATGATGTCAGTATTTACACTGAACTCAACATTGTCAGGCTGGATGATGTCAGTATTTACACTGAACCCAACATTTTAGTGTATGATGTTAGTATCTACACTGAACCCAACATTGTCAGACTGTATGAGTCAGTGTTTACACCGAACCCAACACTGTCAGACTGTATGATGTCAGTGTTTACACTGAACCCAACATTGTCAGACCGCATGATGTCAGTGTTTACACCGAACCCAACACTGTTAGACTGTATGATGTCAGTGTTTACACCAAACACAACATTGTCAGACCGTATGATGTCAGTATTTACACCGAACCCAACACTGTCAGACTGTATGATGTCAGTGTTTACACTGAACCCAACATTGTCAGACTGTATGATGTCAGTGTTTACACCAAACCCAACATTGTCAGACTGTATGATGTCAGTGTTTACACTGAACCCAACATTGTCAGACTGTATGATGTCAGTGTTTACCCCGAAACCATCATTGTCAGACTGTATGATGTCAGTGTTTACACTGAACCCAACACTGCCAGACCGTATGATGTCAGTGTTTACACCGAACCCAACATTGTTAGACTGTATGATGTCAGTGTTTACACTGAACCCAACATTGTTAGACTGCATGATGTCAGTGTTTACGCTGACCCCAACATTGTCAGGCTGTATGATGTCAGTGTTTACACTGAACCCAACATTGTTAGACTGTATGATGTCAGTGTTTACACCAAACCCAACATTGTCAGACTGCATGATGTCAGTGTTTACACTGAACTCAACATTGTCAGACTGTATGATGTCAGTATTTACACTGAACCCAATATTGTTAGACTGTATGATGTCAGTATTTACACCGAACCCAACATTTTACTGTATGATGTCAGTATTTACACTGAACTCAACATTGTTAGACTGTATGATGTCATTGTTTACACCGAAGACATCACTGTCAGACTGTATGATGTCAGTGTTAACACTGAACTCAACATTGTCAGACTGTATGATGTCAGTGTTTACACCAAACCCAACATTTTCAGACTGTATGATGTCAGTTTTTACACTGAACCCAACATTGTCAAACCGTATGATGTCAGTATTTACACCAAACCCAACAGTGTCAGACTGTATGATGTCAGTGTTTACACCAAACCCAACATTGTCCGATTGTATGATGTCAGTGTTTACGCTGAACCCAACATTGTCAGACTGTATGATGTCAGTGTTTACACTGAACGCAACATTGTCAGACTGTATGATGTCAGTGTTTACAGTGAACCCAACATTGTCAGACTGTATGATGTCAGTGTTTACTGTGAACCCAACATTGTCAGACTGTATGATGTCAGTGTTTACACTGAACCCAACATTGCCAGACCGTATGATGTCAGTGTTTACACTGAACTCAACATTGTTAGACTGTATGATGTCAGTGTTTACACTGAACCCAACATTGCCAGACTGTATGATGTTTGTATTTACACTGAACACTGAATCCAAACTGTCAAATTGTATGGTGTCTTTATTTATATTATATGAAACAGATGCAGACTAAAGACATGCCAAAATAAAGCCAAACTGCACACAGAAAACCAATGAGAATCAAAGTCACGCATATTCCAATGCAAAACACAAAGCGGGCTAGTAGATTTTCAACAAATATCTCTTCTGCAGATGTCATAAATGATATTATTATTGAAAGCGCCTTTCCTCTGCTAGAGACTAAACTCGAAGCACTTTATAATCCACGCTCGTTTACACAACGGGCTGCATACCAAGGTAGAGCCGACTGAAGAGCTACCTGCTGGCACTTCATTCAATAGTTTCCCGTGTCATTCAGTCAAGATCGTGCTCTCAATTTTCTTCTTTCCTTCTTTCGATTTTTCATGCAGGGTGCATGCTGTGTGTAACGTGTCATCCATACCAGTGCCCAAACTGTCCTCTTCCAGAAGCTGGTGATGAGATATGTGCAAGATGTTATGCCTGTGTTCACACACAGAACCTCGGTTCATAGTCTCATTTGAAGGACATTTGGAGTGAAATGGAATGGGAACCAGTGTTAACTGCAAGGAAGACAATGCCCATAAACCAAAACGGCCCTGCAGAGATCTGAACCTAAAACCCATGGATCACCATCATTACAAGTCCGTTGATCTACCAGCTGAGCAACAGGGGCTTCCAACAGACATGATATGCCCCACAATTTACCTTTCAGGTGGCTGTAGGAACGGCCATAAGTACAATCTGTGTTGAGTTGTTGGGGGGGGGGAGGGGGGGGGGGGAACTTGTCTGGGTAGCATTGTCACAGTGTGTGTGTGTGGATATTGCCATGGTACAGAAGGTTCATCACTGTTAGGCTGTATGCTGGGTGAACATAGTATACCCTAGGCCTGGTGAGTTTGTTGTAGGTCTGTCTCCTGTCCTGAGTTGCCCTCCCTGTTTACCTTAACCATTGTGCTGCAGAGGACAACTACCACTGGTAGACAGAGAACAACAACTCTTTAAAATACCTCCATACTTGAAAGAGTCTTTACCATGTTCCCAAGGCAGCCGTAAAGAAGAGACAGTCTTGTGCGGTTTGCATACAGGCCACTCCTTTTATACCTATTCTTATCTTTTAAAAGGTGAAGAAGCTCTGTGGTGCACTCCATCTCATGTACACTCACAATGAAACATGTTGTTTTAGAGTGTTGGGACTTGCATGATGTGAGACATAAGCATTTTACAGCAGCTCCATGAAAACCTTTGTTCAGAGATGTCCCACCTGATGTGATGCTTGAATTTCTGAAAGAGATTAACATGTTTTATCTGATCTAAGATTTTACAGAAGACAGATTTTTTTAACAAAATTTACAATGTGCTTTTATAAGGTGCATTTTAAAGGGTTGTGTGAATTGGTCTTTTTTTTTTTTTTTTTTTTTACAACTTGTGAGTTGACTTCAACGCAGTGACAGCCCTGATATGGCCCTTAGCGGTTGGCTGGGTTATAAGCAACATTACTTTACCACAATTGGTGCAGTTTGGTCAAGGGAGGTAAGCCTGTGTGTGGTGCGTGTGCTGTGCAGGGGAAGAAGGCGTTGGTGCAGGCCCAGAACGAGTTCAGCAGCCAGAACGCGGCGCTGACGGAGGACATGCCACTTAGAGCCTGCTATTCAGCCCGAAGGGTCGCCAGGTGCAACTTCACTGCGTACTTCCAGCCCTCCCTGGAAGCGCTGATCAAAGCACAGGTAGCCACTTCAGGCCTGCAGTACTTCCAGCCCTCCCTGGAAACGCTGATCAAAGCACAGGTAGCTCACTTCAGGCCTGCAGTACTTCCAGCCCTCCCTGGAAGCGCTGATCAAAGCACAGGTAGCTCACTTCAGGCCTGCAGCACTTCCAGCCCTCCCTGGAAGCGCTGATCAAAGCACAGGTAGCTCACTTCAGGCCTGCAGCACTTCCAGCCCTCCCTGGAAGCGCTGATCAAAGCACAGGTAGCTCACTTCAGGCCTGCAGTACTTCCAGCCCTCCCTGGAAGCTGATCAAAGCACAGGTAGCTCACTTCAGGCCTCCAGCCCTCCCTGGAAGCGCTGATCAAAGCACAGGTAGCTCACTTCAGGCCTGCAGTACTTTCAGCCGTCCCTGGAAGATCGTAGCACAGGTAGCTCACTTCAGGCCTGTAGTACTTTCAGCCCTCCCTGGAAGCGCTGATCAAAGCACAGGTAGCTCACTTCAGGCCTGCAGTACTTCCAGCCCTCCCTGGAAGATCATAGCACAGGTAGCTCACTTCAGGCCTGTAGTACTTTCAGCCCTCCCTGGAAGCGTGATCAAGCACAGGTAGCTCACTTCAGGCCTGCAGTACTTTCAGCTGTCCCTGGAAGATCATAGCACAGGTAGCTCACTTCAGGCCTGTAGTACTTTCAGCCGTCCCTGGAAGATCAAAGCACAGGTAGCTCACTTCAGGCCTGCAGTACTTTCAGCTGTCCCTGGAAGATCATAGCACAGGTAGCTCACTTAAGGCCTGCAGTACTTTCACCTCTCCCTGGAAGATCATAGCACAGGTAGCTCACTTAAGGCCTGCTGTACTTTCAGCCTCCCTGGAAGATCATAGCACAGGTAGCTCACTTCAGGCCTGCAGTATCTTTCAGCCCTCCCTGGAAGATCATAGCACAGGTAGCTCACTTCAGGCCTGCAGTACTTTCACCTCCCTGGAAGATCAAAGCACAGGTAGCTCACTTAAGGCCTGCAGTACTTTCAGCCGTCCCTGGAAGATCAAAGCACAGGTAGCTCACTTAAGGCCTGCAGTACTTTCAGCCCTCCCTGGAAGATCATAGCACAGGTAGCTCACTTAGGCCTGCAGTACTTTCACCTCTCCCTGGAAGATCATAGCACAGGTAGCTCACTTCAGGCCTGCAGTACTTTCACCTCTCCCTGGAAGATCATAGCCAGGTAGCTCACTTCAGGCAGCCTTGTCCAGTGGTCTCCCTTAGTGGGACGGGGAGGAGGAGCTCGTTGTGTGCTGATCATGATGAGATAGTGATGAACAGAGAGATCGTCTTACTGCTTTGAGTTTTCTGTTGACAGTAGTGTGGAACATTCAGCTTCATGTTTACATATGCACATGCATATTTTTATGCTGTGTATTCTCTCTCTCTCTCTCTCTCTCTCTCTGTCTCTCACTCTCTTCTGTCTGTCCTCTCTCTCTCTCTCTCTCTCTCTCTCTCTCTCTGTCTTGTCTCTCCTCTCTCTCTCTCTCTCTCTCTCTCTCTCTCTCTCTCTTTCCACAAAGGAAGGTGGCAAAAGAATAGCTTTCAATGAAAAGCAGAAAGTTTCAGGACACGATGAAAACAGTTGAAATATCTCTATCGTATATTGTCAAGGGGTGAAAGTCTTCTGGATTATACCAAAAATCCGGATCAGAAAAATGTTGAAAATTTTTGGATCAGCGAGAATGTGTTTTTCCTGTCTCCAGATCGCAAGATTTTATGGGGATGTTTTCCAGTAGCTAGATAATTTTGGAAAATATTATCTTTAGTTCAATTTAAATGTGCTCTACATAAAAAGACATGTATTCAAATACAGAAGAAATGTCCAGGAAAGAAAATTGTTTACGAGTTTAATGATCATCTTATTCATTTTGGATGTAAAACATTTAGAAGACAGTTGCTGTTATCGAAACATTTCAGGCAGGAAGGTATGAAATAGTTTCAAATTTGGTAAAGCAACTTATCATCAATCCAGAAACAGGTAAGACATTTAATCCATGCAGAGAATTAAAAATTGAAGAATGATTAACTTGAAAGAACAACAAGATTTTAAAAGCCAACAACAAGTCAATGAAACCCATATAAAAAAAACGGCTGAAAACGTGTGTGGCAAAGGCATTCCTTTTGCTGCTGTAGTCAACATTGACTTATTCTCCCCCAGACCATCACATACCCTGCACCAGTCCCATGTTGACGAAAAGAAAACACAAATATTCATGTTAAGGAGGGTGGTTTTTATAACAATAGACAAGAAAAGACTAGATCAATGTTGAAAAAAATCCTGAGAAATTAAAAAAGAAAAAAAAATCCTAAGACAAAGCAAAAGAACACTATTTTGCGGGGTATAAATGAATCACATATATGTGAGCATGTCTGTTTGAGAGAACTATAAAATGTGTGTTCTGGCTCACCCGGCTCCGCTATTGCTCCGCCGGCTTACCCAGAACACACATTTTATAGCTCTCTTATAGTAAACACTTTACAAACATACATAATGTGTAGGATTATCTGTTTTTAACACTAATTTAGAAAACTTTTGAGACTTAAGTTTTTGCTTAATCCTTCGTTTTTGTTGATGAATAACATCATTCTCACGCATACATTCATCAAATGTAAAATAAATTTCTGCAAAACTCTTCACATCTGGCCGCATTACTGATCACCTCTGGATCTCACTTGAGACCCTATGGCGCCCTAGGGCCCCAAGCCAGACCCAGAGGGTCACATATAACACGGCCAGATGTGAAGGGTTTTGAGAATATGCCTCCAACAGTAGTATACTTTTATACTTGGTTGCCTGCTTACTATTTTTCTAATTTGGGGCAGTCCCCTTACCCCCTTTTTAGTGACTCTTCCAGATTTGGGTTTACGGGCGTTTATAGCCGCGCCAGTGACCCAGACAACACAACACATGTGGTTTATGGGCGTTTATAGCCGCGCCAGTGACCCAGACAAATGAAACACGAAATGGGAAGAGTCACTAGAGGGCAGGGAAGAGGGCCAAATTTAGACTTTTGCAATACCATGACAAACAAGAATATAAAACTACCGCAGGCATATTCTCAAGGCATATTCTCAAAGTTATATATTTTAAGATTTATATATATACCCAGCACACAGAAAGCTTTACAATTCTATGGTGTCTACTTGCCTAGTGTAAAGTTGTTTTTTATTTTTGTAAAACAAAATTAAAAGCTAATTAACAAAGTGCATCTTACCTTACTTTTTAGTCACTACTTTTTAATAAAATTTATTTTAAATACTTTATTAGATTGAATATAAAAATGCTGCTTTTAATACATAAAATTGGGAAAAGATTATTTTGAGGTGGGGAATTTAGCTGCCTAAATTTATACAATGCCGCGTGACGGCTAACGCCTGCACTAAACGACGCCGGTGGGGAATTTAGCCGTCTAAATTTATACAATGCCGCGTGGCGGCCTGCAGTAAACGACGCCCTTACATCCGTTATGTGTAACTTGACACGAACCCGGAAACAGTGCGACGCTTCGACTCGGCAATTATGCAGTTGAGTAAGCCGTGGCCAGACATGTCTGACCTAGATACTACATAAAGGCAGCAAACCCTTCAGAAGTGAAGAGGAGTTGTCTCCCCGGAAAAGAATGTAACAATTAATTGTGTTTTATGAAAAAATCGTCATTAAGTCGTTCTAGGTTCTTATTCAAGTCGGCATTACGTTCTTATTCAAGTTCTTATTTAAGTTTTTAACAAGTTTTTATTTAAGTTCTTATTTAAGTTCTTAACAAGTCAACATCAAGTTCTTAACAAGTCATCATCAAGTTCTTAACAAGTTCTTATTCAAGTACTTATTTAAGTACTTATTCAAGTTCTTAACAAGTCGTCATCAAGTCGTCATTAAGTTCTTATCAAGTCGTCATCAAGTTCTTATCAAGTTCTTATTTAAGTTTTTATCAAGTCGTCATGAAGTCGTTATCAAGTTCTTATTCAAGTCACTTATAATTATTTATTAAGTTCTTGAAATATTACTGCATATCAAATGTATCAAAATGATCTTTTGTTGTTGTCGGTTCTGGCATGCTTTTTTGTTCGGCTTCTGTATTTAGTGGCTGAGATTTTTTGGACTGCTTTGGTTTTTGCTGTCTTTCTTTATATGTTTTATAAACGTAATAACCACCCCCACCAACAGCAATGACGCCAAAAATGCCAACTCTTTTAATCCAAATAATCCATGACGACTTTGGTGTTGTAGGTCTTGAATCAACTTGTGTATTTACAGCTGGCATTGAAACAACTGTTGGCGTTGGCGGTGTTATGTTTTCATTATGAGTTATATTCTGTGATTGCAACATTAATTTTTTTTGTTTGTTCCACTCTGCTAATTTTTTTCCTGCTGCAACGCGCCCAGGATGAGGAGGCTTTTTACTGGTCACTTTCTCCACCTGATTCAATGTTTTCTGATTCTGCTGATTTTCTGGCTCGGTCATTTTGAAGGGAAACAAAATCTATATGATTAAAAGTAATTAATCCCATGATTAATGGCGATAACAATGTTCCAAATCTGTAATATAGATCACATCCTAGAGACTCTAATGACTTTGTTAAAACTGGATCCTGCGTTAAATCATACATAAAATCTTGTTCAGAATCAATGGGCGCAAATCTACTAACTAGTTTAGTGTACAAACTAAGAACCGTTTGCCCAACACTTTTGACCATTCTTGACCCCAGTTGCGCTTCATACCTGTTGTGATACTTTACAATGTCTTGCGGCGACATCTGTTGAATCTGTTCTATGCTGAATTCATTTCCGAGGTACTGTTTTGTTTTTCCACACGCCGCCAAAGAATACAGCCTTTCCTTTTGGCGCATAATAGCTTGGTCATCAGCTTGATTATTTGTAATCATAAGTTCAGGAAGTAAATCATCGCAGTTCATGTTTTATTAATAATAAATATTATTTTATTTTTTAAAAATGAGCACCGAAAAAACTGTTGCTAACCTCGTATACCATTCTGCTGTTATTGGAGGTCTAAGTGTAGGATACACAATGCTTGGTAAAAGCTTGTTAAGAATAAAACCAGCAGATCTTGGCAAGCTAGATTTTGAAGACTCAGCAAAGTTGATTGCTGTCATTACAGCTTCGTTTGCTACGAAAGATTTTCTAGTTAAGCAAGGAATAATTCCAGAAAATATAAATATGTAAAAAAAAAATACATTTATAAAAATGGCTTCACTCGTAATGATGATAGGCGGCGCTGTGGTTAATGCGCTTGCTTTTAGCGGAAGTAATTACGCGTTTAGTAAACTACAAAATAACGATGAGAGAAAAAGACATAACAGAGCTATGGAGCAACTAGCCGCTGCACAAGACACCTATGAAAAGCAAAGAATGGAGCAGTTAGATTTTATTAACGACAGACTTAAACAACAGGGACATGCAGCTTACACATTTAAAGATGTTGACCAGGCAATAAAAGAATATTATTTAGTGACAGGCAAACAAGTTGAAACATTGCGTCCACCAAAATTTAGCGATTACTATCAACCATCAGAAAAACAAAAGATGCAAGAAATATTGTTTATTGTCTTTGGCATGACCGCTGTGTATTTTGTTGCACAAAGTATTGGCTGAATAAAAATGTACAAAATCTATTATTCTCCAAAAGGATATTGGAAGGGAATCACAGCAATTAAAAAGCTAAGCCAAGCAGCGGGTGTCAGTGAACAAACAGCAAAGGAATGGTTATCTAAACAAGCGATTTGGCAAATTTATCTACCAGCGCCTAAAAAACTACAGAGACCACACTTTGTGAATATAACTCCAAACGACACCCATCAAATGGATCTTTCTATATTTACCCCATGATACGATTAGACGAAAAAGATTTAAGTACGCACTTACAGTCATTGATATAGCTTCAAGATACAAAGATGCGGAACCATTAACACAAAAGAGTGCTTCTGCTGTTGCTGTTGCTATACAGCTGATATATCAACGAGGCCCTTTAACTTATCCTCGCATGATTCAAGTCGATGATGGAAAAGAATTTAAAGGTCAAGTGAATCAATTATTGTTAAAACATAGAGTTACCATTAAAAGAGGCATTCCGGGTGTTCACAGATCACAGGGTTTGGTTGAAAACTTTAACAAACAGTTATCTGAAAGACTTTTCTCCTACCAGTATCACAGAGAGCTGATTGACAATTCTCGCAACACAGAATGGGTAAAAAGACTGCCCTCAGTTTTGCGCGCAGTGAATAATGAAGAATTTAAAGGGCTAAAACCAGTACAAGCAATCAGAAAACAAACAATAAATGTTGTTGAAGGAGAGTCTTCATCCAGTAAACTATTACCATTTGGTTTAAAAGTGAGATACCTTTATTCACCGGGAGAAGCGGAAGGGGACACTTGCATCAGGGCAACAGATCCAGTTTGGAGTGTTGATCCATATGAGATAAAAAAAATTGTGAAAATGAATCCGCCTGTGTATTATTTACGAGAAACTGACACAACAAAGCGACCAGCCCCTCGAAGATCTTTTGTGAAGGAAGAACTGCAGATAATCCCGCCAGACACAGTTCCAGTCGCTTAGTTAATTTAGGCAAAAACATTTGAGTTTAAAATGGAAGCTCAAAAAAAATTATTTGCGTACAGATTTATTATTAAAACAATGATAAAGAATAAACTACCCATTGATCCTAATATTTATGAAAAAATCAAAAATCTTGAAACAACAACCACAAATAATCCAGCTATACTGGATAAAGAAATTACTGAGTATCTAATTGCGCTTGACCAAATGACCTCCAATGACCAATTGCATATGAATACTCTGGATTAACAAATACTCTTTTTGTGTTAGTGCGGTCAAGAGACCGTTTTGTTACAACTGTTGTGTTAATCTCATGCAGATTAGATCGCAGCTTGTAATTGTCATGATGAAAAGTCTTTTTATTGAACAATGCTTCTTTGTAGTTGTCATGTGATATGTTTGACTGCACAACACTACGAGATATTCCCTTTGCTTTTTTGACAACTTTTTTTTGGCTTGAAAGACTGTACATTTTTGACCTTAAACCAATAAACTCCTTGATCACACCTCCAGATAATTCATCCTTCATCTTACCTAAAACCTTCTTATTAATAACTGAATGCAAAGGTGAATCTTTAGGGTAATCAGATGTGTCGTACCATCCAGCATGCTCTTTTGCTACTTCTAATTCCATGTCTTTGTAAAAATCTTCAGTAGGGATGTCGATTACAAAGGAATCTGTATCTGTGTACAGAACTCTGGACTCTGGATACAAGGGTTTAAAGTAGTCGTAAAGAAATTCTAACATCAAAAGCTTCGACAGCTCTAAAACAGTAAACCCAATAAAAACAGGTTTGTCCAATTTGACTTTCTTTTTTTTCATCATTATACCAAAAAGCTGATCATGAAATCTTCTGAAGTCTTGGTAGTTGGGTTTTGACACCAGCTTAATTGCTTCGTTCTCTCTGGTGACCAATCTTACATCTTTGCGCTTGTGCGGGTTTTCCATAGTCTTTCCAAAACAGCTGTTGTTCATCAACTTGAAAAAGTCTTTTTCTGAAGCATCTGCGGATTTAGTTCTGAGATCAGTGTTCTTCATGATGTATGGTTTCATGAACTGTTCTTGATCAAATGCAATTATACGATGAACTGCTGTTAACTTTAAACCATGTCTTAAATAAAATTGGAGAAGTCTGTAATGACAGACATAATTTTTTTTGTCACGAAGATTAGGCACAAGTTTAGGCGGTTCTGTCATTGACACTTTTAGGGTTTCTGCCGCTAATGGGTAATCATTATGGTAATCATGAAGTTCATGAGGATATTCTAAATCAACTTCTAAAATAAAGCCCTGTTGTTGATCAGCTTCTAGACTCTGAAGCCATTTTAAAAACTTTTGAGTGTCTTTGAGTCCTGTGTACATTTTAAAGTTACGTAATGGAAGTGATTGACTCATAGCCCAACCATACAGATTGTTTGCATCTAAATACATAAGATAGTTAGAAGGTTTTACTTGGATCATAGTTGTCTAGGTATTTGTTGTTTGCTTTACAGTAATGGTGAGACGCCATACTAATTCCGCCACGCAATCCGTTTTCAATCATCTGAAGCATTGGTAGGTCAGACAACAGGTCAATCTGTACACCTGTATATTTTAAGAAAGCATCCCAACTCATCCCAGGCGCAGAAATATAATGCGCAGGATCTAGACTATAATGTTTCATGCAGGTCTTTCTGTAATTTTCAAAGATATCCGCCAACAAACAGGTATCCGCCATTAAATAGGCATCATGATAGTCTCCCATTGTTTCACACTCCAACTTCTGCCATGCTTCTTGTGCGTGCTGGTAATCAGAATCACTGATGTCCTTTCCTCTAAGACTACTAAAGAACGCACCTTTAGGAGGAAGTGAGTCTTCATCAAACCTTTCCCAACTGTTCATGTACTCATAAGGATAAACGCCTTTTCTAACAAGTGTTGGGTCAAAATATTCTTCCGTTATTGGGCAGGACTTTAAGGATCCTGCTAGCGATTCTAAACTCCCCATCAGGTGTTGCATAGAGTCATAAAAAGATAAATTATTTAAAGTGAAACACATGTACTTTTCTGATGACTGCGCAATGCATGACACCCTGAAATCGCTAGTTACTGCTTGCAATATAAGATGAGAGTCGTAACCTCGCAAGTTATGAAAGAATATAGGAAGTCTCCAAGTCCAAGGATCAAACTTTAGTTGAAGATTGCAATTGTTATGTGCTGCTCCTCTGAATTCTCCGCTAATGTGATCATGATCTCTTACTGTTGGGTTTTCTTTACTTGTTAGCTCTAAACCACAAATCCAACAGTGAGTGGCTGAGTCATAGCGATCTTGGTCTTCTGGGGTCATCTTAAGATCGGATAGGTCTAGATTATTAGAACAGACATTACGAACTTCTTGCATGCGTTTTAAGAAATGTTTTGCTGCATGTGGTCCTCTGTATAATTCTGGCTTTGAATGTTCACCATCTGACCTAACAACAATAAAAGCATATGAACAAATCTGGTGGTTATTCATTAAGACTGTTTTTGGTAAATGTTTTGGAGCTGGTCCTTCATAAGGAACAATAAGCGACTCGAAGTCTGCGTAAACAACGTATGGAGACCTCTGGAGTTTTTTGTAATTCTTAAAACTAACCTTACTGCCTTCTCTTGGCATAATTAGTTCTGTATTGCAGTCCACTGGACTGAGACAATGTTTTACATGTTCACTCGCAGCTTGAACGGATGGAATTCTTGTTAAACATTTTCTACAAAAATTTTGTTTGCCATAATTTTTTGTAGTATATGCTAACAGTCTACTCATTGTGCGTATCAGCGTGTAATGCAATCCTGAATGGCTGGACATCAGGAGTAAGTCTACATGATGTTTGGTTGGTTCGCCTATTGATGGGCTGTTCTTAGACACTCTAATGGGCAGAAGGTTGGTTTCTTCAGACCATGTGTATACGTTAACAGTTATTGGGGGATTCTGTTCTTCAAACTGATCAATCTTGTCTACAGCCATAGGAAATTCAAGGCCGTTAAAGTTAAGATCATTGGCCCACTGCAAATAGTTAGTAACTCTCTCTGCATTTTTTTTAACAAAGTGTAGCCTAGCAAGAATGCACCACATAAAACATTTGTTATCTGAATTCTTTATGTTCAGAACCGCTCTCTTTGCAACTAATTCTGATGGTAGAGGAATAAAAGACTTTCCTATAATTGGCTCGTATTTAGCCTGTTTTAATCTAATCTCTAATACTTTACCCTCTGACCAACCAGAACCTCTCATTTTTGCTGCTTCAGAAGCATCGTTAAACTGAGTAAGAAGTTGTTCTGCCCAATCAGGCGTTAAATCATTATAAGAAAGAATAGCCTGCTGTTTAGTTGAGACCCAGACTTCTAGATTTTCTTCGCTTATTGTTATATAGTCGATTAAAACAACTAACCTTACTTTAACTGGAGGGTTTATTGTTAGTTTACTTGGAACTTGAGAAATAGCATGTACAACGCTTGCCTGTACGTTTGTTGGATCAATAACTTCTAAAACGACCTCATTTAAAGCTTTTGACAAACGCTCTTCCTCGAGCATTGCTTCAAACAATTCATCTGAACCTTCATATATCTTATCCATGCTGAGTTTCTTTTCTAACTCAAAATATTTATTTAAATTTAAAAAAATACTTAATCAGAATCAATATCAACGGTCTTTTTGTGCTTGGACTCATAAACTAAAGTATAAACGCCCTTTGGGGTTGTTAATGTGAGCTGTTTAGAACAGAGTTTAATGTTTCGTTTACTTTTTTTAAACATTCCTTTTTTATCTGGTCGGTGTCTGGTTGTTGAGAAAAAGTTGCCCTTGCCTTTCTTTGAAGATCAAACTTTTGTCTTTTGTAGTCCTCAAAATCAGCCTGTAGGCGACTAAATTCTTCATCCGTGATGTTCGAGTCGGCAAGTGCTTTATTTATTGTCAGTTTGAAGGAACTAAGTTTAGCTGTTATTAGTTGAACCATAGCTGTGTGCTTTTGGAGTTTAGCTTTTATTTTTTTGCTGACAGCACTTACAGCCAATGAACACAGGCCAAGAGTTAAAGACAAACCGCCTAGAGGTAAAGCTGCCGGTGCACCTACGCCTGTTGCTAAGAGTCCTACACTTGTTCCTGCTGATAGAGCACTAGTGATCGATGCTCCAGTATTAACATATGTAACAGCATTAAAGACAGCAGAATACCTTCGTTTGGTTTTACTGTATTTTGAAAGGTCCTGCTCTAGTTGGGTTTGCATTTGTGTTATGTTTGTTAATCTGAAAGTTTTTATGTCTACAGCAACAGAGTTCTCTTCTTTGGGCACTTTTGGATAAACCTGAACAGACATGCTTTTTTTAAAAAATAAAAATAATTTAGTATTGGATATCTTTTAATCTGTTATCTTGAATATTCAGCTGCGCATCATATATTAAAAACAAATGTACATTAAGTGGTTTATCACTCTCTTTTTCTTTATCAATTTGAATGTTTATTACGTCTTTAACTGTTCTCCCACTCCCATGCAACTGATTATCCTCTGTTGACCTTAGGTCAATCCATAAACCGTATTTCGTTGTTAAATATTCATCAAGTCTAACACTGTGAAGGTGTAGATCTTTAGACACAAGGTCTACTGTTGGACTTCTAGACCTCCCGCCTCCAAACAATTTTCTTATTTCATCAAAATGATGATAAGGTTTAAGCCCACTACCGTAGACTTGGTTAGGACTACCCTCAATTGAACATTGTACTTTCGTTATTTTAGGATTGATAAACTTTTCACTTTGTCTTTGGTATGGTTCTTTATCATCTTCACACAGCAATAAAATACCTTTAAGTGATCGTGCTGTGGCGCTAAAACTAAAATTCCATATAGTGTCTGCCCTGCTTTTGATATATTTTGAATGATGAATCACTCTTTCGTAATATATTGCTAATTTTGACTGATATTGTTGCTCAATCAGCCTTGCTAAGTTAGGGTTGCTAACAATGTCAAACTCTAACGAGATGTCGAAAATGCTGTACTTAGAATCAGTGTCTGTAGATTTAATGACACGTTTGTATTCATTAAAAGTTAGTTCATATGACAATCTGTCTTTTAATGCTCCTTGAAAGTATGGTGCATGCGCTTTTAACAACTCAAAATCTAAGGGTATGGAAAAGCGATTTCCATACGCATAACTTATAGCTTTATACTTGTTACCATTTTCAGCATCTGCGGCGCTTATTCTGTGTTTTAGTGCTTCGTTATTTTCGATTCCTTGAAACGCAAGATCGGCCCTTTCATTTGCGGTTAGCCATAGATCAGAATAGATTAGAAATATGTCTGCATTGTGTAAAGAAAATATTTCTTGCCCCTCAAGTTTTATAGAAATTTTCTTAACGATTGCCCGTCCCAGATTCTGAACTACTGTCCTGTTTGCGTCTGTTGCTGATTCGAGTTCTATTTTGAAAGTAAGACGTGCAGATCCCGGCACAATCACTTCATCTGCTCCTAGGTCTGGAAATTTAACAGTAAGAATTTGATCTGAATCAATAGTAGATGGATTATTTGGAACAATAATATTCTGTTTATTTCCGTTCACGCCAAAGGGCTCTTTCAGTCTTCTATGCGGGTCAAGAATTGAGCCATATGCTTGTGACATTTTTTTTTTATAAAACAAAATAAAAAGTTAATTATTTTTAAAACATGGAAGATTATGATGTTTATGATCCTGGAGACGACATGAGTGAAATGACTCCTTTAACACATCCATTACAATCATTGCGGCATGAATTAACAGAAAGTAAGGTCAAATCATTTTATCAAAGTTTAGGCCAAGAACCTCCCGAATTTATAGACCCTAATGATTTTGAAACAAAAGATGACCATTTGTTTTTTAAAAACGAGCAAGGACAACTTGTTCAGCTTACATCTAAACCAGACTCATCAAAGTTTTTAAAAAAGAGTACAATTAGACAAAGGCTCAGTGTAAGCGAACAAAATCGCCTTGGCATTACTAAATCAAAATTAGATAGGGAAGCAGTTGCTAAACTTCAAAACACACTACAAGAACTTCCAACAGATAACCAAATACAAAACATGGAACTTAAAGATTTAAGCCCAACAGCAAACAAAATAATAGAAGCAGAAACCAGTTTTTCAGAAGAAACAGTATTAAAAACTATGCACAATCCACCGCTACCTATAAGAGAAATAACGGCCCTTGATCATGCTTTGAGAAGCATCAGAGGCGAATTAACAAACAATTTAGCAAAACTGGGTGAACTAGATGAGCATATAAAAAGAGAAAAAGAAAAACTAGTTGAGGCTGATGACCACAACTTAGGACCTGGTGTTAAAGAAAGAATAACACAAAGACTAAAAGATCTTGAACAAGAGAGATCAGCAAGACTAGAAGTGTTGTCTAATAACCGAGAACAATTACGAACTCAAGTGAGCAGAATAAGAGAAACTATCCAAAGAATTTTATATGAAGACACAACGTTAGCAGAACGAATAAGAACACTGTTTAGAGAGCAAGGTGTCACATTAGCAAGTGTTATAACAGCCTTAGGATTTGCAATAAGTACACTGGTGTTGGCTATTACAGGCGGCGGTGGTGGGGGAGCAGTGCCTCCGCCACCATCACCACCATCAGATAAATCATGGGTAAAAAAACAACTTGATCATCTTGCAAGTTTATTAAAAAAATTAGCCACTAAGGCCATAGACTCTTTACCTGGCATATTAGGGGGGATCGTTAGCTGGCTTTTGTCTGCCGCAAGTAAAGTAGTTGGCTTTATGGCTGAGCACTTATGGACATTAGTTGTCTTAATAGTTGGGTTACTTTATAGTAAGATAAAGACCAAGTAATCCTAGGGCAGTTAATCCAATAACAAGTGCTGTCTTTTCATATTCATGGTCATTATTTCTTGGGACCACGGGGATTGGATGGGGTTTTGAGGGGGTTTGGGGGGCTCGAGGATTGGTGGGACTTCTTTTTTTATTGCTATTGCTGGCTTAGAATTTATGTCGTTTTTTCCGACCTTCTCTTCTTTACCAGCCACAAGGATTTCATTATTATAGTTTATTATTGTTCCTATCTGAAGTCTGAGGTCAGAAGGCAGCATGTATAAACCAGTGCCAACAGCAAAGTCTACTTTCGATCTTGCGTATTGCAAAACATTTTGGTACCTTTTAATACTTGAAGGCAAATCAATTGCAGAATTAATAGAATCCTCTAAATTTGCTAAATACTGTTTTTGGGCGTCAAAGCCAGTAGAAGGATCAATTATGTTTGATCTCGTTTGTGCTTGCGAACCTAGCAAACACCAAACATAAGTACGAATAGAGTCGTTTATTCGTTCTATTCCCGCTTTTGTTAGGCCCTTAGAGGTATCCAAAATAAATGTTGTCCATGCTGTTTTATGCTCTTGCTCTATGGACCCGAGGTGAACAGTTGTGCCTGAAGAGAAAGATGTGTAAGGAGGATTCCAATCATAGTTATACTTTCTGTGCACGCCCCAATAATAAAGAGTGCCTAAACCATGATTAAGATCCAACTTTTGTCTAAAGTCTGTCTTTGGGTCAATATCAAATTCGTTACAGATCCTTTCAAAAGCCTTGTAATCTATTCTGTTGCTGAATGGATTAAACGTTTTGTCATTTGGTAATGGCGCTTGCAGTTCAGACAAAATACGTCTGAAGGTGTAATAAAAATGAAATCTATACACTGACCTTACCAAAGAATCAGGATGATTTAAATGATCAGCATACGACACTCCACACCCAGTTGATGCGCAAAACACAGCAAAGTTTAACTGGTTCTGATAAAACTGCATCGGATGACTGAACCACACTTTCGGGATGTAGTCGTTTTTAATAGGAGGGTTAAGATAACGATCCAATGGAGTACTAACCTTTACTTGAAAGGCGTCAGACTGAGTCACAGAAATGTCGAGGGTATCAGTTGTTATATTTTTAAGATTGTAGTGCGGTCCAACAGAATATTTTGCATTAGTATATTTGAATGCACTCATTTTTAAATTTGTTTTAAAAATGTTTGTAACAATAACAACTCAAGACAGTCCTTCGTTTTTAGAATATGCTATTGATAATAACTGCGGAACCCAAAGGGTCGCACTCCATGAAATTTTTTACAAAGTCGTATGGTTTAATATAACTGAATCCAAGGAGAATAATAAGATTAAAAAATTTGATAACAGAGGAAACTTAGTTAGCCAGTTAACCATACCTGATGGTTATTACGGGTTTTGCTCGCTAAAAGAAGCAATGAGTAACTTCGACATTACTCTCAAACTTAACAATGCAAATTTAAAAATAATGTTGACATTCAAACCTGAAGAAAACGCAATTTACGTGTTTGATGCAGAGCTAGTTACAATGTTAGGCTTTGCAACTGACAATCATGGTTTTAGAGTTACATCAGACGAAACTACTTATGAGGGAGAATATCCGCTCGATCTTGCATTACATTCATTACTCTATGTTCATTTGGACGAGCTGAGCACTGATGAAAACTTATATGATGGAAGGCCCTCAACTGTTTTAAGAGCTCTTCCATCAGGGAAAGCTGCATATTGCGATTATGAAATTATACAATTCCCTAATTTACAGTTTAAAAGATTAGCTTGTGGGAGGGTCAGATCATTTAATATAAAGATCACAGATAAAACAGGGAAAGTCGTGAAATGTGATAACCTGCACATTGTTTTAGAAATAAAATAATAAGGTGTACTAAAAAATAATGTCTCGTGGGCCAGAAGAATCAGGAGTTACATTAGCGCCTGAGAGGTGTGTAACTTTAGAATTAAAAGACCTTGCAGACGTTGAGGACTTTGAACAAAACGGTGAGATAGGCACTTTGTATGGTTTTGAGTACACTAAAGATGGTTATTATAAGCGCAAAGAGGTTGACGACAACAAAAGGTTTCCTAAACTAGAACAACTACGCAATCTAGAAGCAAATAATACAGGTCAGTATGAATATAAAATAGTTCGAAAAACTGACAACAAATGGCACTTAGAACCATATTTAAAATGGGACATAAAATTTGAATTCTTAAGCCCATTTACATTTTTTGACCGTCAAAAAAGTTTCAGAAAAGCATTGAACTCTGGCCCTTTACATGTAAGTCTTATGCCAGAGGACAACAGTCGGAAAGAGATCGAAATAAAGCCGTTTGGGGACAAACAGTACATCCTCCACAGAAGAGAATCGGTTTTAAAGAAAGCTTCTACAAAATTACAGTTTATTCCACGCACAAAATTAGGAGACACGTTCACAATGATATTTAAAATTTCTGTCTTAAAAGATGAGGCGAGAAATGGAGCTCTGGGCGTCAGTGACAATCTTATGAAAGGAATTCTTATTAGCTGGCAAAACTTAGACGTTGACAAACTTAAAGTTACTGTCGTTGTTCTTTACAATGGCGAGGATATTAAGGTCATGACAACAAGCAACAAAATTGATATTAGTCTAAATAGAAACGATCTTACAGAACTGAACTGGATTAATCTTACACATTTGGGCCTTATAGGGTTTTATTATACTGAACAAGTTTTGACAGAGAGTATGATAAAAACAATAACTGGATTAGATTAAATTATGTTTTAAAACTATGGAGCAGACGACTTTGGTGTCAATGCCGATGTTAAACTTTATGACAAAAACCCCTCATTGTTCATTGATTTGTGGACAGACTGGTTGTGGAAAAACAATATTTGTCCTCGACCTATTACAAACAGTTTATAGTTATAATTTTGATCATATTGTAATTTTCTGTCCAACACTCAAATGGAACAAAGCATATCACGACAGAAGGTTTATATGGACGGATGATGAAATCTATTTAGTTGACCCTAGCAATAAATTGAGTGAGTGTTTAGAACATTTTTTTAAACTGTTTGAGGGAACGCAGACATTATTTATTATAGATGATTGTTCGGCAGAAAAGGATATAGTCAAAAAAAGAAACACTTTATCAAAGCTAGCTTTCAGTGGAAGACATGCTGGGATAAGTGTATGGATTTTAAGTCAAAAATATAACTCAGTTTTAAAAGACTTCAGAGAACAGTTAAAGACAGTGGTTTTATTCCACATGAAAGATAGAGACGCATTTGATGAATGTATGCGTGAGAATGATGTTATTGAAAACGATCAAGAAAAACGAAGGATTAAGCAAAAACTTAAGTCTCGAAAGTTTTCTAAATTAGTATTAAAAACAGATAATCCTACACATTATGTATGTTTGTAAAGTGTTTACTATAAGAGAACTATAAAATGTGTGTTCTGGGTAAGCCGGCGGAGCAACAGCGGAGCCAGGTGAGCCAGAACACACATTTTATAGTTCTCTGTTTGTCTTGTGTACTAGATGTTAACTGTGCTGTGCATGTCTGTGTGTGGACTTGATGTTCACTGCAGTGTGTCAGTCTGTCAGTAAGGGATGTTCACTATGGATGTGTCCAGCGGTGTGTCTGTCTGTCTGTGTGTCTCACCACGCGACTTGTGACCTGTGACAGGTGCAGTACACGACAGAGGCGTTCAAGGTGTACGGGGAGCTGTCCAACACCCTCAACGGTCAGAGGGACTCCTCCAACCAGGAGTACGCCGCCTGCATCCAGCAGTCCCTGGCAGACATCAAGGCCCTCTCCATCACCGTCGACTGACCCACCCCCCACCCCCCTCCCCCCACACACATCCAGCAGTCCCTGTCCGACATACAGGCCCTGTCCGGGGTCAACTCTGTGGCAACGCTGCTCTCAGAGAGGTCCGCTATCTGTAGTTAATGTCAGCTGCCTCACACTCCACTTGAGTTGCCGCTTTTAGTAGGTGAACCAAAATGATCACACACACACAACAGTGGTAGACAGTGCTCCTCCTGGTAACACCAGCCAGCCCTGAAATGTGCAGTGAAATGTAAACCAACCAAAGCCTGGCTCCAGGCTGGTGTTGGCTCTACAGAGGATGGGGCACAGGTAGTGGAAGAAAGCTGGTCAGGACCTCTGGGGAATGTGTTGGGTGGGGTGTGCTGGTTGGCTTCTGGATACTCTCTATCAATGTTTAAATGCGTGTGTATATGGTTGTGTGTGTTTGTGTGTATATATACCTGTAGAGCCTGAACACATTAACTGTATTTTGTACAGCAGATAACCAGTATATTTAAAGACCCATAGAGCACCAGAGACACCTGTCAAAAATGTATTTAGTAATTTCAATTAAAAATGCCTGTAGCAACTTTAAAATCAGAATTCCAAATTCTGGTCAATTTTAGCTTTATTTTGGGGTGTGGGAGACATTGGCCTCTTCTCAGCATCACAGGACAAGATCATTTTTGTTTTATCTCCACAGCCCTGATGTGGCCCCTTGCGGTCGGCTGGGCTATAAGCAACATTATCTCTCTCGTTTTATCTCCACCATGGATTGTCCAGTGCTGGCAGTGTGTGTATTGTTATACATGTGGCAATGGCTGATTGTCTGAGGTGTTCTCCACCACCATGGATTGTCCTGTGCTGGCAGTGTGTGTATTGTTATGTGGCAATGGCTGATTGTCTGAGGGAAAGCCATATGCTCTAGAGAAGAAACCATCTTGACACCTTAAGTTTTCCCAAACAACTTTTTTTTTTGCATGGTGTTCAAGTGTGTGTGTATGTGTGTGTGTGTGTGTGTGGGGGGGGGGGGGGGGGGCATGCACGCACAAAGGAGGCTTGCAGAATGACGTGGGTTTTTGCATGCATAATGTATCGTGTCTTTTTTGTATGAAATTATTAGGAATGAAATGGTTTTGAGGGACTTGTCCAGACTATTTTGTTGCTTTGTCTCCAGTTTGCAGCAAGTGCATGAAAGGAAGACGTGCATGCATGTATCCCCCACACTTGTATCTGCTGTGGACATTTTCAGTTGATCTTGCATGTTTTGACATGAAAGGAAGACGTGCATGCATGTATCCCCCACACTTGTATCTGCTGTGGACATTTTCAGTTGATCTTGCATGTTTTGACATGAAAGGAAGACGTGCATGCATGTATCCCCACACTTGTATCTGCTGTGGACATTTTCAGTTGATCTTGCATGTTTTGACATGAAAGGAAGACGTGCATGCATGTATCCCCCACACTTGTATCTGCTGTGGACATTTTCAGTTGATCTTGCATGTTGCATACATGTATCCCCCACACTTGTATCTGCTGTGGACATTTTCAGTTGATCTTGCATGTTTTGACTTTCTGTGATATCGGGATATTATCAGATGGCCTCGAGCACCTTTTTTTTTTCATCTTTTAGGTTTGACAGTGATGCAGTCCCTGCATGGGTGAATGTTTGACAGCAAGTGACGGCAGGTTAACTGTGACAGTGGAGTGAAGAGTGAAGTGGGTTAGAGGTAGCCTGGGTGTGTGTGGTGTCTGCAATGCCAAGGACGATGGGATGAGGAGGGAGATGGTTGGAATCAGCTTTGATGTGATGTGTCTGCGATGCCAAGGACGATGGGATGAGGAGGGAGATGGTTGGAATCATTGTTGTTGTGTCTGTGAGGTATGGGATCATGAAATGAGGAGTCAGATGGGTTAGGTTCAGCCTAGGCGTGTCTGATGTGACAGAAAGATGGATCACTGGGTAACTGCATTTGCTGGGGGCTGAATTGGCTTTTTTCCCTTCGGTCTTCTAAATTATTCATAAGCCAGATTGATGTTTTATGTGGTGTGTGTGTGTGTGTGTGTTTTGATCAGCAATATAGTGTGTCTTGCTGCAAGTGAAGCAGTTTGTTGGTGAAGATGTTTTTCTTATTGCCTTGATCATGATGTTGATGGTGGTGGTAATGTAACTGCAATGCCATGTATTTCAGTCTACAGTAGAGGTGTTGTCTGCACATGTATACTTCTGTGAGTGTATGTATGTTTGTGTGTGTATGTGTGTGTGTGTGAGTGAACATGCATGTGTACATGTGTGTGTGTTTGTGAATGTGTGCTGTTTTGTGTGTGTGTGTGTGTGTGTGTGTGTATGTGTGTGTGTATGTGTGTGTGTGTGTGTGTGTGTGTGTGTGTGTGTGTGTGTGTGCACAGCTTGTGCAGGAAAGACAGTCATTCCACTTCCAAAGTATTGTTTCACTCATGGATGAATTTTAAGCCAATAATAAAGTGACTTTATTATGTCATCGTTCTTCTGGTGCTTTTGGTTGTGTGTGTGTATGTGTGTGTGTGTGTGTGTGTGTGTGTGTGTGTGTGTGTGTGTGTGTGTGTGCTCATGCATGTTATGTGATTGCAAACCAAGCAGCTTCAAACTGTCTCAATCCCCCTGGAATGAAAACAGGAATCGTTGTGTTATTGGTATAGACTGAGTCAGGCTCAGCTTCACTACTGGGGTTCTGAGGTCCCCAGTTGTGCTGGAGTCACTGTCGTTTGTTCAATCTGCTCTCTTGACCTGAACATCACATGGGGTGAGCCCATTCCCACAAAGAGGAGCCTACCATACATCTACAACCCCCCCCCCCAACACACACACACACACACCTCCAGTTCCAGAACGAATTACAAGTTTAAATCAAGATTCAGATGCAGGATAGAACCAGAAATCTGAGGCCAAAGTAGGACTTTTGAAAAGAAAGTTTGACAATGATGACAACAAACGTATTCCCTCCCACACCCCATGTCGCCAGATTTGTGCACGTTTTTCACGATGATTTCCTTACATAACAGTGACAATGACTTGATGTTCAAGACCTGAGAGAAGAAGGAGCACTGGAAGATCCAGATGCAAAAGAGGCCAACTTCTTATATACTAAAATACACAGTGACTGGTCTGAAACGAATTCAGCCTGCTATAAGACATTGCTCTAGAACTGGATGAGTCGGAGAGGTCCATGGATGAAGAAGTGAGAGGAACTGGCAGAAACCAGGAGTAGCCGATTCACAAACAAACTCGGCTCAGAGCTGCCAAAAAGAAGTTGGATGTCAGGACCAATCCAGCAAACCGTCCTAAACCTGTGTGAACAGCTGGATGTCGGGACCAATCCAGCAAACCGTCCTAAACCTGTGTGAACAGCTGGATGTCGGGACCAATCCAGCAAACCGTCCTAAACCTGTGTGAACAGCTGGATGTCGGGACCAATCCAGCAAACCGTCCTAAACCTGTGTGAACAGCTGGATGTCAGGACCAGTCCAGCAAACTTTCCTAAACCTGTGTGAACAGTGACACAGGGGTATCCAGCAGATTGTTCTAAACCTGTGTGAACAGTGACACTGGGGCTGCAAACTGTCCTAAACCTGTGTGAACAGTGACACAGGGGTAACTGTCCTAAACCTGCATGAATAGTGACACAGGGGTCTGCGGTGGGCACACGGGTTGTAGCTTGGATGACTGCTGGCTGGTGTACTGGCACAAGAGGTGGTGGCACTGTTGATTGTGGTGGCGTCTCCTGCCACGGGTGGGGGGAAGGGGACCCAAATGCTCGCTCCTCATACACGCCAGGCCAGAACAGACTTGTACAGCGTGGTCAGTGTGTCTTCGCCAGACTAAGAGCTATCTGGAATGACGGAAACATCACAATCAGTACCAAGATCAGACTTATGTGCTCCCTGGTCATTGCCATATTTCTCTATGCCTGTGAGACTTGGACTCTGATAGCTGAACTTGAGATAGGGATTCAGTCTTTAGAGATGAGATGCTTCCGCAAGATCCTTGGCATCTCATACAAAGAGCACATTACCACCTTGGAGGTCCAGACCAGAGTAAGGCAAGCCATTGGACCATACTAAGATCTGTTGTCCACAGTGAAAAGAAAGAAAATGAGATAGTATGGTCATGTATTAAGATCAACAGGACTTGCCAAAACCATTCTACAAGGAACAGTACGAGGAGGCAGAAGGAGAGGAAGACGGAGAAAGAGATGGGAGGACAACATCAGTGCATGGACTGGCCTCACACTCAGTAACTGCCTAACAGCATCTGAGAACAGGGAGGAGTGGAGGAAGCTGGTTGCGAAGTCTTCTGCGGCGCCTCAACGGTCTTCAAGATTCTGGGATAGGTGAGGTGAGGCGAGTGTGGATGCAGCCGTCATTCCCTGGATGCAGGCCACTGCAGCTGGTGAAGCGTGTCACCGACACTGGCGGTGTTTCCCTGTCAGTTCTTCTCGTCCTAGCCAGTGCCTTCTGTTTCCTTGACCGCAGCGTGTAGCAGGTTTGGGGAATGTTCAAGTGCTGTGAAATGATGCCTTCACCTGTTCCAGTTTGTGCCCAACCTGCATTGAAGGAAGGTCAAGCAGGTATCGCATAGTTTCAACTGGTGTGTCCTTCGTGGTTCCCAGGATCAATCTCATTGCTTCATTTTGAATTCTTTCTAACTTAAAAAGATTGTTGTTGGGCAGTGTTGTAAGCACTAATCCATAATCTATCACACTGAGTACAAATGCGTAATACAGTCGGTGGAGATGGCGCTGTTCAATGCTTTTAGCTGCCATTGCTTTCATGGCAGATAGACCTTTTCTGCATTTAAGAACAATATTCTCAACATGCTCTCTGAAGGTTAGTATTCTATTCAGGACATAGCTGGCTGCTGTACACGGGGCCTTCTCCATGTTGGAGACAGTCTGTCGGGGTGTGGGCCCAAACGGTGCTGGCATTCTCATTAATGGAGTGAACCTGCGCATTGTAGATCCTGTGCATTGTAGACCCTGTGCATTGTAGACCCTGCGCATTGTAGACCCTGCGCATTGTAGACCCTGCGCATTGTAGACCCTGTGCATTGTAGACCCTGCGCATTGTAGACCCTGTGCATTGTAGACCCTGCGCATTGTAGACCCTGTGCATTGTTGGTCAGTTCTTTGGTCCTGATAGAACCGACTTTGACATTTCTCCCAGTTTTACTTGCTTTGGCTCATGTGTCCCCCCTCTCCCCCTCCTCCTCCCCTTTCTCCCTCCCCTCCACTGGGAGAGGTCAGACTCATCGTGACCCCTAAACACCTCAGGGAGGAAATTCTGTCCAGTGTGGCCGTGAAGACAGAGGCTTGATCCTGCATGAAGGGGCTTTCTATTGATCCTGCATGAAGGGGCTTTCTATTGATCCTGCATGAAGGGGCTTTCTATTGTGGCCGTGAAGACAGAGGCTTGATACTGCATGAAGTGGCTTTCTATTGATCCTGCATGAAGGGGCTTTCTATTGTGGCCGTGAAGACAGAGGCTTGATCCTGCAAGAAGTGGCTTTCTATTGATCCTGCAAGAAGGGGCTTTCTATTGTGCCTGCAGAAGAGGCTTTGATCCTGCATGAAGGGCTTTCTATTGTGGCCGTGAAGAAGACCCCAGAAGGCTTTGATCCTGCATAGAAGGGCTTTCTATTGTGGCCGTGAAGACAGAGGCTTGATCCTGCATGAAGTGGCTTTCTATTGTGGCCGTGAAGACAGAGCCTTGATCCTGCAAGAAGTGGCTTTCTATTGATCCTGCAAGAAGGGGCTTTCTATCGTGGCCGTGAAGACATAGGCTTGATCCTGCATGAAGTGGTTTTCTATTGAACCTGCAAGAAGGGGCTTTCTATTGTGGCCGTGAAGACAGAGGCTTGATCCTGCATGAAGTGGCTTTCTATTGTGGCCGTGAAGACAGAGGCTTGATCCTGTATGAAGGGGCTTTTTATTGTGGCCGTGAAGACTGTTACGGATGGAAGTGCGTGTGTGGGTATCTGTCTGACTCCCACTCAGTAATTATGGATGCATGCACGACTTTTTTCTTTAATTCACATACACACACCCACTCATCCGCACATGGACAGCCAGGCAACAAAATAACACTTTTCTTTTTATGCTGCCCGAGCCATCAACAAACATATACAAATAAACACATTAAGCATAGGATGGTACACCCACCATCAGGTGTACAAAAATAACCAACTAATACAATTCTGACAACTGCCGGGTCCAGCAATGATGATGACGACGGCAGCGACGAGGCAAGTCTGACACAGAGTCTCTTCAAAGCTGTGGCTCACAAAAAAATAACTAATTCATGGCGTCTCTGCCAGCACTCGGCGACAATCTCTCTTACTAGATGTAGCTCAAACACTTTTGAGCTGTGGCTCAAACACTAACACAAAGCTGTGGCACACACGCCACACACACAGCGACGTCCTTGAACGCAGGTCGCTGGCACAGAAGCAGGAGCGATGTCTCCTCTTCACTGGCCCAACACTGACCGGTCACGGGCGCAGTGGCAGGTAGGGTGATTGTCGGTGCTCAGGCCGGCCTCTCCACACCCGCAGCAACAGGTGGAGAACGGGGCATCAACCAGCTACGGCCCCGGCCCTAGCCTCAGTAGCAGTCAGTCCCCGTCAATCCAGGGAACACTATCAACCTGGGGAAACTGATTAACTACCTTGATTATCATGGCCACCATTCATTAGAATCACAACTATCTTCATATTCATTAGCCACATCATATCTCACTAGAACTTGAGCCACATATCAGCATATTCGTTCATATTCATTAGCCACATCATATTTCACTAGAACTTGAGCCATACATCAGCATATTTGTTCATCATTACAATATTCTTTTTTTTCCGGAATCATAACATTGCACAGGAAAGGATTTCCATATAAACCTTTCAGACTCTAGGTTTCCAAATTGAGGAAAGGATTTCCACATAAACCTTTCATAATCTAGTCTTCCAAATTAAGGAAAAGGATTTCCATCTGGATCCTCTTCAATAAACCATGAATACAATTCATTACACACAATGATTACACAATTGATGATTATTTTTTCAAACTATAAATGTCTTTCGTTAATTCACACACTGTTCATTTGCTTTCTTGTAAACAAGAATGTTCAATTCATTTCATATAATCACCTATGTCTTTTGTCAATTCAGTAAATGTTCATTTCTTTTCCTGTAACACAAGAACGCTCACTTCACTTCAGTTCATCAGCTTCAATATATGCAAGGGAAAAATTTCCACCACACTTTTGTTTAACAACACATATATTGATACCCATGTAAACACATCACACATCAGAATGAAAAACAAAAGTCTATGTTGCTCACTCTGGGAGCTTATTATCCATAGCATCAAAACTCTCGATCTTCTTGCAAACCATATTAGAATAGACACTTTTTCTTCATCATGAAGTTCATAGCCAGTTAAGTCACAAAATAAACAAAATATTTTTTTCTTTTTTCTGAAGACCACTTCTTATAACACTCACTTCATCTATTCACATTTTCCGAAACAATTTCGTTTTGTTACCCTATCAAGTCATAGGATAACAGAACAACAATACTTTCTTTTTTTAATAAAACCTTCACAAGAGCGCTGAGGAAGTTTCAGTCGCTCCTAAACGGGAATACAGTTTTAGTTTGTTAATAAATAAACATTCAATGATAAATACCTGACTGCTACAACAAACGGCTGAGTCCCTCTTCGGCCTTCTGTGACTTGTATTGCCGGAATCACTACAAAGACTGCCTTAACTGGTGCAACTCACCCGGCTTATTAGCAATGCGCCGGTGAGTAGCAGTCAGCTAAATTTTGCAACCGGCTTTCGGACAACTACCTTCCGGTAAGCACGGTACGGTCGCACATGAAACTTTGTGACCGGATGAAAAACGGTCCGTCACAATACTCCCCCTCCTCAAAAAAAAAAAACAATGTCCGAATTGTTTTTACTAAGAGGAAGTAAACAACTCCAGGGCATAAAATTCCAGAAAAAATACATGAAAAATGTCATCAAAACTGGGATGTACTCAAACCAATGTCTAAGGAACAGACTGGTTCTCATAAGAACGTGAAAGAAGATCAGCGAAAATGTTCGATGATCCTGGAAGTGGTTCCACTTCGAACGAGAATTCCTGCAGAGACAATGCCCAACGCATAATCCAGGAATTCTTGAAATTTGACGTGCGCAGGTACGTCAAAGGTCGATGGTCTGTTTGGAGGATAAAGCTAACTCCCCAAAGGTACTGAACGAACTTTTGAACAGCCCAGACAATGGCTAAACACTCTCGTTCGACGGTACTGTATTATTTCTCCGATCCAACAACTTGCGACTCCCAAATACAACTGGGTGAAGTACATCATCATCCTCTTGCAGTAGTACAGCACCTAGCCCAACAGAACTAGCATCAGTTCGCAGAACAAAGGGCTTACCTAACTGAGGTAACAGCAAGACAGGTGCTGATGACAAAATACTCTGAATCTTCTGTAACGCTACTGCACATTCAGGGGTCCAAGATATAGATCTTCCAGCTCGACCAACATCCTTGATTAAATCGAGAGTGGAGCACTCAAGGTGGAAAAACTGGGAACATATCTTCTGTAAAAGCTAAGCAAACCTAGCAAAGATCTGACTTGCTTTTTGGTAGTAGGGTGGGAATTCTCAGAATCTTATCTATCTTTTTCTGTTCCGGACGCATAGTACCACCTCCAACGATATGTCCAAGAAATTCCAGAGAACGGAAACCTGCCTCTATTTTCGAGGGATGAGCTGTGAGGTTGAAAGACCTCAGACATGAAAGAACACCTTTCACATGACGAACATGTGCATCCCATGAAACACTATGAACCAGAATATCATCAAAGAAACTGACAGCTGAAAACTAATCCAAAGCTAACATGCGCATCATGTGTGCGAAAACAGCAGGTGCTGACACAAGACCGAAAGGCATTCTGACAAACTGGTCACCAGATGTTATGGATGGAAGTGCGTGTGTGGATATCTGTCTGACTCCCACTCAGTAATTATGGATGAATGCACGACTTTTTTCTTTAATTCACATACACACACCCACTCATCCGCACATGGACAGCCAGGCAACAAAATAACACTTTTCTTTTTATGCTACCCGAGCCATCAACAAACATATACAAATAAACACATTAAGCATAGGATGGTACACCCACCATCAGGTGTACACAACTAACCAACTAATACAATTCTGACAACTGCCGGGTCCAGCGATGATGATGATGACGGCAGCGACGAGGCAAGTCTGACACAGAGTCTCTTCAAAGCTGTGGCTCACAAAAAAAATAACTCATTCGTGGCGTCTCTGCCAGCACTCGGCGACAGTCACTCTTACTAGATGTAGCTCAAACACTTTTGAGCTGTGGCTCAAACACTAACACAAAGCTGTGGCACACACGCCACACACACAGTGACGTCCTTGAACGCAGGTCGCTGGCACAGAAGCAGGAGCGATGTCTCCTCTTCACTGGCCCAACACTGACCGATCACGGGCGCAGTGGCAGGTAGGGTGATTGTTGGTGCTCAGGCCGGCCTCTCCACACCCGCAGCAACAGGTGGAGAACGGGGCGTCAACCAGCTACGGCCCCGGCCCTAGCCTCAGTAGCAGTCAGTCCCCGTCAATCCAGGGAACACTATCAACCTGGGGAAACTGATTAACTACCTTGATTATCATGGCCACCATTCATTAGAATCACAACTATCTTCATATTCATTAGCCACATCATATCTCACTAGAACTTGAGCCACATATCAGCATATTCGTTCATATTCATTAGCCACATCATATTTCACTAGAACTTGAGCCATACATCAGCATATTTGTTCATCATTACAATATTCTTTTTTTTTCCGGAATCATAACATTGCACAGGAAAGGATTTCCATATAAACCTTTCAGACTCTAGGTTTCCAAATTGAGGAAAGGATTTCCACATAAACCTTTCATAATCTAGTCTTCCAAATTAAGGAAAAGGATTTCCATCTGGATCCTCTTCAATAAACCATGAATACAATTCATTACACACAATGATTACACAATTGATGATTATTTTTTCAATCTATAAATGTCTTTCGTTAATTCACACACTGTTCATTTGCTTTCTTTTAAACAAGAATGTTCAATTCATTTCATATAATCACTATGTCTTTTGTCAATTCAGGAAATGTTCATTTCTTTTCCTGTAACACAAGAACGCTCACTTCACTTCAGTTCATCAGCTTCAATATATGCAAGGGAAAAATTTCCATCACACTTTTGTTTAACAACACATATATTGATACCCATGTAAACACATCACACATCAGAATGAAAAACAAAAGTCTATGTTGCTCACTCTGGGAGCTTATTATCCATAGCATCAAAACTCTCGATCTTCTTGCAAACCATATTAGAATAGACACTTTTTCTTCATCATGAAGTTCATAGCCAGTTAAGTCACAAAATAAACAAAATATTTTTTTCTTTTTTCTGAAGACCACTTCTTATAACACTCACTTCATCTATTCACATTTTCCGAAACAATTTCGTTTTGTTACCCTATCAAGTCATAGGATAACAGAACAACAATACTTTCTTTTTTAAATAAAACCTTCACAAGAGCGCTGAGGAAGTTTCAGTCGCTCCTAAACGGGAATACAGTTTTAGTTTGTTAATAAATAAACATTCAATGATAAATACCTGACTGCTACCAGCAAACGGCTGAGTCCCTCTTCGGCCTTCTGTGACTTGTATTGCCGGAATCACTGCAGAGACTGCCTTAACCGGTGCAACTCACCCGGCTTATAGCAATGCGCCGGTGAGTAGCAGTCAGCTAAATTTTGCAACCGGCTTCCGGACAACCACCTTCCGGTAAGCACGGTACAGTCGCACATGAAACTTTGTGACCGGATGAAAAACGGTCCGTCACAAAGACAGAGGCTTGATCCTGCAAGAAGTGGCTTTCTATTGTGGCCGTGAAGACAGAGGCTTGATCCTGCAAGAAGTGGCTTTCTATTGTGACCGTGAAGACAGAGGCTTGATCCTGCAAGAAGTGGCTTTCTATTGTGGCCGTGAAGACAGAGGCTTGATCCTACAAGAAGGGGCATTCTATTGTGGCCGTGAAGACAGAGGCTTGATCCTGCATGAAGGGGCTTTCTATTGTGGGACATATGTCGTTGAATTCCGATGTGCATGTACCACCGCATGTCCCAGTCACTCCCTAGGCCTGTTGTCTCTAGATCGTCCTGAAGCATGTTGGGATCGCCAGTGCAGGTGATGAATCAGTAACAGCGGTATCGGCAGCAAAGCTTCTGGATGGGAAGGAGACTGCAGATGGCCAGTTCTTGGTGTAGACAAGGAACAGGCAAGGCCCAAGCACAAAGCCCTGAGAGACGCCCGACTGGACAGTCTGACAACGAGCCATCTCCCACCACTGCCTGCTGGCCCTCACTGAGAGAGAGAGAGAGAGAGAGAGAGAGAGAGAGAGAGAGAGAGAGAGAGAGAGACAAGACAAGACAAGACAAAATTCTTTATTTACGAGGATAATAGATAATCACTGACATGCTTTTTTACATCCAGTCCTCACCCTGAGTAGGGACTACAATATGCAGTGAAATGAAATAATGTAAGAAAGCAAACAAGCAAACAAACCGGTCATGCAATCATAATGGAACATCAAATGAAAATGTAAGAGAAATGAAAAAAAAATAATAATAAAGAAACAAAAAATAAAAATGAAAATAACAATAATTAAGGGGAAGGAGAGAGTGGGGGTGGGGGTGGGCTGAGCAGGGGGAATATATGGAAATGTACTACAACGTACAAAAATTAGCATCTATAAAAACAGACAGTTAAATGAATATGACAAAGTACATACATAATTTGGAACACACACACACACGCAAAAAAAAAAAGAGAGAGGGAGAGAGAGAGGGAGAGAGAGGGGGTGGAAGGGAGAAGGGGTACAACAGAAAGTGAAGGTAGTAATTAAGCATAAAGTATAATATACTCAGAGGCATAAGAAACGCGAAAACAAACTGTATAGAAATTTTGATGTAATTTGGCCAACGATTCCTTTGAACTGGTAATAGAAAGTGAGAAAAAGCAATCAAACACCGCAAAAGTGTCCTTTCAAAGTTCATTCTGGTAGAAAATAAGGTCACATGAACTTGACCTTGACCCTG
>CM065718.1:2277518-2300018 GCA_033310375.1 Conus canariensis | reverse complement strand
CTCGTTAATAGCTCTCCATACCAATTTTGGGTTCTGGTTTGATGATATTAGTTCTCGATAATATTTCGTTTTTTCTCTGCGCTTCTATGAATTAATTGCATTTCTCAGTTTTCTAGATTCCTCTTCATAGCCATGTTGTTGAAGCAGATCTCTACGGTAACCTGCCTCCTGTAACTCTTTAGTGTACCATGCCGGTTTAGGATCATGCCGTACTCTAATCGTTTTTAGAGGGGCGTGTTTATCATATATTTCTGTAAATGTTTTGATCCAAAATTCAACAGCAAGATCTGGATCAGTTATGTCGAAAACTGAGGAGAGATTTGAGTTAAGCAAGTCATGCAGAAAGTCTTGGTTGTTAAAGTTTGTAAAGCAACGGTAGGTCATTGTCTTGTGTCCCGTTTTGGGAATTTTTACTCCTTTTTTGGACCATGTGACACAAATTGGGTAATGGTCACTATAGTTTAGAACAGGGACGCTGGCTTCTGCTATGTTAGTGTTATCTGAAACATAAACATGGTCAATAAGTGTCTTCGAGTTTGGTGTGACTCTCGTTGGAGATTCGATGAGTTGATGCAGATTAAATAGATTGAATGCTTGCGTCCATTGGTTTTGCACTTTTAGAAGGTCTATGTTAAAGTCTCCAAGTAAAATGATTCCCTTGGATTCTAGCGAGACTGCATCCATCATCGTAATACATTTGTCGACCCAGTTTACTCTTTCAGATGGGTTCCTGTAGCAGAATCCAACCAAAAATAGAAGGGTTTCTCTTCAGCTTAACTTCCATCCAGACACATTCTACACCGTTACTTTCCAGGTGTAGAAGTCGTTTGAAGCTAAGGGTTTCGCTGATGTAGATAAGAAGACCCGTCTCTTTCGCTTGTGTAGGATCTTTCCGGATTGTGTTGTATCCTGGAATTGTTACATCATTGTCGCTAATGTGTGCAGTTAATCTGGATTCAGAGAGTCCTAAAATATGAAAGGGTTTACCATGATTCCAAATCAGTGTTGATGTATCTGATGTCTTGTTGACTGCATGTTGGATATTAAGGTGACAGATTCGAAGTCCTTCTTTGCATGGCCATGCAGACTGGTTCTTGTTCATTTCTAGTTGTGTATTGATGTGATGATTATAGGAGACGACGATTTTGCACGTTAACTGTCGTTAAGATTTGTATAGTCAAGGAACACAATAAAAGCACATAAAAGAGAGGGGAAATGGGGCTGGTTTACACACCGTAACAACTTTAGAAAACTAGAAGCGAATGAGAAGACAAGAAAATCTTCACAGTATATGTCCGTAAGCTCCTCGGTCAGATGGTATACTTACGGAAACACTTTTCTGAAATGAAGAGATACACACAAAGGAAGTACTTCTAAAGCAAAATTACGATTACGGGGACAGAAGAAGAGGTAAAAAAAAAAAAGTTAAATGAAACTTTAGACAAAAAGCAAAGAACCAACAACTCCAAATGAAAACAAGTGGGGAAAAAAGCCACTCACACACAAATACACAAGTCACGTAGCCGCACTTGTAACTACGAGCTGGCAATGCACAATATTGCCTCGCTCGCAGTAAATAGCAGTTATTGCAGAAGTCTCCTGCTGCAGAGGCTTTGTTCAGGGTCTTTCCTATAAGGAACTTTTTTTTCTTTGTTTTATTTAAATACAAACACAGATGTGTCCGTATAGTAAACACACAAGAGAACAATCTTCAATGCAAAATAATAATGAAATGAGAAATAAGCAAAAGTTAAAGTTATAAACAATTGTGCAACAACATACACAAAAAAGGTAAACAATGTTCAAAGGAAAAGGATAATGAGTATTGGTCTATGATAATGACTCGTATAGTCTCTCAATACGGGCACGCGTCACACTCCCAGTGTCAGCACATTTTGCCCTGTCTTTTTAACCACTGAGTGGCATCACTTCGATGTTGACGCACCAGTTTTTGTTTGTCCACAACACCACAAAACGCACTTCTTGAGATAAGAGTAATAACTCGTGCAATACATCTGACAGGCACCCGACAGACTGCAGCAGGCCAGACAAGGAAACGAACAAACAAACAAACAAATACACATAGATTTACACATACACACACACTCGCGAGTGCGCGCGCGCGCACACACACTCACACACATGCATACGCACGCACGCACACACGCACGCACGCACGCACGCACGCACGCACACACACGTGTGTGCGCCCACACACACACATGTAGAAAACTATTAGATATGCGCTCATAACAATTAGATATGCGCATACATACATAGCGCATGGATGATGAAAATTAATAAGCATATCGCACTACATACCTATGTGGTATGAAGTCAATATAAACATATGCACGCTAACAACCATTAGATATGCGCACACATATACTACTAAAAACAATTGAAGTACCACCCCTAATTTTTGTATGCAATTTTTAAAAAGCTCTGATAAACCAATTAATATTGATAATTGAATAAACTCTGCTGGATAAGCTTACCCGGTTCTCAAATACTACTCCTCGTGCATTTTTGTTATGTTAAAGTCGGTCAGCAGTTATCTACCGCGTCGCATCTGAGGCAAAAAAATCCCGAGAAATTATCGAACTTGTGTCGCTCCCAGATTTTGACACAGACACAGTAAGAAAAAAAAATGTGATGCACGTGAAAGCAAGGTCTTTTCTGAGCAGAATTGCAATCAGTTAGCACATTTGACGGGTATAAAAAGTCGCGAAATTTAGGAAGATTTAACCATGCCTGCGAGACAACGACTAAGCAACACCGACAGAGGAAGAGCGATAGCATGGTACCAAGAAGGTATTGGCTTGAGGGAGATTGGTCGACGGCTTGGAGTGAGTCACCCAGTCATTCTGAGGCTCAGAGACCGTTGGCTTAACACTGGAAGTGTTGAAGAACAGCAGGGACGTGGACGGACGAGAAGCACCTCCAGACAGCAGGATCGGTTCATTGTTATCGCTTGTCTGAGAGACCGTTCAGCCAGTGCCACAGTACTCCGAGACCAGCTACGACAAGCCAGCAACGTCAACGTCAGTACCCAGACAGTTCGGAACCGGCTCCACGACGCCAACTTGAGGTCAAGGTCCCCAGCAGTGAGATCAATACTGACCCCAGCGCATCGAGCTCATCGTCGGGCCTGGGCAGCATGTCATAGAAGGTGGACAAGAGCTGAATGGGCAACAGTACTCTTCACAGACGAGTCAAGGTTCACCCTCAGGTTCAACGACGGGCGGGTTCGCGTCTGGCGACGTCCTGGAGAACGCTACGTTGACGCTGCCGTCAGGGAGCATGACCGCTATGGAGGTGGGTCCGTGATGGTGTGGGGTGGGTTCAGCCTACGTCACAGGACCCCCCTACACCGTGTTGAAGGCCGCCTGACCGGTGCCACCTACCGCGACACCATCATCCGCCCCCTTGTGATGCCCGCCCTGAGGGCAGTTGGCCAGGGCGCCCAGTTCCAGGACGACAACGCGCCGTGCCACCGCGCCGCCATCGTGAATCAGTTCCTACAAGGGCAGCAGGTGACAAGAATGGACTGGCCTGCCAGGTCACCAGATTTGAACCCCATAGAGCATCTGTGGGACGTGCTGGGGAGGCGAGTGCGGGCCCACAACCCTCCAGCAGACACCGTGGACCAGCTGTTTCAGTTGCTGGAGCAGGAGTGGTAGGCGATCCCCCAGGACACTCTCCGCCGCCTGGTGCACTCCATGAGACGTCGATGTGACGCTTGTTTGAACGCGAACGGTGGTCATACCCGTTATTAACATCATGACATCTACCATAGACTCTTGTTACTTTTCATTTTGGGGGTATGCCTCTTTAATCAAGTGTAAAACAAAGATAATTTTTTGTCACGGTGTTTGAATAAATTTGAATGGATTGAGGAATAATAAAAATAAAATATTCAATCATTAAATTATGTTCAGCTTTGTTTTCTTTCGAATGACAGCAGTTTTCCTAAGTGGTACTTCAATTGTTTTGAGTAGTGTATATAGCACATGGATGATGAAATAGCATATCGCACTACATTCCTGTGTGATATGAAGTGGATATGAACATATGCAGAGACGGTGATGAAGCAATGATATATGAATATAAGGATGCATACAGGCGACATGTTAATTTAATTCAATGAGGACATGGGGAGAGGAGCTGGTTGGTGTTGCTGTGTGTCACGGTTCACCCGGTTAAGGGTGACCAATGACGAGGCGCGTGAGAAGAGGGAGAACCCGCAAGTACCTGACCTCAAGCGCACAAATCAAACACCAGGCAGGAGATAGACACACTACAATATTTATTCACATTAAATAAATATTGATGAGAGATGAAGAGACGGGGCCCTAACTAACTAGATAGAACAGTGATGATACTCAATTCCCCACCCTAGCCCAATACATCACCCGGGAGGACCTAATCACCTCACCTACCCACACCACTGAAGCCCACGGGGAAAAGGGAAATTTGAACAATGACAATCACATAAGAAAAAAAAACAACAAACTAATGACGTGTCAAAAAAACAACAAAAAAAAACAAACAAAACCTCAACAACAAAAAACACACACATCCCAACCAGTTCATTTCTTTGGTACACTTCTGTCTGCTTCTGTCTTGTTCTGTCTTTCTGGGGCTACCTTGAGTCCAGCACCCCACCCACAAACTCCCAACTCACGCACGCCCCTCACTGCAGTCGCCTCATGATGTCGGGACAGGCGAGGAAGTGCTGACGTCACAATCGGGACCTCCAGGGTCCCAGGGCAGCAGGCTGTGTTGACATCTCGGCCAACAGTAGCAAGGTCAGGGCGTGGATGAACAGGAGGTGAAGCAGCAGTTGAAGACCCGGGGGAAAGGCAGAAGGAGAAGGAAAAGGGAAAGTGCTGCACATCATACAGTGAACTCAGAATGAGTCCACCTATATGGACTGGGCGGCGGGAACGAGGGGAAGGGGGAGGGTGCGAGTGAAGGTGAATGTGGGGAAGGGAGGTAACTAGGACACAAGGAGCCCCCTACACCTAACTCTATATATATTCACAATAAGCCATACATACAAAAACTCGCTGCTTATAGTGGACACTCTGAACTGGTAAAAGATTAATCGGAATCACCTTATGAATGGCAGTATTTAAAAGAAAAACTGATAGTTACATTTAAGCATATAGAAATGTAAGTGCGGAGTTGAACCAAATCAATGACAAAAGGAAAACCACTGGCCCTAAACTATCTCAATCAATCAATCAATCAGTCATTTTGATTATAATCCAGCTGACCACGAAGGCTATAAGACTATCTCTGAAACTCAATCAATTAATCATCTTTGAAAGAGGGATGATAGGAAAATAAAGCACAAACATGATATCACCATTCACTCTCCATGCAACTCAACAAAACAGACAAGACAAGGGCGCCTGGTCACCATAAGGGAAAAGGGGGAGGAGGGAGGAAAGAGGGGGAAACACGGAGACACCCCAAAACAACTCCCTCACCAACCAACCTTCCCCCAGCCTCGATCATTAGGCGCAAAAAGGTAATGCCATAAATAAAAATTTACGCTGGAAAGTTGAAACAAAAATGAAGAATCCTTTTGAATTTTGAAACGGTAATGAAAATAAAATAACGATTTCAGCGCAAAATGGGATACGCTAGTCGACACCAAAATGGCGAGAGAGGAAAAAGGGGAAGGAAAGGAAACGGTTCCTGAGATATATGAATTACAACTTGCAGTAAGTAGAGGCTGTGATTGCTTGGAAAACGAACCCCCAGAGTCGAAACGAAAGAAATGAATGCCGAAATCTGACCAAAAATATCTTCAACGTGACCAACGTACCACCAAATAATTTAAATCTCAACACTCACCAAAACCACTCGTGCAAAAGGACGAAGACAACAGGTCACCACGTCTGGGAAGAGGAAAAAAGCATGTAGACCCCCTCAGGAAGATGTCGCCCCCAGTCTGACCCTCCTGTCCTCTATCCCTCTCCAGTCTTCCTTCCCAAAGTCTTCCCCCATCTTCTTCTCAAGGTCTTCCTCCATCTTCCCAGGGTCTTCTTCCCTCTTCTTCCTTTGGCCCTCCAGATAAAGAGATGATGTAGGGGGTAAAAACAAAAGGATGGTGATGGATAAGCTCCAGCAAGATGACGAGTCTTGCTCCAGTGGGCAGACTGCCCACTCCAGTTGATATCTAGAATACGGGGACGAGGCCCTCTCAAACAAAATGATCAATGAAAAGCAAATCAGATGACTCGCAGATCATCCCCCAAATCCAGAGTGCCGAAACTCGCCCAAAACCCCACTTTTGCCCACCTTCCAACAGTGACGTAGGCGAGCGAGAGGACTGGGTGAACAAAAATGAACGGAACGTACGTGCAAGGACATTGCACAGCGAGGGCTGGGGTGAAATGACAAGTGACTGCCCAAAATCAGTTGAGCAGTGTTTGCCCCAAGATTTGGTCCCTCCAGAAAAATGGGCATATAGGGCAAAAATAATAGGGACAAAATCTCCTCACAAGGGGTAGAAAAGAAAGATCACGCTTGGTGCGTGACATGCCCCTCCCCCCAAAAGCGTCGTTTTACTGAAAAACGACCCACCTCAGCCTGAGCTGTTAAGATGGAGTTTGCACCACAGTACGAGCGTGAATAGACAGTCGTGTCAGGGTGGTAAAACTTTCGTGCCCTGACTCATGATACATAGGTCGTACCAGGGTAGGGTTACAGTGCCCAGGTTCACTTTACACAAAAGTCGTACCAGGGTAGGGTCACAGTGCCCTGGTTCACTTTTCCTGGTCTGGGGAAACACTCAGTGGGACATGCGACTAAGGTAGTCCGCCTCCACATTGCTTGGACCACTGATGTGTTGAAACGTGAAAGCATAGCTCTGCAGCACAATAGCCCAGCCCATCAGTCGCCTGCTCACAGGACGAATCCGATCGATGTATTGCAGGGGATGATGGTCGCACTGTAGAGTGAACTTCCGTCCATAGAGGTAGGAGTAAAAACGTCAGATTCCCCACACCACCGCCAAGCATTCTTGCTCGATGGTGTGGTAACGGCTCTCTGCTGCGGACAACTTTCTGCTTACATAGGCCACAGGCTGAAGCCCTTTGCCCTGATCCTGAAGAAGCGCCACCCCCAAACCAGTAGCTGAAGCATCCGTGCGTAGCACAAAGGGTATCGTGGGATCAGGTAGCAGAAGGATGGGACCTGTGGTAAGAGCCTTCCTCAGTGCCTCAAAGGCTCGCTGGCAGGCATCATCCCACTGGAGCTTCTCGGATAGCTTGCCTTTAGTGCGGTCGGTAAGTGGAAGTGCCATGTCTGCAAAGTTTGGGACAAACTTCCTGTAATATCCTGCAAGTCCTAGGAAAGATCGTAACTCCCGCTTGGTCGTTGGTGGCTTGGCAGCAGACACCTTATCCACTTTATCCTCCTCAGGCTTGATAACTCCTTGCTCCAACCGGTGCCCCAGGAATGCAATGGAGCTTCTTCCCTGCTGACACTTGGTAGGTCGGGCGGCTAGCTGCACCTCTCTGAGGTGGGTAAACACAGCCCGCAGAACAATCACATGTCTCTCCCAGGTGGTAGTGGTAACAAGAAGATCATCCATGAAATTATGGGCTTCGGACAAATGAAGATGGGCCAGCACCTCCCTCATGACATGGCTGAAAATGGCTCCCGCAGTCTTCAGCCCAAAAGGCATCACCACCCATTGATATTGACCCTCTGGAGTGGTAAACGCAGTCTTTGGTTTGTCCTCTGGGCACATGGGTATCTGCCAGTATCCCTTGGTGAGATCCAGCTTGGAGAAGAAACACGCTCCACCTAGCTCAGCAAAGATCTGTTCCACATCGGGCATGGGCTCTGCATCAAATTGTAGTATCCTGTTGAGCCGGCGGAAGTCCATGCAGAATCGCAGCTTGCCATCCTTCTTCTTGACTAGGAGGATGGGAGCCGAGTAAGGTGACTTGGCCCTCTCGATGACTCCCATAGCCAGCATAGATTCCACCTCCTCCTTAATGTGATCAGCCTGGGAATGGGGTAAAGGGTATTGTTTAACCCTAACTGGCTCATCCTTTGAAAGAACAAGCTGACATGACCCCACACGGCAACGCAAAGGAAGGTCTGTAAGGATGTCAGCAAATTCCCAGCACATTGCCCGAGCCTCATCCTGCTGCGCATCCGTGAGGGACTCCGAAATCTCGACATGCTCCCATGTTTCCTCGGCTTGTAGGGGAATGGAGGGAATATCGAAAAACATATCAGAATCATGCTCCGACTCTTCCACCACCACTGGAGCATGTCCAGAAGAACATTGTTCTCTCCGGTAGTAACGTTTCAGGAGATTGGCATGGTAGAGTCTCTCCTTCCCTCTGACATTGATCCTGTAGTCCCAGTCCCCCACACGCTCGACGATCTTGAAGGGGCCCTGCCACTCCAGCTGCAGCTTATTCTTCTTCAGGGGAAGCAAGAGTAGTACCTCGTCGCTAGGCTCGAACCATCGCTCCCTGGAGCGTCGGTTGCAGAGTTTCCGGTACCTTTCCCTGGCATTACGTAGGTGCTGCTGAGCCAGTTCACATGTTTCAGTCACCCTATTTCTCAGGTCGATGACGTAGCTGGACTCCTCTTTGACCACAGGGTCAGTCTCCTTCTGTGTCCAAAGCTGTTTTAGAATCGCAATAGGCCCCTTGACGGTCCTTCCGTAGAGGAGCTCAAACGGGGAAAACCGCATGCTCTCTTGTGGAACCTCCCTGTATGCGAACAAGATGGCGGGGATGAACCGGTCCCATTCCTTTGGCTGCTCGCGGCACAGGCGTCGTAACATCTGTTTGAGCGTGGCATTGAACCTCTCCACGAGTCCATTAGCTTGCGCGTGATACGGGGAGGTGGTCTGATCATGAATGGAAAGCAGCTGGTAGACCTGGTTCATGGTGTCAGACATGAACTGTGTGCCCTGGTCTGACAGCACCTTGTCCGGGATCCCTGTTCTGGTCCACATCTGCCACAGGGCATCCGCCACTGTTGCCGCATCGATGTTGCATAGAGGGATGGCATCGGGGTAGCGAGTGGCGTAGTCAACCTGGACCAGAATGTACCGGTGACCATGAGCCGAAGGTGGTGAGACGGGACCTACAAGGTCAACACCCACCTTAGAAAAAGGTTCACCCACTAGGGGCACAGTGCCCAGAGGCACCCTTGTGTTCCTTCCCTTGGGTGTCATCCACTGGCATACATCAGATGACCGGCAGTACACTTTGATATCGCGATTCATGCCGGGCCTATAGAACTCCTGTTGAATCCGTTCTTGCTTTCTCTTTACGCCCATGTGCCCCGCCATGGGCGAGTCATGGCCAACTCGCAGGACCGTGGGAGTAAGTCCCTTGGGTACGACTAACTGCCGTACTTGAGTACTCTGGTTGAAATACTGGCGGTAGAGCATCTCGTCATGCTCTACAAATAGGGTGTGCCCCGCACGACCGTCCTTAGGGGGCCAACCCACAAGCTCTCGAAGTGCCTTGACCGATGCGTCCCTATACTGCAACCTCTTGACAGTTGCAGGACTGATCTGGGTTGCCAGAGCGTCCACAGGGGGCTGGTGTATGGGCCGAAGCTCTTCATCACCCCTCCTGGCCATATTCCGGGTGACAGCAGCCACAAATACCCGCTTGGGTAAATCTGTGGACATGCGACGTGCCTCTCCCCCAGCGAAGTGTACACAGTTCCCCAGGAGCAAGGAGTATGTGGGATCCTTAAGGGCTACGGCCCAGACCTTTCCCTCAAAGTATGGGGTGCTCATGGGGATGAGATACGTGAGCCTTTTTGAGGCAAATCCAGCCTCTATGCCGGCAACCTCACAATCAGGGCCCTGCTGTACCCCTGGTGGAACGACAGCCTGGTCCACAAACACTGCTGTGGCTCCTGAGTCGCGGATGGTGTCGACAACCTGTGCACCAACCACCGAGAGGAACACAGGGCTGTGACCCGTTGCGCTGGTGTGACCAAAGAAGGCCCGGGCCTTCCCTGATCCACGATCACCCTGAGGCATGGTAGGCGAACCTTGTGCTCTGGGGCACTCTCGCCGGAAATACCCTGGCTGCCCACAGTAGAAACACTGAGGGGCAAGAGCTGGTGGTGGTCGAGGAGGCGCCTGACCCCTGAGTTGAGGGCCGGGAGCAGCAGGCTGCTGGGAGTGTGGCATCTGGTCTTCCACAACCGACTGTGCAGGATTCCTGTCCGTCCTTCTAAGGGCCCTCCTGGCTTCGGCGAAGGATTCAGCAATTTCTATGGCGCTGGCAAAGGTCTTGGGGTCAAGCTCGGTACGGCGCAATCTCAGCTCTGGAGTTACAACATTCATAAGCTGTTCCACCAACACTAAGTCCTCAAGAGGCATGTCGGACAACTCCACCCAATGTCAAAGGGACCTCCGAAGCCGCTCACCATATTGAAGAAATGTCTCCTCTGCAAGTTTCTTCATAGTCCGGAATTGGCGCCGGTATGATTCCGCGGTGAGATGGAATCGTTTGCGGAGAGCCGCCCTCAATTCTTCATAAGTTGGGTTCTCCCCGAGATTCAGTATGGCTTCCCTCACTCTACCCGTCAGTCCGCTGGAGAGGTACAAAAACTTGTGCTGATCTGACAGATGATAGCTGTTCGCCACAGAGTCGAAGTGCTCAAGGAACACGTCAATGTCCTCTCCAGGCCGCAGCTCTGGCAACCGCAGAGACGGAGGGCAGATGGATGGCTCCCTCCCTTCACCTCGGTTCCTATCTGGGACTGGAGGCAGCAGAGCCTGGTAGAGGGTGTTGTCACCGATCGGCGGTACTAAATCAGCACGTCCATGTGTTTAAGAGTAGTGGTGGTTCAAGATAGAGAGCGTGTGCGCGTATGCGTGTGTGTGTGTGTGTGTGTGTGTGTGTGTGTGTGTGTGTGTGTGTGTGTGTGTGTGTGTGTGTGCGCTCGCGCGTATGTGAGGTTGGGGTTTAGTTAGCTAGAGTTAGGTTAAGTTCCTCAGGGTTAGGTAGAAAGATTAGGCTAGGTAGGGGGCAGGTGAAGTAGGACATACAGTATTTTTGTCTTCCAGTCTTCATTTATTGAGGGAGTGGTAGGAGGAAGTTGGTTTCGTTCCCAATTGTTACCCTTTTGTTACTTTGGTTCTACACCAGAGAAGGCGGGGCAGGATATCGGCTGTTGTTGTGTTGTAAAGTCTGAGTTGTTGTGGTAAATTGTCGTGTTGTTGCACGAGCAATAACTAGTCCGTTGGTCAGGCGTGTCAGCTCTGCGGAGGGATACACTGCTCTGACCAATCGTTGTTTTGTGTGGTGAGTAGAGTTCGCTTGATTCCGACCAGGGCGGAATGCGTTGGGGTAGCTTCACTTCGGTCCCTGGTGTTCGTCGGAGTGGACGTACGCCTTGTAGGTGCGGCGGCAGCGCCGTTAGTTTTTGAAGAGTGACTTCAAGTCATAGTTAGGGCCAGGTCCTCGTCGGGTTTGGGTGCCCTTGGCCTGTGCTGAGTCGGTGTCGTCCTTGTGGGCAGCCACTGTCAGCCAGTTGCAGAACTGGTGTGGTTGAACGTCTGTATGTCCAGTTGTGTCAGCAGGTATCCTGCTCCGTCCTGAGGCTGGGGCCAGATCACCGCAGTCTACTGCCGCGTGCTGGCAGGTGAGCGGCGCTTTCCAGTGCCTGTTGTTTTCCCGGGAGAGGGAGACCACCCAGGCCGTCTGCCTTCTGTGGGGCAGCTCTCCTCCGGCTACCGGTGCTCTTCCGGGAGTTCTCCGGCGCTGGTTCCTCGTCCCTGTTCAGGCGTCCTGTGAGAGGGCGCTGCACCAGGCCTTTTTCCCTCACCCTTGGTGTCCGACGGGGCCTTCAGAGGAGGAGGCGTCCTTCGAGCCCCAGACTCGTCGAGAGGGCGTCTGGTGTGTGTGTGCGTTGGGGGTCGTGCCCATCGGGGGAGAAGTCAGACTGCGGGAAGCCATGGTCAGCGCCGGGGTGCAGAGTCTTCGGGGAGGGTGTCGGCCCGTGGAGGAGCCACGGTCAGCGCCGGGGTGCAGGGTCTTCCGGGGAGGTGTCAGCCTGTGAGGGGCCACGTACAGCGCCGAGGACTGGAGCTTTCTGGGCCGGGATGGGTGGTCCCATGTTTGTGGTAGAAGGGGTGTAGCGTTAGGCAGTAGGGTTAGGGGTGTTAGCTACTGCCTCCTTTCAGGATGTAGTGGCCAACACAGTGTAGGGTACTGGTCGATGCCTCCCTTAGGGACGCAGCGATCAGTGCAGTAGTGGTCCTGGGTGAAAAGAGAAGGGCGAGTCCTGGGGAGAGGTGTGGGTGGTAGCAGTAGTTAAGAGTTTAGAGTCCCTTGGGTAAATCCTCGTCCCTAGTAGTTAGTCACCACGTGTGCGGGCTATTGCTGTGTCCCAGGTCACAGTGATATACCGCAACTGGTGTGTTAGGTTAGGGTTTTCTAGGTCATTGTCGTAGAGTAGGGTGAGTCAGCGGGAATTGGGATACTTGTGTGCAGTTGTGGATGTGCGTGAGTGGTAGCGCCATGGAGTGTGTGTGAAATAAAGAAGCGTGCGTGATTGTAAAGCTGTGTTAGTGTGCTGTGTTGTCTGACCTAGCGTGTGATAGGCGTGGGTAAGGGTGGTAGGGCCGTCCGGCTTAGCGACCGTGACACTTTGGTGGAGATGCGGGGTATCATAAGCGGTTCTGGGTAGGTGATAGGTAGCTAGGAGGGAGGTAGGGGGATGTTGTGTCCGGTGTGTACGTTGTGTGAAATGTAAGTGGGTGGTTGGTGGGAGCGTACCAGTACCCTGGGAGGTGGTACGTAGTGTCCCTGTTCACTTCAGGCAGGTTTCCATTGGCATTGGGCAGGGCACTTGTGTTGGTGTGAATGGGTTGGCGCTACCGAGTGAGTGAGGTATGAATGGTCAATAAACTGAGTGGTTGTTGGAAGTGTGAGTGATTACACCGTACAGTGTAGGTGAGGTGCCGGAAGGTACCAGGTGTCTTTTGTGTCCCTTGCATATGGTATACCCCAGTGAGTAGGTAGTGTGGTACCCGGCCCGTGACTGTGCACGCTGTGTGCTCGGATATCCTGTGGGGATTAAGGGCAGAGTAAGCCCAGGTGACTGTGTGTGGGAAGCACGAGGGTGCGCAGTGTTGTGGCATAGGGTATGCTGTGAGTGCACCTGGACTTGAGGGGTGCAAGTGCACTGTGATCGTGTGGGTGTGGCCTACCAGAGACAGCGAGGCCTGCGACTGTGGGTAACTGGTGCGCATGCACAGTGGACGGTGGACACACGGTGTCACGTGGTTCAGTTAGTGACCAGACTGTGCATTGGTGGTATTGTATGGGTTGGAGCCTATGTAGGAGGTACACAAGTGTGGGTGGAGTTATGCTTGTTGCGTGACTCATTGAGAGCATTGTATACTTGTGCTGAGTTGCTTTAGTTTGTTGGTTAGGGGGCAAGCGCGTAGTTAGGAACATCTACTTGCGCTCATATTGGATATTGTCCCTTGTTAGCTCTGTGGTGGTAGGGGTACCCTATGTCTAAACACACCCGAGCCCATCCGCAGTACGACCCCGATAGTGTCATGGATCCACAGGCCCCTACGGCGGATACCAAACCTAAGTTTAGTGACCAGGGAGCGGGGGTGGATCAAGAACAGGGGGCGGGGGCTTATGCAAAGTTTGCCAAGTTGGGAGCGGCGATGGGTTTAGCTGGGGGAGACCTCGCCAAGTTCGTCACAGACTCGGTCCGTAATGAGGATGAGAGGACAGCGAGAGAAGCAGAATTGGAGCTCCGGATGGAGGAGAAAGTAAGGCAGAAGATGAAGGATGAGGAGGAGAAAGTGAGGCAGAAGATGAGGGATGAAGAGGAGAAAGCTGCTAGGCAGAGGGAGCTAGAGATGCAGCAGAGGAAGATAGAAGAGGAGAAAGCTGATAGACAGAGGGAGCTAGAAATGAAGCAGAAGAAGATCGAAGAGGAGAAGGAAAGGTTAAAGCAGAAGGATGAAGAGGAGAAAGCTGCTAGGCAGAGGGAACTAGAGGTGAAGCAGAAGAAGATCGAAGAGGAGAAAGCTGCTAAGCAAAGGGAACTAGAGATGAAGCAGAAGATCGAAGATGAGAAAGCAGCGAGACAGATGGAACTGGAACTGCAGAGGAAGAAGATGGAGGAAGAAAGGGCAATAAGGGAAATAGAAGCTCAAGCACGGCAAGCCGAGTTAGATCTCAAGAGACGAAGGGATGAAGCCGAGTTACAGGCAAGAGAGCGAGAGCTAATCATACAAGAGAGACAAGCCTTAGATGAAGCAGCGCATAGGAAACGCTTGATTGAGGTGGAGGAAACGAAGCATGTCCACCTTGAGCCGTTAGGAGAGAACGACGACGTGGACGCTTTCATCGCCCAATTTGAGCGTGTAGCCCAGATGTGCAAGTGGAGCAAGACCTCATGGCCCACACGTCTGATGTCTCTGCTGAGAGGAAAGGCTAGAGAAGCGGTGATGCGGTTAAGTGCGGATGAGTTAGGCGACTATGATCAGATAAAGAGCGCCCTGTTAAGCCACTTCAGGCTAGATGCTGAGGCCTACCGAGAAAAGTTCAGAAGCATCAAGAAGGACGCTGCTGAGACTTTCGGCCAGATGCTGGGAAGGATGAAGCGGTGGTTTTCCCTCTGGTGTGCGGCAGCGGGCAAGGATGAGAGTGTGGCAGAGGATGTAAAGGATCTGCTTTTTCAAGAACAGTTTTACCAGCTGCTGTCCCCAGAGTTCACGATCGAGGTCCGGAAGACATGCCCGAAAACTGTTGAACAACTTGCAACGGAAGCTACTGTTTTAGCAGAGGCCAAAAGATTGGGGAGGAAGGCGAGGCAAGACCGAACAGTTAACCAGCCCAACCTGGGTAATAGGCGCGAAACAGTAGGGAGCCAGCCCACACAGAGATCCCAACAGAGTGATGGTACACTACAGCAGCTAAACAGGAGATCAGAAGGGCCTAGATCGACCATAGTTTGTTTCAACTGCAAGAAGCCAGGCCACATCGCTAGGAAATGCCCTGAGCCCCATTCTGTTGGAGCTGTTCATTGTTGTGACCAGCCCCAAGCTCGAGTAGTCCCTACGTTGTGTCGCCCATGCGCTGAGCAGCGGTACGAGCCTGCGTGCATTGTAGAAGTTAACGGGTCTCCGGCCAATGGATTACGGGACACTGGTGCCGGACACACCGTAGTGGCCAAGTGGTTAGTACCGGCAGATGCGTACACAGGAGAGACAGTCCCAGTAGTGTTGGCTGAATCCAGATGCAGGTCTGTGTTACCTGTGGCGGTAGTAGAGTTGAAGTCACCATTCATCGCAGGGAAGTTGGAGGTTTTGGTCATGAATAGCCCTGTGCAGGAAGTCCTGATCGGAAACTTCGCAAAGAGAGTAGGAGATCCGGTTGGACACGTGTGCCTGTATACGCAGACCCGGCGCTGGTAGGGGCAGTGCAGACACGCGCGCAGAGAGCCAGGGAGCAGCAAGAACCTGTACCACTGCCCGTCGAGGAATGCATTCTGAACACCTCTACCCAGCAGTTAATTCAGATGCAGGACCAGGATGAAACCCTGAGGAAGGCTTGGAGTGCGTGTGAAGCAGGGACGCACTTCCACACCAAGTTTGGACGAGTCGAGTACGCTCGGAAGTCTGGTGTACTGGTCAGGCGGTTTGAGGGTCCCAAGGACGTAGCGAGTCAGATCTGCGTCCCAGCTGAACTACGGACCACGGTGATGAAGCTAGGCCACGACGTACCATGTCTGGTCACTTAGGTACCACACGAACCAAGGAGCGAGTTGGTCGCCATTTCTATTGGCCAGGCATGCATGCTGACATTCGTCGGTACTGCCAGTTATGCTTCCAGTGTCAGCGTACTGTGGACAAGGGAAGAGTCTCAAGAGTTCCCCTTGTAAGGATGCCACTGATGCGCAGGCCCATGCAGATACTGAGAGATCGGTGGTTGCAACCCGAAAGGCAAGAGCTCCGCACAGCAGCAGAGTACGTCGTTAACTTAAGGAACAAGGTAACTGAGACGTATGAGTTGGCAAAGAAGAACTTGGCAACCGCAGCTTGCAGGTACAAGCGACATTCTCACTTGAGGACGAAACCCAGGAAGATAGCTGTAGGGTCTAGAGTGCTAGTGGGAGGATCACAAGGTGGGCACTGCAGCTGCAGCCATTCCAGCTTATGGTGCAGGCAGTGTCTGGGAAGGACAATGTGGCGGCAGACTTCTTGAGTCGCTTGCCGTAGAGAGAGAGAGAGAGTGGGGGAGAGAAAGAGAGAGAGAGAGAACCTTAAGTTCCATTTACGTGAGTCATGAGAGGTTGACATCGTCGAAGCTATGCATGTGTTATTGGCGTAGCAAGGTGTTACTGAGGGTGTGGTATTTGTAGCACGTGTTACACAGCAGTTGTGCGTAATCAGAGCACCCTCAGTTATGAAATTTGTATGTAGTGCGTAGTGTAACGGCTGCCTGTAAGTGCCTGCGTTAAGGTCGTGTGAGGCAGTTAGTCCAGGTTGATTAGTGTAACCTGTGATTGAAAAGGTGTTGGGATGGAGGTTTTGGTGTGCATCAAAAGTAACAGTAGGACAGAATGAGTGATGGGGAATTGGATTGTTATAGGTAGAGTGTGGCTAAAACGCCGATCGAGGGAGAAGTTGTTGTTTGTTTTAACCTGTAGTTAAAACTTAGGCAGGGGGGTGTGTCACCGATCGGCGGTACTAAATCAGCACGTCCATGTGTTTAAGAGTAGTGGTGGTTCAAGATAGAGAGCGTGTGCGCGTATGCGTGTGTGTGTGTGTGTGTGTGTGTGTGTGTGTGTGTGTGTGTGTGTGTGTGTGTGTGTGCGCTCGCGCGTATGTGAGGTTGGGGTTTAGTTAGCTAGAGTTAGGTTAAGTTCCTCAGGGTTAGGTAGAAAGATTAGGCTAGGTAGGGGGCAGGTGAAGTAGGACATACAGTATTTTTGCCTTCCAGTCTTCATTTATTGAGGGAGTGGTAGGAGGAAGTTGGTTTCGTTCCCAATTGTTACCCTTTTGTTACTTTGGTTCTACACCAGAGAAGGCGGGGCAGGATATCGGCTGTTGTTGTGTTGTAAAGTCTGAGTTGTTGTGGTAAATTGTCGTGTTGTTGCACGAGCAATAACTAGTCCGTTGGTCAGGCGTGTCAGCTCTGCGGAGGGATACACTGCTCTGACCAATCGTTGTTTTGTGTGGTGAGTAGAGTTCGCTTGATTCCGACCAGGGCGGAATGCGTTGGGGTAGCTTCACTTCGGTCCCTGGTGTTCGTCGGAGTGGACGTACGCCTTGTAGGTGCGGCGGCAGCGCCGTTAGTTTTTGAAGAGTGACTTCAAGTCATAGTTAGGGCCAGGTCCTCGTCGGGTTTGGGTGCCCTTGGCCTGTGCTGAGTCGGTGTCGTCCTTGTGGGCAGCCACTGTCAGCCAGTTGCAGAACTGGTGTGGTTGAACGTCTGTATGTCCAGTTGTGTCAGCAGGTATCCTGCTCCGTCCTGAGGCTGGGGCCAGATCACCGCAGTCTACTGCCGCGTGCTGGCAGGTGAGCGGCGCTTTCCAGTGCCTGTTGTTTTCCCGGGAGAGGGAGACCACCCAGGCCGTCTGCCTTCTGTGGGGCAGCTCTCCTCCGGCTACCGGTGCTCTTCCGGGAGTTCTCCGGCGCTGGTTCCTCGTCCCTGTTCAGGCGTCCTGTGAGAGGGCGCTGCACCAGGCCTTTTTCCCTCACCCTTGGTGTCCGACGGGGCCTTCAGAGGAGGAGGCGTCCTTCGAGCCCCAGACTCGTCGAGAGGGCGTCTGGTGTGTGTGTGCGTTGGGGGTCGTGCCCATCGGGGGAGAAGTCAGACTGCGGGAAGCCATGGTCAGCGCCGGGGTGCAGAGTCTTCGGGGAGGGTGTCGGCCCGCGGAGGAGCCACGGTCAGCGCCGGGGTGCAGGGTCTTCCGGGGAGGTGTCAGCCTGTGAGGGGCCACGTACAGCGCCGAGGACTGGAGCTTTCTGGGCCGGGATGGGTGGTCCCATGTTTGTGGTAGAAGGGGTGTAGCGTTAGGCAGTAGGGTTAGGGGTGTTAGCTACTGCCTCCTTTCAGGACGTAGTGGCCAACACAGTGTAGGGTACTGGTCGATGCCTCCCTTAGGGACGCAGCGATCAGTGCAGTAGTGGTCCCGGGTGAAAAGAGAAGGGTGAGTCCTGGGGAGAGGTGTGGGTGGTAGCAGTAGTTAAGAGTTTAGAGTCCCTTGGGTAAATCCTCGTCCCTAGTAGTTAGTCACCACGTGTGCGGGCTATTGCTGTGTCCCAGGTCACAGTGATATACCGCAACTGGTGTGTTAGGTTAGGTTAGGGTTTTCTAGGTCATTGTCGTAGAGTAGGGTGAGTCAGCGGGAATTGGGATACTTGTGTGCAGTTGTGGATGTGCGTGAGTGGTAGCGCCATGGAGTGTGTGTGAAATAAAGAAGCGTGCGTGATTGTAAAGCTGTGTTAGTGTGCTGTGTTGTCTGACCTAGCGTGTGATAGGCGTGGGTAAGGGTGGTAGGGCCGTCCGGCTTAGCGACCGTGACAGGTGTTTATTTCCTCTCTCCGTCTCTGTTCTCTCTTCTCCTCTTCCTCTCTATACCTCTGTTCTCTCTTTTCATCCTCCTCCCTACGTCTGAGTTCTTTTTCTTCCTTTTCTTCCTTACGTTTCTGTTCTTCTTTTCCTCTTCTTCCTTACGTCTCAATTCTTCCTCTCTACGCTGTCTCTCTAAATCCAGTCTGTCCTCTCTACGCTGTCTCTCTAAATCCAGTCTGTCCTCCCTACGCTGCCTCTCCATCATAAGGAGAATAGTCCCTAGGTCAGACTGTACTGGCCCCGGAGCGGAAATCTTGGTATCAGAAGTCTTGGTGTCGGAAGAGGATCCCCACATGTTGCTAACCCAGCGGTGAACCCGAGACCGAGAGGGTGCGCTCAAAGGAGGACCCGTCTTTGGATAGTCACTCATTGGCGTCTCCCAACCCTGGGAACTCGCGACAGATGACAGCTTAGTCTTAGCTTTCGCAGAAGTTGCAGCTCCCGAGTAAGTATGCGATACCGTGGTGGGCGTACTGATAGCGACTGTGGAGACCTGGGGATCGGCCAATAAGTCCCACATTCGGCTTTGACTACGGGTGGCTCGCTTATCCCCTCCAGTCGCCATCCCGACTACGAGATCTCTTCCCGCCTAAATCCCTCCTGGAAGTAACCTCACTTTCCCCTACCGGAGGAAGGAAGACAAAACACCGCCTCCAATGGCCCAACGTGAAATGAGACTGAAGGGACTCAAAGGATGGGCAATCCAAGTCAAAATGAACCAACAAAATGAAGGTCGACGGCGCTTCGCAGTCAGATACCCGGTTCACACTCAAGGATGTGTGTGCGACTACGATCACCCAGAACAACTCGGACCTCCCTTCGGTAGGCGATCGGCTAGAACCTGTCCCACGCAAATGCGGAAACGCGCGCAACTTTTACATCTTTACCACGACCCGCTTCCTGAAGCTACTGACCGGTTAATCACTGCACGCTTAACAAAACGTGCAACACGCCACTCCCACACAGCGCGGGAGCAACAAATCATTTTTTTTTCCTCTTATGTTTTTTTTCCAACACGCAAAACACAACCACCCTAACGGCTGCAAATCGTGTCAATAAACAAACTTTTTTTTTCCTTCCTAAACTAGAAAATATTCGGCCAGCGCACTGACGTATGCGGAAAAGAACACTGTCTAAAACAATTACGAAGTAATAAAATACAAAGCGTTTTTTTTTTGTTTTTTTTGTTGAAAACTCACCTTCACAGGTCAGAGGTCTGTCTCTCCTCGTAACAGCAAGATATCATCCAACAGCTCCTAGTGTTTCTAAACAGACCAGGTCTGAGAAACACAACCATAGACCATGTGTGGTTCCACAAAGAGGAAAGCCAGGCTCTCCTAAAGTCCCATGGTAACTCCTTCACCTTGACAGACACCTCTGACCAACCCTAGACCAGCACAAATACTGGCACCGCAGACCTACCCTGAAAAACAAAAACCTAACCCTACAAAGAAAAATCCCTATCCCTAATCTAAACAACGGGCGCTCCGAAGCTGTGCCTGGAGTAGGCCAATGCTGAGAAGGGCCAAGGGGTCTCCCGTCTCACCCCCAACTTCCGAACCCCCACAGGATCCAGAGCAACCCTAAGAAGGCCCCCTACACACTAAGGCCTACCCTCCAACCACCCACGAAACAATTAGGACAGACACATGCCCGGAGTTGACTTGCCCGCGAGGTCAAACTGGGGCAGGCTCACCCAAATCCCGGACGAGCCCCCAAGAAGTCACGGTTCACTCGGTTAAGGGTGACCAATGACGAGGCGCGTGAGAAGAGGGAGAACCCGCAAGTACCTGACCTCAAGCGCACAAATCAAACACCAGGCAGGAGATAGACACACTACAACATTTATTCACATTAAATAAATATTGATGAGAGATGAAGAGACGGGGCCCTAACTAACTAGATAGAACAGTGATGATACTCAATTCCCTCACCCTAGCCCAATACAGCACCGGGAGGACCTAATCACCTCACCTACCCACACCACTGAAGCCCACGGGGAAAAGGGAAATTTGAACAATGACAATCACATAAGAAAAAAAAACAACAACAACAAACTAATGACGTGTCAAAAAAAAAAAACAAGACAAAACAAAACCTCAACAAAACCACACACACACACACACACACACACACACACACACACACACACACACACACACACATCCCAACCAGTTCATTTTCTTTGGTACACTTCTGTCTGCTTCTGTCTTGTTCTGTCTTTCTGGGGCTACCTTGAGTCCAGCACCCCACCCACAAACCCCCAACTCACGCACGCCCCTCACTGCAGTCGCCTCATGATGTCGGGACAGACGAGGAAGTGCTGACGTCACAATCGGGACCTCCAGGGTCCCAGGGCAGCAGGCTGTGTTGACATCTCGGCCAACAGTAGCAAGGTCAGGGCGTGGACGAACAGGAGGTGAAGCAGCAGTTGAAGACCCGGGGAAAAGGCAGAAGGAGAAGGAAAAGGGAAAGTGCTGCACATCATACAGTGAACTCAGAATAAGTCCACCTATATGGACTGGGCGGCGGGAACGAGGGGAAGGGGGAGGGTGCGAGTGAAGGTGAATGTGGGGAAGGGAGGTAACTATGACACAAGGAGCCCCCTACACCTAATTTTATATATATTCACAATAAGCCATACATACAAAAACTCTCTGCTTATAGTGGACACTCTGAACTGGTAAAAGATTAATCGGAATCACCTTATGAATGGCAGTATTTAAAAGAAAAACTGACAGTTACATTTAAGCATATAGAAATGTAAGTGCGGAGTTGAACCAAATCAATGACAAAAGGAAAACCACTGGCCCTAAACTATCTCAATCAATCAATCAATCAGTCATTTTGATTATAATCCAGCTGACCACGAAGGCTATAAGACTATCTCTGAAACTCAATCAATTAATCATCTTTGAAAGAGGGATGATAGGAAAATAAAGCACAAACATGATATCACCATTCACTCTCCATGCAACCCAACAAAACAGACAAGACAAGGGCGCCTGGTCACCATAAGGGAAAAGGAGGGAGGAGGGAGGAAAGAGGGGGAAACACGGAGACACCCCAAAACAACTCCCTCACCAACCAACCTTCCCCCAGCCTCGATCATTAGGCGCAAAAAGGTAATGCCATAAATAAAAATTTACGCTGGAAAGTTGAAACAAAAATGAAGAATCCTTTTGAATTTTGAAACGGTAATGAAAATAAAATAACGATTTCAGCGCAAAATGGGATACGCTAGTCGACACCAAAATGGCGAGAGAGGAAAAAGGGGAAGGAAAGGAAACGGTTCCTGAGATATATGAATTACAACTTGCAGTAAGTAGAGGCTGTGATTGCTTGGAAAACGAACCCCCAGAGTCGAAACGAAAGAAATGAATGCCGAAATCTGACCAAAAATATCTTCAACGTGACCAACGTACCACCAAATAATTTAAATCTCAACACTCACCAAAACCACTCGTGCAAAAGGACGAAGACAACAGGTCACCACGTCTGGGAAGAGGAAAAAAGCATGTAGACCCCCTCAGGAAGATGTCGCCCCCAGTCTGACCCTCCTGTCCTCTATCCCTCTCCAGTCTTCCTTCCCAAAGTCTTCCCCCATCTTCTTCTCAAGGTCTTCCTCCGTCTTCTTCCCAGGGTCTTCTTCCCTCTTCTTCCTTTGGCCCTCCAGATAAAGAGATGATGTAGGGGGGTGAAAACAAAAGGATGGTGATGGATAAGCTCCAGCAAGATGAGTCTTGCTCCAGTGGGCAGACTGCCCACTCCAGTTGATATCTAGAATACGGGGACGAGGCCCTCTCAAACAAAATGATCAATGAAAAGCAAATCAGATGACTCGCGGATCATCCCCCAAATCCAGAGT
>CM065718.1:2225018-2272518 GCA_033310375.1 Conus canariensis | reverse complement strand
TCAACTGAGCCACCTCCTGCTGCCTCTACGTACACCTGAGCTGAGCCACCTCCTGCTGCCTCTAGCTACACCTGTTGAACTGAGCCACCTCCTGCTGCCTCTAAGCTACTCCTGATGAGCTGAGCCACCTCCTGCTGCCTCTATCACATCCTGATGAGCTGCGCCACTCCTGCTGCCTCTAGCTACTCCTGATGAGCTGAGCCACCTCCTGCTGCCTCTAGCTACACCTGATGAACTGAGCCATTTCCTGCTGCCTCTAGCTACACCTGATAAACTGAGCCATCTCCTGCTGCCTCTAGCTACTCCTGATGAACTGAGACCTCCTGCTCCCTCTAGCTACACCTGATGAACTGAGCCACCTCCTGCTGCCTCTAGCTACTCCTGATGAGCTGAGCCATCTCTGCTGCCTCTTGCTACTCCTAATGAGCTGAACCACCTCCTGCTGACTCCAGCTACTCCTGATGAGCTGAGCGACCTCCTGCTGCCTCTAGCTACTCCTGATGAGCTGAACCACCTCCTGCTGACTCTAGCTACTCCTGATGAGCTGAGCCACCTCCTGCTGCCTCTGGCTACACCTGATAAGCTGAGCCACCTCCTGCTGCTTCTAGCTACTCCTGATGAGTTGGGCCACCTCCTGCTACCTCTGGCTACTCCTGATGAGCTGAGCCGCCTCCTGCGGCCTCTAGCTACTCCTGATGAGCTGAGCCGCCTCCTGCTGCCTCTAGCTACTCCTGATGAGTTGAGCCACCTCCTGCTGCCTCTAGCTACTCCTGATGAGCTGAGCCGCCTCCTGTTGCCTCTAGCTAATCCTGATGAGCTGAGCCATCTCCTGCTGCCTCTAGCTACTCCTGATGAGCTGAGCCACCTCCTGCTGCTTCTAGCTACTCCTGATGAGCTGAACCACCTCCTGCTGACTCTAGCTACTCCTGATGAGCTGAGCCACCTCCTGCTGCCTCTAGCTACTCCTGATGAGCTGAGCCATCTCCTGCTGCCTCTGGTACTCCTGATGACTGAACACCTCCTGCTGACTCCAGCTACTCCTGATGAGCTGAGCCACCTCCTGCTGCCTCTGGCTACACCTGATGAGCTGAGCCACCTCCTGCTGCTTCTAGCTACTCCTGATGAGTTGGGCCACCTCCTGCTGCCTCTGGCTACTCCTGATGAACTGAGCCGCCTCCTGCTGCCTCTAGCTACTCCTGATGAGCTGAGCGCCTCCTGCTGCCTCTAGCTACTCCTGATGAGCTGAGCCACCTCCTGCTGCCTCTAGCTACCCTGATGAGCTGAGCCGCCTCCTGCTGCCTCTAGCAACTCCTGATGAGCTGAGCCATTTCCTGCTGCCTCTAGATACTCCTGATGAGCTGAGTCACCTCCTGCTGCCTCTAGCTACTCCTGATGAGCTGAGCCGCCTCCTGCTGCCTCTAGCTACTCCTGATGAGCTGAGCCACCTCCTGCTGCCTCTAGCTACTCCTGATGAGCTGAGCCGCCTCCTGCTGCCTCTGGCTACTCCTGATGAGCTGAGCCACTCCTGCTGCCTCTAGCTACTCCTGATGAGCTGAGCCGCCTCCTGCTGCCTCTGGCTACTCCTGATGAGCTGAGCCGCCTCCTGCTGCCTCTAGCTACTCCTGATGAGCTGAACCACCTCCTGCTGACTCTAGCTACTCCTGATGTGCTGAGCCACCTCCTGCTGCCTCTGGCTACTCCTGATGAGCTGAGCCACCTCCTGTTGCCTCTAGCTACTCCTGATGAGCTGAGCCACCTCCTGCTGCCTCTAGATACTCCTGATGAGCTGGGCCACCTCCTACTACCTCTGGCTACTCCTGATGAGCTGAGCCCCTCCTGCTGCCTCTAGCTGCTCCTGATGAGCTGAGCCACCTCTTCCTTGGGCTGCTGGATCAGCACGCTCCTGCTACAAGACGTCCAGACTCCAAGTGACTGCCTTCACCTGGCTTCTTCTTCCTGGGGCTGCATCTCTTGCACACTGAGTGGGAAAGGTGTAGAGCTGAGAATCAGTGGTTTAAGTCTGGTTGAACGGTAAATATAGAAATGTTTCAAGTGGTAAACAAAATCGTTAATGATCTTATTCATGCTGCAAAATCTGCTTACTGCAATGACAAGATTTGTGCTTGTTCAACCATAAAACTGGCTCTGTAATATTCTGGAAACTTTGATAATTTTCCACTATCTCCTGATCTTCCGTTGTCCGAGTTTCCACAACATCTTTTCTGATATTTTGTTGATAACGTCACTGATCTCAAAACCTCGTTAATTCAAACGACTTTATTATCACAAAACGTCTTTTGATTTTTAAAACATAACACACACACACACACACACACACACACACACACACACACACACACACACACACACACACACACAAACCCACAACAACAACATATTACATATCCAATAAAACAGCATTCTATTCATGTCATTTTATGTTATGCACTTCAACACAACACTATGCACCAACACACACACACAACCGCGCGCGCGCGCGCGCGCGCGCCGAACGCGAACGCGGGCGTCAGTTCAAGTTCTCAATGTTAGATTCTCAGACTAACAGTCACACGTCTTTTTCAGCCCCCTCCCCCCCCCCCCAACCACACACACACACACTCCCCCATTTTCTGGAACCCCTCTCACCTCCATTCATTCTGTGTCTGAAACCTTGGCTAGAAAGATCAGCATGAAATCTGGCATTGAGATCCGTGTACTCCTTCCATTTCCGGCTTCTTGTCTCAGCTGCTGTCTTCATACAATCCTGTCCCCATCGCCACACCATCACAGTCCTGTACTCCTCCATCACACTTCTCTAGTCCCATGCACATAGTCTGTCTTCATACACTTCCATGATCCCTTTGCACATAGTCTGTCTTCATACACTCTGCAGAATAGTCGCCATACACTCTGCCATGAGTCTGTCTTCATACACTCCTGTCCCATGCACATAGTCTGTCTTCATACACTCCTGTCCCATGCACATAGTCTGTCTTCTACACTCTGTCCATGCACATGTTGTTCATCCTCCTGTCCCATGCACATAGTCTGTCTATCACTCTGTCCCATGCACATATCTGTCTCATACACTCTGTCCCATGCACATAGTCTGTCTCATCACTCTTCCATGAATATCTTATACATCCTGTCCATGCACTAGTCTGTCTTCATACACTCCTGCATGACATAGTCTTCTTCATACACTCCTGTCCCATGCACATAGTCTGTCTTCTACACTCTGTCCATGCACATAGTCTTCTTCATACATCTGTCCGCAATGTCTGTCTTCATAACTCCGTCCATGACTAGTCACTACACTCTTGTCCACTGGTTCATTCCTATCCTCTTTCAAACAACGCAGGAGTCCATCCTCTATCAAAACAAATTTACTATTCATCCTGAAAATTAAAAGAATTTTAGACCCTCTCTTGAAACATCCTTTAATTGCACAAATCAGCTCATGGATCATATTTATTCTAACATCTTGTTTACTCCCTTCAGTCTTCCTACCGCTCTGACAGCAGCGCTGAAATAGCTCTTCTTAAAGTCTGCAATGAGTTACTGAGTGCCCTTGTCAACAATAACACATCACTTATCTACCTGCTAGACCTCTCTGCAGCTTTTGATAGACAACTGAACATTCTGTTCACTGTATTCTGTTGTCTCGTCAAGAAATTTCAGAAGGTCCAAAATCGTGTCGCCTGCCTCATCTGTCGCTCATCTACATGCATGCACGGCCCACAGCCTGTGCCGTCCTCTCCCCTACCATCCTGCCTCTCTCTGCTTGTTCGCGCTTCACTGGTCTTTCACTGACCCTTCTGATCAAACTGGTGGCGGTTCTTCCAGCCATCATTTTGACCGACCTCACTGGTCTTTCACTGACCCTTCTGATCAAACTGGTGGCGATTCTTCCAGCCATCATTTTGACCGACTTCACTGGTCTTTCACTGACCCTTCTGATCAAACTGGTGCCTGTTCTTCCAGCCATCATTTTGACCGACTTCACGACCTCAGCTTACCGGTGCATCTTCCTGGGAATGAAATGCAGCAACTTCCGGCCCACTTTGACCCACCTCAGCAGCAGAGCCGTGGCGCTGCGTAGCATAGCACAGAAAGGGTCAATGTAAATTCAATTGCTCGAGCTGCGGGCCGGCCAGGCTCGCTAAAAAGTGACAGTGTAAACGGCCCCCTACTTATCGGCCTAATTAAGGACATTGTTTATGCATTATTCGACTTTGTTTTATTACCTTTAAAGAGGTTTTACTGATGGTGAATGTTAATGAAACAAACGACGTTATTCTTTCTGTTGGGCCGGTAGTTAGGCTGGGATGGGAAGGGAGGATACGGGCAACCCTTAAGGGTTGATGTATAGAGTGGAAGCCAGCCATTGCACCGCAGAGTGCAGAATTCTAATTTTAAAAATTTTCACTTCGGTAGGCTATTTGTTCGTATTTTTCTTTGACCTAATGATGATGATGAATTTCCTTGTCATATTCTCTAAAGCTGTGCGTGTTCCCAGTCCTGTTTTGCTTGTTATGTGTTCTTAACAAGAAAGAAAATGACATGCAAATTTTTGCTATTTTATTTATCTGTTTATTCATTTACTTTTTTTTGCCAACCCTTGGAAATAAAGATTAGCATCTCTTACTGCATTTTGAAACCAGACGAACATTACCTACAATGAATGGTCTAGGTAAGACCCTTTCACTATAATGTTTAATGTAAAACAATGTACACACGTTTTCGGATGAGAACCTATCTCCATTTGAAGCCACAGTGTACGTGGTTTCAGATACTCACGCCACTGACCTCTTGCGGTGGGGACTCGTGTCTACGCATTTCCTCTGCTCGTAGGCATTTGTTTACACCCCTCCCCCCCCTCCTCTCCCAGCGTGGTTCAAAGCTGGCCTCTGTTCGCACGCTGGGCGTACCTGCGTTCCTTCGCTCGCACCACATTGACTTGAATTTGTCTGCGACCAGTGCAGCAGTGTCTGTCACACGCATTTATCTGTAACACAGTCGTGCCTGACTGACTGTAGTTGAGGTGGCAGGTGCCTTGACGACACCTCAGTCCCCCAGACGATCCTCAGTTCCTGCACTGGTTTCCTCCAGTTTCATCTGCAACCGGAGAGTTGTCGCAGCAGACGACATCATCAATATGAGTTGGTTGGCCGTCGCCATTGGCGTGGGCATCGCTGTGGTTTTCCTGACGCTTGTGTTCCTGATCCTGTGGCTCTTCCCAGTGAGTAAGCCGACACATTGGCCACAAGCGAAGCGTCGAAAGTCAAAGTCGCTGTGACTGTTTGTTTGGCACTTTTACTTTCGAGGTTTCACAAGTTGTAAACAAGTTTCGTAGGATGTTCAAAGCGCATATTTGTATGGCAATCATTGTATCTGGTTCGTAGTGTTTTCATAGGCTTACGCTAATCGTTGATTTTTGTCAGTGCACGTCTCCAAAAATCATGAACTAATTCCTTTTTGATATGCAGTTCAACAGTAGGTTTAGCCGCTTCAGCCAGAGTATAGTACGAGTGAATGCCCTTGACAATCGACAGTACATGAAGACGCGAAGACAGTGGCTACTTACACCCACACGTATATTCACTATCATTCAGTTTGTGAAGTCATTATTTGTCCGAACTTCAGTGCCCCTATAACCATGATGAAAGGGAACTCCCTGAATACAGATCTGTTTAGGTAAGCAATACACTGGTAAATAATACACTGGCATTTAAAGACGACTTTGCCCCCCCCCCCCCCCCCCAGCACTTCACCTTCCTGTCTCAACTCCCTCCACCCCTTCATCTCCTTTTGTCTATCACCTCCACCCACAACACTGCCCTCCACCCCTTCATCTCCTTTCGTCAATCACTTTCACCCACAACACTGCCCTCCACCCCTTCATCTCCTTTTGTCTATCACTTCCACCCACAACACTGCCCTCCACCCCTTCATCTCCTTTTGTCTATCACTTCCACCCACAACACTGCCCTCCACCCCTTCATCTCCTTTCGTCAATCACTTTCACCCACAACACTGCCCTCCACCCCTTCATCTCCTTTTGTCTATCACTTCCACCCACAACACTGCCCTCCACCCCTTCATCTCCTTTTGTCTATCACTTTCACCCACAACATTGCCCTCCACCCCTTCATCTCCTTTTGTCTATCACTTCCACCCACAACACTGCAGTATCGTTTAACTGGGTGCGTTCTAGAAGCATGTGTTTGTCCTACTGTCCATACGTTGGTGACAAAAAGTCACACGGAGAGGAGCACACTTTTTGCACCAAAGGGCACTCTCTGATCAGCATATGGCTATGTCCTAAAAGAACACAATCAAATGTGAATGGTCACAACGCCAAACTGAAATTATCCGTCCTACTTGTTAGTGGGAAGGTAATCAAAATTAAATCTCTCTGTCTCTGTCTCTCTGTCTCTGTCTCTCTCTGTCTGTTCCTGTCTGCCTGTCTCTCACTCACTCACTCACTCTCTCTCTCTCTCTCTCCTCTCTCTCTCTCTCTCTCTCGTGAGCGAGCGCGCACGTGCGCGCGTTCTCGCTTGTTCTGTCTGTCTGTCTGTCTGTCTGTCTGTCTGTCTCTCTCTCTCTCTCTCTCTCTCTCTCTCTCTCTCTCTCTCTCTCTCTCTCTCTCTCTCTCTCGGGGGAAGTGAGCTGCCGTGATTATGAGATGACACACTATAAAGGCTCTACTAATAAGCGTTAATTGCTGCAGACTTAGTGATTTCTGCATCTCCATGTTGGACTGACTGGTAGAGTAAGAACCATGTTGTGTGGAGCAACCCAGTTTCGGTCTGTATGTGGCCGTTTCGTGCCGATTTTCATCGGCTTCATGTTGAAAAGAATGAAAAGAAAGCTGGCCTTACGTATCGCCATGTTGTCTCTTTCCCGCAGTGTGGACGGTGCTGTGTTTGGATAATTACTCACCGGTTTTGGGGGAGGTTTTTTTTTTTTTTTTTTTTTTTTTTTTTTTTTTTTTTTAATACAGTGCGGAGACATTAAAAGCAACCCTGGACCCAGTTCTCTACCAAGCAGGGATGAGGCAGACACGATTCAGTAGTGTTGGGAGTTCTCGCAGCGTTAGTCTGGAGAGACCCGGGGATCCTCGCTCTTCGACGTCATCGAGTTCGGAGCCGACACTGAGCGAAATCATGGCTAGCATTGTGTCTTCCAGTGACCAGACGAACGCCAAGCTGGAGGAGCTCAGGAAGGAGGTCCACGATCTGTGTGATTTCTACGTGTCTCTTCAGACTGAAGTGAGGACTCTGAAGGATGAACTGGTGGAGCTACGGAACCAGAACCAAGACCTGAAGAATACAAACAGCGACTTGTGTGCAAAGCTTGACGAATGTGATGCCAGAATGGATGACTTGGAGGGCCGCTCCAAATGCAACAACCTTATTTTCTATGGTTTATCTAGGAGAGACAAAGAAACGAGCGCACACTGTGAAGGTTTACTTCGTCACCTGTTCACAAACAAACTGCAACTGACCGACGACGTGGAGCTCGACAGGGGCATCATGCTGTTTATATCTTGATTATCATCAATTAACACGTTGCTGTCATGTGAGACGTCATGCAGTGTAAATCTTGATTATCATCAATTAACACGTTGATGTTATGTCAGGATGTGATGATTGTGATGTGAATATGGTCGACATAGAATGAGGTAAAGATGATGTGGTGATGCTGATGTGAGTGATATGGTGATCCTGATGTGAATGATGCGGTGATGCTGATGTGAGTGATGTGGTGATGCTGATGTGAATGATATGGTGATTCTGCTGTGAGTGATGTGGTGATGCTGATGTGAGTGATGTGGTGATGCTGATGTGAATGATATGGTGATTCTGCTGTGAGTGATGTGGTCATGCTGATGTGAGTGATTTGATAAAGTTGATGTGATGGTGTGACATAGAATGAGGTAAAGATGATGTGGTGATGCTGATGTGAGTGATATGGTGATCCTGATGTGAATGATGCGGTGATGCTGATGTGAGTGATGTGGTGATGCTGATGTAAATGATGTGGTGATCCTGATGTGAATGACGTGGTGATCCTGATGTGAATGATGTGGTGATGATGATGTGAGTGATATGGTGATGCTGATGTGAATGATGTGGTGATCCTGATGTGAATGATGTGGTGATGATGATATGAGTGACATGGTGATGCTGATGTGAATGATGTGGTGATCCTGATGTGAATGATGTGGTGATGATGATATGAGTGACATGGTGATGCTGATGTGAGTGATGTGATGCTGATGTGATGATGTGGTAATCCTGGTGTGAATGATGTGATGATTCTGGTGTAAGTGATGTGGTGATCTTGGTGTGAGTAATGTGATCATGATGTGAATGGCATGGTCGTGATGTGAGTGATGTGGTGATCCTGATGTGAGTGATGTGTCCCTGATGTGAATGAAGTGGTCCTAATGTGAGTGATGTGGTGATCCTGATGTGAATGATGTGGTGATCCTGATGTGAATGATGTGATGCTGATGTGAGTGATATGGTGATCTTGATGTGAGTGATATGGTGATCCTGATGTGGTGATGCTGGTGTGAGTGATGTGGAGATGCTGATGTAAATGATGAGATGATCCTGATGTGAGTGATGTGGTGCTGCTGATGAATGATGTGGTGATCCTGATGTGAGTGATGTGATCCTGATGTGAGTGAGTTGGTGATCCTGATGTGAATGATGTGATGATCCTGATGTGAGTGATGTGTTGATGCTGATGTGAGTGATGTGAAGCTGATGTGAGTGTGTGGTGATCCTGATGTGAGTGATTTGATGATCCTGATGTGAGTCATGTGGTGATCCTGATGTGGTGATGCTGACGTGAGTGATGTGAAGATGCTGATGTAAATGATGAGATGATCCTGATGTGAGTGATGTGGTGACGCTGATGCTGATGAATGATGTGGTGATCCTTATGCGAATGATGTGTTGATGATAATGTGAATGATGTGTTGATGCTGATGTGAATGATGTGATGATGCTGATGTGAATGATGTGGTGATGATGTAAATGATGTGGTGATGCTGATGTGAGTGATGTGGTGATAATGTGAATGATGTGATGATGCTGATGTGAATGATGTGGTGATGATGTGAATGATGTGGTGATGATAATGTGATGCATTGATCCTGATGTTAATGATGTGGTGATCCTGACGTGAGTGATGTGGTGATGATGATGAGAATGATGTGGTGATGCTGATGTGAGTGATGTGGTGATCCTGATGTGAACGATACAATGATCCCGATATATAATGATGTGGTGGTGCTGACCTGAACGCTGTCTGTGTTTCAGAATGACACTCCCAGGTCCACTGTACCTGGAATGGAACCACCTGCCGATCAGTGAGTCTGACCGTAGAGTCACCTGTTCGTCTGTCCGTCCGTTTGTCTGTCTGACTGTCTGTCTGTCTGTATGTCTGTTTAATACCACCCTGGGCAGCTGAAGCTCTTTGGTCCCCCTCCAGATCCTGGCTGCTCTGACCACACCTGAAGGGCCAGAGAATGGAAAGTGGGAGGGGGGGGGGGGGTCTGCACAGACTGGTGGGCTGTGCTCACAGGGCACAAGCGTCAGGTCAGTCTCTGACCTCTGACCTCGGCTCCTCATGCAGGTCACATTGCAAGGTAAACGGAGCGTTGGTCAGCACATCCCCAGAGAGTCCACTGGGATGTTTTGGCAGTGAGTGTGTGTGTGTGGCTGTGAGACAGGTCTAGGAGGTGTCAACATGGCAGTGTGCATGGCTTAAGGATCTGACATGGTCAGTGCATGGCAAAAGAAAATAACATGGCAATGTGCATGGCTTGAGAATCTGACATAGTGCATGGCAAAAGAAAATAACATGGCAGTGTGCATGGCTTGAGAATCTGACATGGTCAGTGCATGCCAAAAGAAAATAATGTGACAGTGTGCATGGCTTGAGAATCTGACATAGTGCATGGCAAAAGAAAATAACATGGCAGTGTGCATGGCTAGGAAGCTAACATGGCAGTGTGCATGGATTAAGAATCTCACATGGTAAAGTGCATGGCAACAGAAAATAATGTGACAGTGTGCATGGCAATGGAAGCTAACTAACATGGCAGTGTGCACGGCTATGGAATCTAACTAACATGGCAGTGTGCACGGCTATGGAATCTAACTAACATGGCCGTGTGCACGGCTATGGAATCTAACTAACATGGCAGTGTGCATGGCAATGGAAGCTAACTAACAAGGCAGTGTGCACGGCTATGGAGTCTAACTAACATGGCAGTGTGCACAGCTATGGAACATAACTAACATGGCATTGTGCACGGCTACGGAAGCTAACTAAAATGGCAGTGTGCACGGCTATGGAAGCTAACATGGCAGTGTGCACGGCTATGGAAGCTAACATGGCAGTGTGCACGGCTATGGAAGCTAACTAACATGGCAGTGTGCACGGCTATGGAATCTAACATGGCAGTGTGCACGGCTATGGAATCTAACATGGCAGTGTCCACGGCTATGGAATCTAACATGGCAGTGTGCACGGCTGTGGAAGCTAACATGGCAGTGTGCACGGCTATGGAAGCTAACATGGCAGTGTGCACGGCTATGGAAGCTAACATGGCAGTGTGCACGGCTATGGAATCTAACATGGCAGTGTGCACGGCTATGGAAGCTAACAAGACAGTGTGCATGGCTGTGGAATCTAACATGGCAGTGTGCACGGCTATGGAAGCTAACTAACATGGCAGTGTGCACGGCTATGGAAGCTAACATGACTGTGCATGGCTAAAACAACAAAAAAAAAACTAACGTGGCAGTGACCATGGCATGGGAAAAGAAACATTTGTGCAGTTTGCTGTGTTCAGTGACCTCTCATTCCCCTTTCCTCTGTTTAAACACACACACACACACACACACACACACACACACCACACACACGCACACACACACGCACACATACACGCACACACACACACACACACACACACAACACATACACACAACACGCGCGCGCGCGCGCGCGCGCGCGCGCGCGCTTACGCACAGCTCAGCTGCGTTTGTCTCACACACACACACACACACACACACACACACACACAACACACACCACACACACATACACACACACACACACACACACACACACACACACACACACACACACACCACACATGGGCCGCCTTCATGCACCCTGCGTGAGAAATTGAAAGAATGGAGGAAGCAAGGATACTGAGTGAACGATATTGGACGATATTGACTGTATGACACGGGAAACGACTGAATGAAGCGCCAGCTGGCAGCTCTTCAGTCGGCACTACCCAGGTAGGCAGCCCGTTGTGTAAACGAGTGTGGATTGTAAAGCGCTTAGAGCTTGGTCTCTAGCCGAGAATAGGCGCTATATAAGTATTCATTATTATTATTATTATTATGTTGGTGCAGGGGTGAAAGGCAAGCTGTCAGTCTGGCCGAGAGCTGTCAATACTCAGGTTACAGCTGGTGTGTGATAATGATCTCACAGAATGCTCGTTATTTCACCTTGCCTGGCAGGTCTGATGGTCTCACACACATACCTGCTTTTCACATTGTGACAGGTGCTTATATCCGCATTTGTGTCTTGCTTTGACAGAGGTATTGGGCTCCTTGCACTGACAACACCACCTGTACAGGTTTGGAATGGTTTTTCCCAGTTTGTTTCATGACACAAGAGCCTGAAAAGTACAATCAGACTAAATGTTCTGGGTCAGTTGACAGTAAGGCTGCACAGCTGTGACCCCAAACACGAAAAGTACAACCCTGCCCAACTGTTCTGACCCCAAACCACGAAAAGTACAACCCTGCCCAACTGTTCTGACCCCAAACCACAAAAAGTACAACCCTGCTTAACTCTTCTGACCCCAAACCACGAAAAGTACAACCCTGCTTAACTCTTTTGACCCCAAACCACGAAAAGTACAACCCTGCCCAACTGTTCTGACCCAAACCACGAAAAGTACAACCCTGCCCAACTGTTCTGACCCAAACCACGAAACGTACAACCCTGCCCAAATGTTCTGACCCCAACCACGAAAAGTACAACCCTGCCCTGGTCTGACCCCAAACCACGAAAAGTACAACCATGCCCAACTGTTCTGACCCAAACCACGAAAAGTACAACCCTGCCCTGGTCTGACCCAAACCACGAAAAGTACAACCCTGCCCAACTGTTCTGACCCAAACCACGAAAAGTACAACCCTACCCAACTGTTCTGACCCAAACCACGAAAAGTACAACCCTGCCCTGGTCTGATCCAAACCACGAAAAGTACAACCCTGCCCAACTGTTCTGACCCAAACCACGAAAAGTACAACCCTCCCTGGTCTGACCCAAACCACGAAAAGTACAACCCTGCCCAACTGTTCTGACCCAAACCACGAAAAGTACAACCCTGCTTAACTCTTCTGACCCCAAACCACGAAAAGTACAACCCTCCCTGGTCTGACCCAAACCACGAAAAGTACAACCCTGCCCTGGTCTGACCCAAACCACGAAAAGTACAACCCTGCCCAACTGTTCTGACCCAAAACCACGAAAAGTACAACCCTGCCCAACTGTTCTGACCCAAACCACGAAAAGTACAACCCAGCCCAACTGTTCTGACCCAAACCACGAAAAGTACAACCCAGCCCAACTGTTCTGACCCAGACCAGGAAAAGTACAACCCAGCCCAACTATCAGCAGTGGACGGTGAGGGGGGGGGGGGGGGGGGGGCGGGGCGTGTTTTTCACATGCTAATGATCTACAGTGCAACGCAGACAGCTGACAGGAGATGGGGGGGCGGGGGGGGGGGGGGGGTGGGGGGGGTGGGGGGGTGTTCACATGCTAATGATCTACAGTGCAACGCAGACAGCTGACAGGAGATGGGGGTTGGGGGGTGGGGGGGGGGGGTTCACATGCTAATGATCTACAGTGCAACGCAGACAGCTGACAGGAGATGGGGGGGGGGGGGAGGGGGGGAGGGGGGGGGGCGTGTTTTTCAGATGCTACTGATCTACAGGGCAACGCTGACAACTGACAGGAGATGGGGGGGGGGGGGGGGAGGGGGGGCAGGGGAGGGGGGGGCGTGTTTTTCACATGCTAATGATCTACTGTGCAACGCTGACAACTGACAGGAGATGGGGGGGGGGGGGGGGGTGTTCACATGCTAATGATCTACAGTGCAACGTAGACAGCTGACAGGAGATGGGGGGGGGGGGGGGGGGGGGGAGGGGAGGGGGAGGTTCACATGCTAATGATCTACAGTGCAATATCAACATTTTAGACAAGCTACAACTAGCTTTTCTTAAACATTTGTTTACAGTAAACAGAAGCCCATGGCTTGTCTGATTTATGGAGGAACAGGAATTCATTTTGGCACTGACAAATGCTAATGATCTACTGTGCAACGCTGACAACTGACAGGAGATGGGGGGGGGGGGGGGGGAGGGGTATTCACATGCTAATGATCTACAGGGCAACGCTGACAACTGACAGGAGATGGGGGTGGGGGGGGGGGGTTCACATGCAACGCTGACAACTGACAGGAGATGGGGGGGGGGGGGGGGGGTGTTCACATGCTAATGATCTACAGTGCAACGTAGACAGCTGACAGGAGATTGGGGGGGGGGGGGGGGGGGGGTTCACATACTAATGATCTACAGTGCAATATCAACATTTTAGACAAGCTACAACTAGCTTTTCTTAAACATTTGTAAACAGTAAACAGAAGCCCCATGGCTTGTCTGATTTATGGAGGAACAGGAATTCATTTTGGCACTGACAAATGCTAATGATCTACTGTGCAACGCTGACAACTGACAGGAGATGGGGGGGGGGGGGGGGGGGGGGAGAGGGGGGGGGGGGCGTGTTTTTCACATGCTATGATCTACTGTGCAACGCTGACAACTGACAGGAGATGGGGGTGGGGGGGTGGGGTGTTCACATGCTAATGATCTACTGTGCAACGCTGACAACTGACAGGGAGGTGGGGGGGGGGGGGGTGTTCACATGCAACGCTGACAACTGACAGGAGATGGGGGGGGGGGGGTGGTTCACATGCTAATGATCTACAGTGCAACGTAGACAGCTGACAGGAGATGGGGGGGGGGGGGGGTGTTACATACTAATGATCTACAGTGCAATATCAACATTTTAGACAAGCTACAACTAGCTTTTCTTAAACATTTGTAAACAGTAAACAGAAGCCCCATGGTTGTCTGATTTATGGAGGAACAGGAATTCATTTTGGCACTGACAAATGCTAATGATCTACTGTGCAACGCTGACAACTGACAGGAGATGGGGGGGGGGGGGGGGGGGGCACGGGATGGGGGGGGGGGCGCAGTTAGTGCAGTGCGTGGTGGGGGGGGGGGGGTTATTTTCCATCATTTTGACAGTAATAGTTTCTTAACTTGAACGTAACAAACCAGGTGTTGATTTAGAGGAAGGATCTGGTGAATGTATGCTAGAAGTACGAGGATGGGGGTGTTTCACATGCTAATGATCTACTGTGCAACGCTGACAATGACGGAGATGGGGGGGGGGGGGGTGTTCATCATGCTATGGCAACGCTGACAACTGACAGGAGATGGGGGGGGGGGGGGGTGTTCACATGCAACGCTGACAACTGACAGGAGATGGGGGGGGGGGGGGGGTGTCATGTGTCAAGGAAGTAGAAGTGACGGAGTGGGGGGGGGGGGGGGGTGTTTACATACTAATGATCTACAGTGCAATATCAAATTTTAGACAAGCTACACTAGCTTTTCATAAACATTTGTAAACAGTAGACAGGCAAGCCCATGGTTTGTCTGATTTATGGAGGAACAGGAATTCATTTTGGCACTGACAAATGCTAATGATCTACTGTGCAACGCTGACAACTGGGGGGGGGGGGGGGGGGGGGGGTGAGAGGGGGGGCGTGTTTTTCACATGCTAATGATTACTGTGCAACGCTGACAACTGACAGGAGATGGGGGTGGGGGGGGGGTGTTCACATGCTAATGATTACTGTGCAACGCTGACAACTGACAGGAGATGGGTGTGGGGGGGGGGGGGTGTTCACATGCAACGCTGACAACTGACAGGAGATGGGGTGTGTGTGTGTTCACATGCTAATGATCTACAGTGCAACGTAGCAGCTGACAGGAGATGGGGGGGGGGGGGGGGGTTTACATACTAATGATCTACAGTGCAATATCAACATTTTAGACAAGCTACAACTAGCTTTTCTTTAACATTTGTAAACAGTAAACAGAAGCCATGGCTTGTTGATTTATGGAGGAACAGGAATTCATTTTGGCACTGACAAATGCTAATGATGTACTGTGCAACGCTGACAACTGACAGGAGATGGGGGGGTGGGGGGGGAGGGGTGTTCACATGCTAATGATCTACATGCAACGTGACAGCTGACAGGAGATGGGGGGGGGGGGGGTTCACATGCTAATGATTACAGTGCAATATCAACATTTTAGACAAGCTACAACTAGCTTTTGTTAAACATTTGTTAAACAGTAAACAGAAGCCCATGGCTTGTCTGATTTATGGAGGAACAGGAATTCATTTTGGCACTGACAAATGCTAATGATCTACTGTGCAACGTGACAACTGACAGGAGAGGGGGGGGGGGGGAGAGGGGGGGGGCGTGTTTTTCACATGCTAATGATTACTGTGCAACGCTGACAACTGACAGGAGATGGGGGGGGGGGGGGGGTGTTCACATGCAACGCTGACAACTGACAGGAGATGGGGGGGGGGGGGTGTTTCACATGCTAATGATCTACAGTGCAACGTAGACAGCTGACAGGAGATGGGGGGGGGGGGGGGGGGGTTACATGCTAATGATTACAGTGCAATATCAACATTTTAGACAAGCTACAACTAGCTTTTCTTAAACATTTGTAAACAGTAAACAGAGCCCATGGCTTGTCTGATTTATGGAGGAACAGGAATTCATTTTGGCACTGACAAATGCTAATGATTACTGTGCAACGCTGACAACTGACAGGAGATGGGGGGGGGGGGGGGGGGGGAGAGGGGGGCGTGTTTTTCACATGCTAATGATCTACTGTGCAACGCTGACAACTGACAGTAGATGTGGGGGGGGGGATGGGGGTGGGGGTGTTCACATGCTAATGATCTACTGTGCAACGCTGACAACTGACAGGAGATGGGGGGGGGTGGGGGGGGTTTCACATGCAACGCTGACAACTGACAGGAGATGGGGGGGGGGGGGGGGTTGTTCACATGCTAATGATCTACAGTGCAACGTAGACAGCTGACAGGAGATTGGGGGGGGGGGGGGGGGGTTACATATAATGATCTACAGTGCAATATCAACATTTTAGACAAGCTACAACTAGCTTTCTTTAAACATTGTAAACAGTAAACAGAAGCCCATGGCTTGTCTGATTTATGGAGGAACAGGAATTCATTTTGGCACTGACAAATGCTAATGATCTACTGTGCAACGCTGACAACTGACAGGAGATGGGGGGGGGGGGGGGGGTGTTCACATTGCTAATGATCTACAGTGCAATATCACACATTTTAGACAAGCTACAACTAGCTTTTCTTAAACATTTGTTTACAGTAAACAGAAGCCCCATGGCTTGTCTGATTTATGGAGGAACAGGAATTCATTTTGGCACTGACAAAATCAAGAATGATCCAATTCTAGTATTATATTTAGTTGCCAAGCAAACCATAATCACCATGCACCCCCCCCCCCCGGCTTTACCTAAGTGGATCGACAATGTACCTTAGGGACCACTTAACACGTTTCTGGTTGTTCCCAAGAAAATTACTCATTTTGACTCTGAGTTATGGCCCTTGATTTAAGGGTACCCCCTTTTATGCTGACAACAATCATCAATTTAAGTCAAATGTAGCTCATGTGAATGACCAGAAATTCACATTTCTGTTACTTTTGTCACTAAATCAATCACTTGCCGTCTTAAAAAAGCCTTTTGTGTAGTCCAATATAGAATATCTTGGCTTCAGGTGTGCGCTATCTACTGAAACCGTCATTTTAACAATACGGACTGTATGTCATCTGTGATACATTGAAAATAATAGAAAGCAGGGCTTTTGGGGGGTTGTTTTCATACACAACAATGCCTTTGGGTCATTCAGGACCAATTAGGGCTTCCTAGTTCCGTTCTTTATAGGTACAAAATTAAATATATCTCCTATACCCCCTAAATCTGCGATTTCGACAAAAACGACACAACACGCTCTAAATAGAACAAAATTGTTGTTATTTGCAACAAGCATCGCTGTAAAATAAAATGAATATATTGTAGTGAAATACAACAGTAATATGATACAATTTGCAGTTCTAGGTGTTTTGATTATCTTTAATAAATAACGAATTTTCGACATTTCATATGTACATGTATAATAATAACACTACTACTTGGAAATCGCATGCATTTGCATCTTAACCAAAAAATGGTTTGATTTGTATTACTAATGTTCTTTGTTTTGTGTGTCTTTGTTTTTGTTTTTGTTTTTTTGAGTGCAGGTGAATGAATCCTTGGTGTAATGATCAACTGAACATGGCGGCAAGAAAGCGAAAACATGAAGACAGCCCTGTTGGTGAAGTGTGTGTCTTTCATTTCAGCGATTCTAACAAGAGATCATTTGTTCACCTCTCTAACTGCAAATGACCTCAGAATAGACTGATAAAACTTCAAGGCGTTTGCAAGAAAAGACTATTGCAGCCAACTGGATTCTCCATATTGGATGGAAGAGGCTTGCAACTGCGTTCCAGATGATTTACGGCCAGAATACGGCTACCATCGTGACTGTTACCAAAGGTTCACTAAAAACCTTGATAGATTGGAATCATCTTCAGAATCACAAACAATAACTCTAGAACAAAGACAGTCTGGGCGTTCTTCTGGCTCAGTGGAAACAATTATCTTCAAACCAGACTGCGTATTTTGTAACAAAGGGGGGTTGAAAGCAAAACAATCACAGAATGCTTGGACAACTGAACCTACATCCGAGTTTGAACATGAAGGATGGAGCACAGTTCTTGAAGTTGCTGAGCACAAAAATGTCGAGAAACTATTGTGCAGAATCAGAGGATTTGACCTGTTTGTCTGTGAAGCACAGTATCACCCTTCCTGTCATAAGAAGTATGCCAGAGATCCTGCAGCATGGCAGAGTAAAGACGGTGCGTCAAAGAGATATCAGGAAAACCTGGAAAAGTCACATAAGACAGCTTTGACAGAGTCTGTTTAAGAATTGAAAGAGAGGTGCTTCAGCAGCAGAAGATTTTAAGACTGTCAGACCTGTGTGATACATAAACCTCTGCCTTGAACGAGACAGACCACCCAAATACACATTATAGGGCTGAAAAGCTAAGGCGGAAGTTGGAGAAGAGTGAGACATACGGGCACAGATTGTAGTTTGCTTCACCTCACAGAAAAGGTAGGGAGTTTCAGTCTTTGCGTGTGTACAGTTCAGAAATGAAAACTGACAGAGCTGTCATTCTAGCGTACAAGCTTGGCTCAGCTGACATGCTGAAAGATGTTGCCTTGTATCTACGGACAGTAATAACAGAGGCCTTTGAGAAATCAGAAAGTTCGCCATGGCCACCAACAGATGAATTTCTACAGCAACGTGATATCCTACCACACGATCTTCAGAGATTTCTTAACTATCTCTTGGCTGGCCAAACACAAGATCACACTTCGAAAGTACAAAGATTCGTTACTTCACTTGGCCAGGACATTATTATTATTATTATTATTATGAACATTTATGACGCCTAATCAATTGAATGCCCTAGGCGTTTACAATATCACAACAGACATCAAATCACACAATATATAACAATCATACATGAGAAAAAGGCATCAAAATCCAAAGCAAGGACACAAACTCACAAGCATGCATACACGCAAACACACACTCACACAGACACGAACGCACACAAAGCAGACACTCGCATCACACATTGCAAACGTCGGGTCACAGGGAAGACGAAGTTACCTAGGAAACAGATGAGTTTTGAGAAGGCGCTTGAATGTGGGCAGTGAGGGTGAGTATCTGAGAGAGCGAGGCAATTGATTCCAGGTAGTTGGAGCTTGATAGGCAAAGGAACGTTGACCAAAGGTTTTAGTGCGAACAGTGGGGATACTGTAGATACGAGTGTCACATGAGGAACGTAAAGCTCGAGATGGGGTGTAAAGATGTAACAGGTGGGTGAGATACTCAGGACAGGAAGACTCGATAGATTTGAAGCAGAGAGAGGCAATCTTGTAGGATATTCTTAGCTGAACAGGGAGCCAGTGGAGAGAGCGGAGCAATGGGGTAACATGGTTATATTTAGAAGTGCGGAAGATGAGACGGGCAGCATGATTCTGAACTCTTTGAAGTTTGTTGATGAGATGAGAGGGAGAGCCAGACAAAAGAGCGTTACAGTAATCCAGGCGGGATAGAACAAATGCGCAGACAAGAGCTTTTGTTGTGTTTTCTGAGAGAAGATGGCGAATAGAAGCAATTCGGCGGAGTTCAAGAAAGCAAGTGCGACAGACATTGCTGACATGCTGTTGGAAGGACAGGGTTTGATCAAGAGTTACACCGAGGTTGCGGGCAGAATGAAGAGAGTGATAGGTGAATCAACAAGTTTGATGGAAGTCGGAACAGAAGGGTGGTTTTGAAGTTTTGGTGGGGTGATCAGGATCAGTTCAGACTTATCTTCATTTAGTTTTAGTTTGTTTCGGGTCATCCAGTCCTTAAGGTTGGCTACACAAGACTGGGTGTTTTGGATCATGAGAGGAAGGTCAGAGAGAGGCCCAGAGACATACAGCTGATTGTCATCAGAGAAGGAATGATGCTGAAGTAGGTGTTCTTGGACGATAGAAGAGACAGGATAAGAGTAGAGAATGAAGAGTAGAGGGCCCAAGACAGATCCTTGTGGCACGCCGTAGGTCAGACAAGAGGGATTAGAAGAAAGGCCGTTGATAGAAACTACTTGTTGACGATCAGTGATGTAGGAATGAAACCAACTCAAGACTGTGTCATCAAGCCCAAAAGAGTGATGTAGGCGGGAAATGAGGATAGAGTGGTCAATAGTGTCAAAGGCAGCAGATAGGTCCAAGAGAGTCAAAAGTGATACATTGTTACAGTCAAGGGCAGTCAGAATGTCGTTACAGATTTTGAGAAGAGCAGTCTCATACTATGTCCAGAGCGGTAAGCAGACTGAAGGGGATAGACAAGGCTGTTGGAATGAAGGTGGTCTAACAGTTGGTCAAGAACAACTTTCTCTAAAATTTTTGAAAGAAACGGAAGATTTGACACAGGTCTGTAGTTTTTCAAATTGTCAGGGTCAAGAGTAGTCTTTTTCAAAAGAGGTCTTACAATTGCAGATTTGAAAGAAGAAGGAAAGAAGCCAGTTGAGAGGGAGTGGTTGATGATGATGGTAATATGAGGGAGTAGAGTGTCAAGGCAATGGGTGAGGAAAGAAGCTGGTAGTGGGTCAAGTTCACAGGTTTTAATGCCAGATTTCATGATGATTTTCTTTACAAAGACCTCAGAAACAGGATGGAAGGAAGTGAGGAAAGTTCCCGAGAAAGGGGGATCGGGAAATGGTGCATGAGTATTAGTCAGGGAGTCCAGTGAAAGCCTAAGATTAGTGATCTTGTTGACAAAGTAGTCAGAGAAAGCCTGTGGAAGGTCAGAAGGTGGGAGATTGGAAGGAAGAGGAGAGGAGTCAGTTTTACCAAGAAGAGTGTTAGTAATGTTATACAGCTGTTTGGATGTGGAGCATGCAAGAATTTTGGCATTGTAATAGGCAGATTTTGTAGCGTGAACAAGGCTGTTAACAATTTTGTTGGCAGTTTGGAAAATTTGCTTGTGAACTGTCAGACTGGACTTGAGCCACTGTCTCTCGGCTCTGCGTCTTTCACGCTTGGCTTCTTGCAGCTGAGGCGCAACGGAGGAGAACCAAGGTGATGGTGGCCTCTTGGAGACAAGACGGCCACAGGCAGGAGCGTACTGGTCCAGGAGCCGAAGGAGAAGGGAGTTGAGGTCATCTGGAGTGGTCGGCGGTGAAGTAGACAGGTGAGAATGGAGGACAGCGTTGAAGAGAGTCATGTCGACTGCGGAGAGGTTTCTGGCTTGAACGTACGTTTTGCGAGGTGGAGGGCGGAAAAGGTGGAGATCAGCTACGAGGCAGACATGGCCAGACGGGAGGGTGTGGTCGATAGTGACAGAACTCACCACAGCCTGGTCAACCTGTGGATCATATTATCCAATGTGTGTCCACGAATGTGAGTGGGAGCGTGGACACACTGAACCAGTCCATAGCAGTCCAGGAGGTCGATGACTTTGGAGGTGGTGGAGTCAGAGGGGCGATCAAAATGAATGTTGAAGTCACCAGCGATGATGTAGGAGCCATGAAGAGAGTTGCAGTAGGACAGCAGATCGGGGAGTTCATCGAAAAAGGTGGAGTCAGTCAAGCGGTTCTTAGGGTTTGGAGGGGGACGATACAGACACAGGAGGTGGAAAGTTTGGTGGGGAAAGGTGAGGGTGAGTTGTGCCAGTTCGAAGGAGGTGTGGGTGAAGGGAAGGAGGACTTGGTGGAGAGGAAAGGGGAGAGTGAATCAGCGACGACAAATGCAATGCCGCCGCCGCGGGACTGACGGGGAAAGGAGATGGTGTGGTGGCCGGGTGGAGCGATGTCACGGCACTTAGCTTCGTCACCTTCAGCACGAAACCAAGTTTCGGTCACAGCGAAGACATCAACGTTGTTGTCATGGATGAAGTAGGAGAGGGCAGACCGTTTTTCAGTTCCAGTACCCAGAGCTTGGGCATTGAAAACACATAGGCGGAAAGAAGCAGATCGGTCCAAGAAACGGTTTTCAGCAGAGCAAGTGTTGATGCGAATCAGATTTACAAGATTTCTAGAAGAGGGTTTGTTATGTGGCTTCTCAGTCAAAACAGATGGAGGAGTGACACAAGCGCGAGTGGAAGTTAACACTGGAATGGGCTCACCTTTCTTCAGTTTTCTGCGGCCACCACGAAATGGTCGCCGTTTCTTCTTCCACGAGGGACTCCGTGCAGCGTTCATTAATCCAACATGGCAAAGTGTGTCACAAACTGTTGGGGGAAATTCAGAAAGAACATCCTTGAGCGAGAGCAAGTCTTCTCTACTGTAGTGAATACTAGCGGGCGGCGTGGCGACTGAAACAGTGAGTTGATTTGCACGTGCGAAGTCGCGGATGAATGGGCGGTAGCCAAACAAGCCGGAATGGAGGAAGAGAAACAGAAATGTCAGAAAGAAAAAATGAATGGTAGCACATCTGTCCCTTAACAGAGAGAGACAATAAAGGTACCAAAATGACGGGCGTTCCATAACGAAGAAAATAATACTAATAATCCACACGATCACCGCACAACACAGTCACAAATTCCACATCTATGATAGAGAGGTTCCCTCGAGCCTGTTAGGCGATGGCAACACCACTCACATCATCACAACCGTCAACAGACTCTGTCAATTGCTGTCTTATGTGACTTTTCCAGGTTTTCCTGATATCTTTGACGTCTTTACTCTGCCATGCTGCAGGATCTCTGACATACTTCTTACGACAGGAATGGTGATACTGTGCTTCACAGACAAATATGTCAAATCCTCTGATTCTGCACAATAGTTTCTCGTCATTTTTGTGCTCAGCAACTTCAAGAACTGTGCTCCATCCTTCACGTTCAAACTCGGATGTAGGTTCAGTTGTCCAAGCATTCTGTGATTGTTTTGCTTTCAACCCCTCTTTGTTACAAAATACGCAGTCTGGTTTGAAATAATTGTTTCCACTGAGCCAGAAGAACGCCCAGACTGTCTTTGTTCTAGAGTTATTGTTTGTGATTCTGAAGATGATTCCAATCTATCAAGGTTTTTAGTGAACCTTTGGTAACAGTCACGATGGTAGCCGTATTCTGGCCGTAAATCATCTGGAACGCAGTTGCAAGCCTCTTCCATCCAATATGGAGAATCCAGTTGGCTGCAATAGTCTTTTCTTGCAAACGCCTTGAAGTTTTATCAGTCTATTCTGAGGTCATTTGCAGTTAGAGAGGTGAACAAATGATCTCTTGTTAGAATCGCTGAAATGAATGACACACACTTCACCAACAGGGCTGTCTTCATGTTTTCGCTTTCTTGCCGCCATGTTCAGTTGATCATTACACCAGAGGATTCATTCACTTCCACGCAAAAAAACAACCAAACACACTCAACAAAGAACAGTAGTAATACAAATCAAACCGTTTTTTGGTTAAGATGCAAATGCATGTGATTTCCAAGTAGTAGTGTTATTATTATACATGCACATATGAAATGTCAAAAATTCGTTATTTATTAAAGATAATCACAACATCTAGAACTGCAAATTGTATCATATTACTGTTGTATTTCACTACAATATATTCATTTTATTTTACAGCGATGCTTGTTGCAAATAACAACAATTTTGTTCTGTTTAGAGCGTGTTGTGTCGTTTTTGTCGAAATCGCAGATTTAGGGGGTATAGGAGATATATTTAATTTTGTACCTATAAAGAACGAAACTAGGAAGCCCTAATTGGTCCTGAATGACCCAAAGGCATTGTTGTGTATGAAAACAACCCCCAAAAGCCCTGCTTTCTATTATTTTCAATGTATCACAGATGACATACAGTCCGTATTGTTAAAATGACGGTTTCAGTAGATAGCGCACACCTGAAGCCAAGATATTCTATATTGGACTACACAAAAGGCTTTTTTAAGACGGCAAGTGATTGATTTAGTGACAAAAGTAACAGAAATGTGAATTTCTGGTCATTCACATGAGCTACATTTGACTTAAATTGATGATTGTTGTCAGCATAAAAGGGGGATACCCTTAAATCAAGGGCCATAACTCATAGTCAAAATGAGTAATTTTCTTGGGAACAACCAGAAACGTGTTCAGTGGTCCCTAAGGTACATTGTCGATCCACTTAGGTAAAGTCCTGGGGGGGGGGGGGGGGTGCATGGTGACCATGGTTTGCTTGGCAACTAATTGTAACTGCATGAGGTTAATGTTCTGGTACAATGCATGTTTTCTCTGAATGACATCTTGTTAGGGTATTTTGGTTCGCCATTGCTTATCTGCAAGAGAAACATTTGTGAGCTGAAGTGACCAAACAGAAATGGGCTGTCAGAGTGAGGGAGCTTGTGAGACATGGAGATTCCCCCATGGCAGATTTCATTGGAGAACAACAGTAAAGTTTATTTTATGAAGAATTTGATTATTTGAAAACCGAGTTTAGGAAAGAAAATATATTTCTAATCATGCAGATGCATGCGCATTTATTTGAATTAGATAGTTTAATGGTCAGAACATTCGATTGCAGTGCTAATAGTTGTGAGTGTGAAACAGTTGTGGGGTCAGATTTTGAGATGCTTGAAAGCCTGTGTGTGCACCCAGCATCTGATAGAGGTCAGGGAAGGGTAGAATGGTGACAGGAGAAGACTGAGCTCCACCCCCTGTGGTGTGGTGCTTTAGATGCACTGACCCTATCACAGTTCACTGTAGTGTGGTGCTTTAGATGCCCTGACCTATCACAGTTCACTGTAGTGTGGTGCTTTAGATGCCCTGACCTATCACAGTTCACTGTGGTATGGTGCTTTAGATGCCCTGACCTTATCACAGTTCACAGCTCCAACAGGTGTTAGGCCATGCCCTTTGATGACCTAAAACAGTGACACATTACCAGTTGACGTTTCACGACTACACAATTGTCTATCAGAACTATGCCTTTTTCATAAAATATGAAATGGACAAGATCATTAATTTTTGTCAAAAGAAGAAAAGGGTTACAATCCAATAGAATAATCAGAGGAACAAAGATGATTTGATTTTTGTCAAAAGAAGAAAAGGGTTATAATCCAATAGAATAATCAGAGGAACAAAGATGATTTGATTTTTGTCAAAAGAAGAAAAGGGTTATAATCCAATAGAATAATCAGAGGAACAAAGATGATTTAATTTTTGTCAAAAGAAGAAAAGGGTTACAATCCAATAGAATAATCAGAGGAACAAAGATGATTTGATTTTTGTCAAAAGAAGAAAAGGGTTATAATCCAATAGAATAATCAGAGGAACAAAGATGATTTGATTTTTGTCAAAAGAAGAAAAGGGTTATAATCCAATACAATAATCAGAGGAACAACGTTACGGAAGGTGAAGCCCATCCCTCTTCCCTCTCCGTCCTCTGCATAACCTTGCCCTGTCTGGAATCAGGTATCCCTGTACCGCTGGGTGGACTGGCAGTAGAGACTGGATCGACTGGCAGTAAGACTGGACTGTACCACTGGGTGGACTGGCAGTAGAGACTGGACTGTACCGCTGGGTGGACTGGCAGTAGAGACTGGACTGTACCGCTGGGTGGACTGGCAGTAGAGACTGGACTGTACAACTGGGTGGACAGGCAGTAGAGACTGGACTGTACCGCTGGGTGGACTGGCAGTAGAGACTGGACTGTACAATGGGTGGACTGGCAGTAGAGACTGGACTGTACCGCTGGGTGGACTGGCAGTAGAGACTGGACTGTACCGCTGGGTGGACTGGCAGTAGAGACTGGACTGTACCGCTGGGTGGACTGGCAGTAGAGACTGGACTGTACCATGTACTGCTGGGTGGACTGGCAGTAGAGACTGGACTGTACCATGAACCGCTGGGTGGCAGTAGAGACTGGACTGTACCATGTACTGCTGGGTGGACTGGCGGTAGAGACCGGACTGTACCATGCACTGCTGGGTGGACAGGCAGTAGAGACTGGACTGTACCACTGGGTGGACTGGCAGTAGCGACTGGACTGTACCATGTACTGCTGGGTGGACAGGCAGCAGAGACTGGACTGTACTATGTACTGCTTGGTGGACTGGCAGTAGAGACTGGACTGTACCATGTACTGCTGGGTGGACTGGCGGTAGAGACTGGACTGTACCATGTACTGCAGGGTGGACAGGCAGTAGAGACTGGACTGTACTGCTGGGTGGACTGGTGGTAGAGACTGGACTGTACCCTCTACCACTGGGTGGACTGGCAGTAGAGACTGGACTGTACCGCTGGGTGGACTGGCAGTAGAGACTGGACTGTACCATGTACTGCTTGGTGGACTGGCAGTATAGACTGGACTGTACCATGAACCGCTGGGTGGTAGTAGAGACTGGACTGTACCATGTACTGCTGGGTGGACAGGCGGTAGAGACTGGACTGTACCATGTACTGCTGGGTGGACAGGCAGTAGAGACTGGACTGTACTATGTACCGCTGGGGGGACAGGCAGTAGAGACTGGACTGTACCATGTACCTCTTGGTGGACTGGCAGTAGAGACTGGACTGTACCATGTACTGCTGGGTGGACAGGCAGTAGACACTGGACTGTACCATGTACTACTGTGTTGATTGACAGTAGACACTGGAGTGTACCATGTACTGCTGGGTGGAGTGGCAGTAGACACTGGACTGTACCATGTACTGCTGGGTGGACTGGTAGTAGAGACTGGGCTGTACCATGTACTGATGGGTGGACTAGCAGTAGAGACTGGACTGTACCATGTCCTGCTGGGTGGACAGGCAGTAGACTGTACTGTACCATGTACTGCTGGGTGGCGGTAGAGACTGGACTGTACCATGTACTGCTGGGTGGACTGGCAGTAGAGACTGGACTGTACCATGTACTGCTGAGTGGACTGGCAGTAGAGACTGGACTGTACAATGTAATGCTGGATGGCAGTAGAGACTGGACTGTACCATGTACTGCTGGGGGGACAGGCAATAGAGATTGGACTGTACATGTACTGCTGGGGGGACTGGAAGTAGAGACTGGACTGTACCATGAACTGCTGGGTGGACTGGCATAGAGACTGGACTGTACCATGTACTGCTCGGTGGCAGCAGAGAGACTGGACTGTACCATGTACTGCTTGGTGTGGACTGGCAGTAGAGACTGGACTGTACCATGTACTGCTGGGTGGCAGTAGAGACTGGACTGTACCATGTACGCTGGGTGGACTGCAGTAGAGACTGGACTGTACCATGTACTGCTGGGTGGACTGGCAGTAGAGACTGGACTGTACCATGTACTGCTGAGTGGACTGGCAGTAGAGACTGGACTGTACAATGTACTGCTGGATGGCAAGTAGAGACTGGACTGTACCATGTACTGCTGGGGGGACAGGCAAGTAGAGATTGGACTGTACATGTACTGCTGGGGGACTGGAAGTAGAGACTGGACTTACCATGCACTGCTCGGTGGCAGTAGACTGGACTGTACCATGTACTGCTGGGTGGACTGGCAGTAGAGACTGGCTGTACCATGTACTGCTGGGTGGACGGCAGTGGAGACTGGACGTACCATGTCCTGCTGGGTGGACTGGCAGTAGAGACTGGACTGTACCATGCCCTGCTGGGTGGCAGTAGAGATGGACTGTACCATGTACTGCTGGGTGGCAGTAGAGACTGGACTGTACCATGTACTGCTGGGTGGACTGGCAGTAGAGACTGGACTGTACCATGTACTGCTGATGGCAGTAGAGATTGGACTGTACCATGTACTGCTGGAAGTAGGACTGGACTGTACATGATGGACTGGCAGTAGAGACTGGACTGTACCATGTACTGCTGGGCTGGGTGGACTAGCGGTAGAGAGAGACTGGCTGTACCATTACCGCTGGGTGACTGGCGTAGAGACTGGACTGTACCATGTACTGCTGGGTGGACTGGCAGTAGAGACTGGACTGACAATGTACTGCTGGTGATGGCAGGTAGAGACTGGACTTACCATGTACTGCTGGGTGGACAGGTCAGTAGAGACTGGACTGTACCATGACTGCTGGGTGGACTGGCAGTAGAGACTGGATGTACCATGTACACTGGCTGAGGACAGTAGAGACTGGACTGTACCATGTACGCTGGGTAGACGTGCTGAGTAGAGACTGCGACTGTGTACATGTACTGCTTGGTGGACTGCGTAGAGACTGGACTGTACCTGTACTGCTGGGATGCGGCAGTAGAGACATGGACTGTACCATGTACTGCAGGGTGGACTGGCAGTAGAGACTGGACTGTACCATGTACTGCTGGGTGGACAGGTAGAGACTGGACTGTACCATGTACGCTGGGTGGACTGGCAGTAGAGACTGGACTGTACCATGTACTGCTGGTGGACTGGCAGTAGAGACTGGACTGTACCATGTACTCCTGGCGGACTGGCGTAGAGACTGGACTGTACCTGTACGCTGGTATGGCAGTAGAGACTGGACTGTATCCATGTACTGCTGGTGGACTGGCAGTAGAGACTGGACTGTACCATGTACTGCTGGGTGGAGTAGAGACTGGACTGTACCATGTACTGCTGGGTGGACTGCAGTAGAGACTGGACTGTACATGTACTGCTGGGTGGACTGGCAGTAGAGACTGGACTGTACCATGTACTGCTGGTGGACCAGTAGAGACTGGACTGTACCATGCACTGCTGGGTGGACAGGCAGTAGAGACTGGACTGTGACCATGTACTGCTGGGGGACTGGCAGTAGAGACTGTACTGTACCATGTACTGCTGGTGGCAGGCAGTAGAGACTGGACTGTACAATGTACTGCTGGGGGACAGGCAGTAGAGACTGGACTGTACCATGTACTGCTGGGGGTGAGAGACGAGCAGTCGGTGTAGAGACTGGACTGTACCATTATGCTGTGGAGCTGGAGTACATGTATGCTGGTGGCAGTAGAGACTGGACTGTACCATGTACTGCTGGGGGACAGGCAGTAGAGACTGGACTGTACCATGTACTGCTGGGTGGACGGCAGTAGAGACTGGACTGTACATGTACTGCGGGTTGGACAGGCAGTAGAGACTGGGACTGTACAATGTACTGCTGGGGACTGGCAGTAGAGATGGACTGTACCATGTACTCTGGGGGTGGCAGTAAGACTGGACTGTACCATGTACTGTGGGTGGACAGGCAGTAGAGACTGGACTGTACCATGTACTGCTGGGGGACTGCAGTAGAGACTGGACTGTACCATGTACGCTGGGTGGACTGGCAGTAGAGACTGGACTGTACCATGTACTGCTGGGTGGACAGGCAGTAGAGACTGGACTGTACATGTACTGCTGGGTGGACGCAGTAGAGACTGGACTGTACCATGTACTCTGGGATGGCAGTAGAGACTGGACTGTACCATGTACTGCTGGGGACGGCAGTAGAGACTGGACTGTACCATGTATTGCTGGGTGGACAGGCAGTAGAGACTGGACTGTACCATGTACTGCTGGGGTGGCAGTAGAGACTGGACTGTACCATGTACTGCTGGGGGACAGGCAGTAGAGACTGGACTGTACCATGTACTTGCTGGGTGGACTGGCAGTAGAGACTGCACTGTTCCATGTACTGCATGAGTGGACTGGCAGTAGAGACTGGACTGTACCATGTACTGCTGGGTGGACTGGTCAGTAGAGACTGGACTGTACCTGTATTGCTGGTGGACTGGCAGTAGAGACTGGACTGTACCATGTACTGCTGGATGACAGTAGAGACTGGACTGTACCATGTACGCAGGGTGGACTGTCAGTAGAGACTGGACTGTACCAGTGTACTGCTGGTGGACTGGCAGTAGAGACTGGACTGTACCATGTACTGCTGGGGGACAGGCAGTAGAGACTGGACTGTACCGTGTACTGCTGGGTGGAGGTCAGTAGAGACTGGACTGTACTAATAACTGCTGGGTGGACTGGCAGTAGAGACTGGACGTACCGCGGGGGGGCAGTGGGGGTTTGGACTGTTATGAAACGGGGGGAGGGGCGGAAACTGGTTTTCTTTTCGTGGGGGCAGAGAGGGCGGTTTACCATGTATCGGGGGGAAGGCAGTAAAAATGGACTGTCCCTGACTGCTGGGTGGAAAGGGGCGAGAGACGGATGAAAATTACTGCGGGGGGCCCGGCAGAGAGACTGGACTGCCCCTTATTTTTGGGGACGGCGGGGAGGACTGTCCAGTAGCGGTCAGTAGGTTGGCTGTAAAAGTACGCGGGGGGGGAGGAAGTGGGGCTGGATGTACCTTGACGCGGGGGGGCCAGTAAGGAGGGCCCCTGTCCGTTTCTGGGTGGGGCTTTTAGAGGGACTCCCCTTTTAGGGGGGGTGGAGGAGGGGATGTACCATTTTTGGGGGGGGGCAGTGGGGGACTGGACTGTACCTGGGGGGGGCGTAGAGTGGACTGTTTGTATTTTTGGGGGACGCAGAGAGACTGGATGTACCTTCCCGGGGGGGCAGCAGGAGATGGACTGTACCTGTACTCTGGGGGAAAGTAGAGAGGGGACTGTCCGGGGTACTGCTGGGGGGACAGGCGAGGACTGGATTTTCCATGTACTGCTGGGAAGCAGAGAGATGGACGCCCCTTTTTACTGCTGGGGGCGGGCAGAAGAGGTGTACCTTGTATGCGGGGGTTTGGGGGGTAGAGAGGGCTTTTCCAGGTACTGCTGGGTGGGAAGGCATTTAAAACTGGTTTGTACCATGATGCGGGGTCCGAAGGGAAAAGTGGGGCGCTGGGGGGAAACCATGAATGTTTTGGGGGGTTTGGATTTGGGCAGTAGCCCGGAAAATGTACCATTTTCTGCTGGGGGGCAGTAGAGATGGACTGCCCCGCGGGGGGGACAGGCATTTTGAGAGGACTTTTCCGTCTGTGGGGAGAGGGGACCGACGACCCCCCCAGGGGCACCAGAGAGTGGATTCCCATTTCTTTGGGGGGACAGGAGTAGGACGGACTAAAACCAGACTGCTGGGGAAGGCTTTAGGGACGGGAATGTACCGGTGGTGGAAAAGGAAAGGGGGGGGGGGAAAAACATGTATGCTGGGGCAGTAGAGAGGGATGTCCCGTGGGTTTTGGACGGCAGTGGGGGATGGACTGCCCCATGTACTCTGGGGGGAAACCAGAGACTGGATTTTCCAAAAGCATGCGGTTTGGGCCGGCGGGTGGATGGCTGAACCATGAATTGGGTGGCAGTGGAGTTTTGGGCCAGTAGGGGGGGGGAAGGGACTTGTCCCATGTTGCTGGGGGGGGGGGTAGGGGACTGTAAATTACTGCTGGGGGGATTAGAAAAAATGCCCCATTCTGCGGGGGGACGGGGGGGCCCCCCCCCCCACCCCCGGGGGGGACCCCCAAACCCCCGGGCCAGCGCCCCCAGAGAGGGGGATTCCCCTTTTCTTTGGGGGCGGGCAGAAAAGGGGGATGTACCAAAAAGCGGGGGGTTGCGTAGAGAGGGATTTTTCCGGGGGTCGGCGGGGAAAGGGGATTTCCCTGATGCGGGTGGCAGTTGAGAGGGGGTTTTTTACGCGGGGTGGAAGGAGGAGGGGTTCCAATGTACTGCGGGGGGGGGCGGGAAAAACCCGGGGTTTGCCCAAAGCCCCCCCCCCCCCCCCCCCCCCCCCCCCCTTGGGGGGTGGACGGCTTGGTGGGGGACTGGCCATGTCCTTTCCCGGGGGGAAAAAGGCGTGAGACTGGCTGTACCATTTTTCCCTGGTGGCGGCAGGAGACGGAATGTCCTTTTGTTTAGGGGGGAAAAGGGGCGGTAGGGAAAAATTTTTCCATTACTGCTAGGTGGGGGGTTTGAGGGGGACTTACCATGTACTGCGGGGGCGGCAGTAGAGAGGGACTGCCCCTTGTACTGGGGGGGACGGCGTAGGATGGATGCCCATGTACTCGGGGGGGAAAGGCTTTAAAAGGGGATTTTTACGCCTGCGGTTGGGGCTTTTGGATGGATGTACCATGAACGGGGGAAAAGGCGGGTAGAGAGGGACTACCATGTCTGGGGGGGGCATTTAGGAGGGTTTCCCCTGTACTGTGGGGGCCCGGAGAGGATGGATTTTCCTGTACTGCTGGGGGCGGAGAGAAGGGATGTCCCTGTCTGGGGGGGCCAGAAGGGACGGAGTACCTGACTGGGGGGTGGAGGCAGTAGAGCTGAACTGCCCCGGTTTGCTGGGGGGCCCCGGAGTTGACTGGGGGGGGAAAAAATTTGTCGCTGGGGGACGCAGTAGAAATGGATTCCCCATGTCCCCCCCCGGGGGAAAAGGCTTTTGGGGGAGGGGGTTTGACCAAAGGGCGGGGGTGGACGGCAGGGGAAGGGCCCCTGTACCATGTATTGGGGGGGACGGCGTAGAGAGGGACTTACCTTTTACTGCTGGGTGGCGTAGAACTGGATTACCATTCTGCTGGGGGAGGCAGGGAGGGGATGACATTACTGCTGGGGGGGCGTAAGATGGATGCCCCAATGTTTTTGGGGGGGGAGGCAGGGGAGGATGTACCATGTACTGCGGGGTGGACAGGCAGTAGAGATGGACTGACCATTACCCCGGGTGGACGGCAGTAGGGATGACTTTCCTGTACTGGGGGGGGGGAAGGGGGCAGTAGAGACTGGTTGTCATGTACTGCGGGTTGGGGGGTGGGGGATTGGTGTACATGTACTGCTGGGGGGCGGAGAAAATGATGTCCCTGTTTGCGGGGGGGGGACGCAGTGGGGGAGGATTGTACCTGTATTTTGGGGGTGGCGGGGAGAAAAGGGGGGGATGACCAGGTATTGTGGGGGGGGGTTTAAGACGGATGTTTTTGTCGTGGGGGGACGCTGAGACGGGACTTCCCATGCCCCCGGTTTTGGTGGCATAGAGACTGGATGTACCGGTGGGGGTGGACGGCAGTAGAACTGGATTCCATTTATGGGAGCAGTAGAAGGGGTTTGTACCTGTTTGGGGGAGGGGATTTGGAACCGGACTGTACCATGTCTTGGGTGGATGGAGTGGGGGCTGGGCTTTACCTGTACTGGGGTGGCAGTAGAGAGGGGCTTTACCATGTCTGCTGGGGGACGGGCATGAGTATGTCCATTACTGGGGGTGGGGGTTTGAGCTGGACTGTCCATGTATGGGGGGCGGCCCAGTAGAGACTATGTTTGTACTGCGGGGTGGACAGGTAGTGAGGGGGGGATGACCATGACCCCCGGGGGAGGCCCTTTAGAGAGGGGGACTTCCATTATGCGGGGGGCCCTGGGGGATGGACTGTCCCTGTACTGCGGGGGGTCTGGCGTAGGATGGACTGTACCTGTACTGCTGGGGGGGCGTAGGGGACGGAAATTTTTCCCATGTTTGCGGGGGCAGAGGAGATTTTTGTACCGGGAATTTTAAACGGATTCCATTTTTCTGGGGGGGGGATGGACTAACGCCCAAAAGGGGGGGGGGGCCGTAGAGATTGGACTTACCATTTATGTGGGTGGACGGCTGAAAATGGATTTCCTTTTTGGCTGGGGGGAAAAGGCTAGAGAGGACTGTCCATGTCTTGGGGGGGGCAGTAGAGATTGGAGTCATGTACTGGGGTTGGACTGGCAGTAGACCGGCTTTTCCCAATGTATGGGGTGGCAGAAAGGGGGATGGCTTAGTGGGGGGAGGAGTAAAAATGGACTGTACCATTTTTGTGGGGGAAGGGTAGGACGGGCTTCCATGTCCTGGGGGGAAGGCGTGAAACTGGGTACCATGTCCTTCGGGTGGACGGAAAAGTAGAAGGGACTTACCATGTACGGGTGGGGGGGCTGGGATGGACTGTACATTAATGTGGGTGAGCAGTGAATGGACTGAATTACTGCTGGGGGGAGTGGGGGGACGGAATGCAAGTACTCCCGGGGAGGATGGCAGTAGAGGTGGACTGTACCATTTATGTGGGGGGCAGTAGAAGGGGACTGCCCCTTTTTCTGGGTGTCTGGCAGTGAGACGGACGTATCCTTACTGCGGGTGGCAGTGAGACGGAAATTTTACCTTTTTGCTGGGGCCCCATAGGACGGGCCTTCCATGTATGCTGGGGGATGGCAGTAGAGACTTAATGCCCCTGGGGGGGCAGTGCCGGACTGTCCATGTACTGTGGGGGCGTTTGAGATGACTGACCGTGGGGGGGCCGGGAAAAGTAGGATGGATTTTACCATTTTTGTTGGGGGGGCGGCCCGGGGTTGGGAACCTGCCTGCGGGGCTTTTAGGGGGCGGTTGGGGTTGGTGGGGGTGGCTAGCGGCTGTAATGTCGTTTGGCGTAGGTGCTTCCGGGGTCGAGTGTGATGGGTGGTTTTAGTGGGGGAATGGGCGTTCTTTGTGCGGCCGGGTGCTTGTGGGTGGGTGGGCAAAAGCTGGGATTCAGTCCTGTGGGGTGGGCTGGTTTGATTGCGTGTTGAGTGGGTCCCTTTTTTGGGGTGGGTTGGGGGGTAAATCCCGGGGCGAGTGGGGGCCCCTGTGGTTGGTGGGTTGGAGTCGCATCATGCTGTGTCTGTAGTGTTCAGTCCCTGTGGTTGGTTGGCTGGAATCGCATCATGCTGTGTCTGTAGTGTGCAGTGCCTGTGGTTGGTGGGTTGGTGTCGTATCATGATGTGTCTGTAGTGTTCAGTGCCTGTGGTGGATGGGTTGGTGTAGTATCATGCTGTGTCTGTAGTGTGCAGTGCCTGTGGTTTGTGAGTTGGAGTCGCATCATGCCATGTCTGTAGTGTGCAGTGCCTGTTGTTGGTGGGCTGGAGTCGCATCATGCCATGTATGTAGTGTGCAGTGCCTGTGGTTGGTGGGTTGGATTGACATCATGCCATGTCTGTCGGGTGCGGTCCCTGTGGTTGGTGGTCTGGAGTGGCATCATGCTGTGTCTGTAGTGTGCAGTGCTGTGGTTGGTGGTCTGGAGTGGCATCATGCTGTGTCTGTAGTGTGCAGAGCCTGTGGTTGGTGGGCTGGAGTGGCATCATGCTGTGTCTGTAGTGTGCAGTGCCTGTGGTTGGTGGGCTGGAGTCGCATCATGCTGTGTCTATAGTGTGCAGTGCCTGTGGTTGGTGGGTTGGAGTCACATCATGCTGTGTCTGTAGTGTGCAGTGCCTGTGTCTGTAGTGTGCAGTGCCTGTGGTTGGTGGGTTGGAGTCGCATCATGCTGTGCCTGTAGTGAGTAGTGCTGTGGTTGGTGGGTTGGAGTCGCATCATGCTTTGTCTGTAGTGTGCGGTGCCTGTGGTTGGTGGGTGGAGTCGCATCATGCTATGTCTGTAGTGTGCAGTACCTGTGGTTGGTGGGCTGGAGTGGCATCATGCTGTGTCTAAAGTGTGCAGTGCCTGTGTCTGTAGTGTGCAGTTTCTGTGTCTGTAGTGTGCAGTGCCTCTGGGTGGTGGGCTGGAGTCACATCATGCCATGTTGTTGTGTGCAGTGCCTATGGTTGGTGGGCTGGAGTGGCATCATGCTGTGTCTGTAGTGTACAGTGCCTGTTGTGGGTGGGCTGGAGTGGCATCATGCCATGTCTGTAGTGTGCAGTGCCTGTGGTTGGTCGGCTGGAGTCACATCATGCTGTGTCTGTAGTGTGCAGTGCCTGTTGTTGGTGGGCTGGAGTCGCATCATGCTGTGTCTGTAGTGTGCAGTGCCTGTGTCTGTAGTGTGCAGTGCCTGTGTCTGTAGTGTGCAGTGCCTGTGGTTGGTGCGCTGGAGCGGCATCATGCTGTGTCTGTAGTGTGCAGTGCCTGTGGTTGGTGGGCTGGAGTGGCATCATGCTTTGTCTGTAGTGTGCAGTGCCTGTGTCTGTAGTGTGCAGTGCCTGTGTTTGGTGGGTTGGAGTCGCATCATGCTGTGTATGCAGTGTGCCGTGCCTGTGTATGGTGGGTTGGAGTCGCATCATGCCATGTCTGTAGTGTGCAGTGCCTGTAGTTGGTGGGTTGGAGTGGCATCATGCTATGTCTGTAGTGTGCAGTGCCTGTGGTTGGTTGGTTGGAGTCGCATCATGCTGTGTCAGTAGTGTGCAGTGCCTGTGGTTGGTGGGCTGTAGTGGAATCATGCTGTGTCTGTAGTGTGCAATGCCTGTGTCTGTAGTGTGCGTTGCCTGTGGTTGGTGGGATGGAGTGGCATCATGCCATGTCTGTAGTGTGTAGTGCCTTTGGTTGGTGGGTTGGAGTCGCATTCATGCTGTGTCTGTAGTGTGCAGTGCCTGTGGTTGGTGGGTTGGATTGGCATCATGCCATGTCCGTAGTGTGCAGTGCCTGTGGTTGGTGGGTTGGAGTCGCATCATGCTGTGTATGTAGTGTGCAGTGCCTGTGGTTGATGGGTTGGAGTCGCATCATGCCATGTCTGTAGTGTGCAGTGCCTGTGGTTGGCGGGCTGGAGTGGCATCATGTGGTGTGTGTAGTGTGCAGTGCCTGTGGTTGGTGGATGGAGTGGCATTATGCTGTTTCTGTAGTGTGCAGTGCTGTGGTTGGTGGGCTGGAGAGGAATCATGCTGTGTCTGTAGTGTGTAGTGCCTGTGGTTGTGGGGCTGGAGTCGCATCATGCTGTGTATGTAGTGTGCAGTGCCTGTGGTTGGTGGGTTGGAGTCGATCATGCTGTGTCTGTAGTGTGCAGTGCCTGTGTCTGTAGTATGTAGTGCCTGTGGTTGGTGGGTTGGAGTGGCATCATGCCATGTCTGTAGTGTACTGTCCCTGTGGTTGGTGGGTTGGAGTCGCATCATGCTGTGTCTGTAGTGTGCAGTGCCTGTGGTTGGTGGGTTGGAGTCGGATAATGCTGTGTCTGTAGTGTGCAGTGCCTGTGGTTAGTGGGTGGAGTCACATCATGCTGTGTCTGTAGTGTGCAGTGCTGTGTCTGTAGTGTGCAGTGCCTGTGTCTGTAGTGTGCAGTGCCTGTGGTTTGTGGGCTGGAGTGGCATCATGCCATGTCTGTAGTGTGCAGTGCCTGTGGTTGGTGGGTTGGAGTGGCATCATGCTGTGTCTGTAGTGTGCAGTGCCTGTTGTTGGTGGGTTGGAGTTGTATCATGCTGTGTCTGTAGTGTGCAGTGCCTGTGGTTTGTTGGCTGGAGTGGCAACATGCCATGTCTGTAGTGTGCAGTGCCTGTGGTTGGTGGGCTGGAGTGGCAACATGCCATATCTGTAGTGTGCAGTGCCTGTGGTTGGTGGGTTGGAGTCGCATCATGCCATATCTGTAGTGTGCAGTGCCTGTGGTTTTGGTGGGTTGGAGTCACATCATGCTGTGTCTGTAGTGTGTAGTGCCGTGGTTGGTGGGTTGGAGTGGCATCATGCTGTGTCTGTAGTGTGCAGTGCCTGTGGTTTGTGGGTTGGAGTCGCATCATGCCATGTCTGTAGTGTGCAGTGCCTGTGGTTGGTGGGTTGGAGTCGCATCATGCCATGTCTGTAGTGTGCAGTGCCTGTGGTTGGTTGGTTGGAGTCGCATCATGCTGTGTCAGTAGTGTGCGGTGTCTGTGGTTGGTGGGCTGGAGTGGCATCATGCTGTGTCTGTAGTGTACAGTGCCTATGGTTGGTGGGCTGGAGTCGCATCATGCCATGTCTGTAGTGTGTAGTGCCTTTGGTTGGAGGGTTGGAGTCGCATCATGCTATGTCTGTAGTGTGCAGTGCCTGTGGTTGGTGGGCTGGAGTGGCATCATGCTGTGTCTGTAGTGTGCGGTGCCTGTGGTTGGTGGGTTGGAGTGGCATCATGCCATGTCTGTAGTGTGCAGTGCCTGTGGTTGGTGGGTTGGAGTCGCATCATGCTGTGTATGTAGTGTGCAGTGCCTGTGGTTGATGGGTTGGAGTCGCATCATGCCATGCCTGTAGTGTGCAGTGCCTGTGGTTGGTGGGCTGGAGTGGCATCATGTGGTGTCTGTAGTGTTCAGTGCCTGTGTTTGGTGGCCTGGAGTGACATTATGCTGTTTCTGTAGTGTGCAGTGCCTGTGGTCGGTGGGCTGGAGAGGCATCATGCTGTGTCTGTAGTGTGCAGTGCCTGTGGTTATGGGGCTGGAGTCTTATCATGCTGTGTATGTAGTGTGCAGTGCCTGTGGTTGGTGGGCTGGAGTCGCATCATGCTGTGTCTATAGTGTGCAGTGCCTGTGGTTGGTGGGTTGGAGTCGCATCATGCTGTAACTGTAGTGTGCAGTGCCTGTGTCTGTAGTGTGCAGTGCCTGTGGTTTGTGGGTTGGAGTGGCATCATGCCATGTCTGTAGTGTGCTGTGCCTGTGGTTGGTGGGTTGGAGTCGCATCATGCTGTTTCTGTAGTGTGCAGTGCCTGTGGTTGGTGGGCTGGAATCGCATCATGCTGTGTCTGTAGTGTGCAGTGCCTGTGTCTGTAGTGTGCAGTGCCTGTGTCTGTAGTGTGCAGTGCCTGTGGTTGGTGGGCTGGAGTCGCATCATGCCATGTCTGTAGTGTGCAGTGCCTGTGGTTGGTGGGTTGGAGTCGCATCATGCTGTGTCTGTAGTGTGCAGTGCCTGTGGGTGGTGGGCTGGAGTGGCAACATGCTGTGTCTGTAGTGTGCAGTGACTGTGATTGATGGGCTGGAGTGGCATCATGCTGTGTCTGTAGTGTGCAGTGCCTGTGGTTGGTTGGCTGGAGTCACATCATGCTGTGTCTGTAGTGTGCAGTGCCTGTGGTTTGTGGGCTGGAGTGGCATCATGCTGTGTCTGTAGTGTGCAGTGCCTGTGGTTGGTGGGTTGGAGTGGCATCATGTCATTTCTGTAGTGTGCAGTGCCTGTGAGTGTCATGTCAAGCAGTGACTGGTTTCTTTCATGTTGTGTATTATGAATGAGTGTCATGTCAAGCAGTGACTGGAGTCCTTCATATTGTATGTTATGACTGATCGTGTGTCAAGCAGTGACTGGTTTCCTTCATGTTGTGTGTTAAGAATGAGCGACGTGTCAAGCAGTGACTGGTTTCTTCATGTTTTGTGTTATGACTGAGCGTCATGTCAAACAGTGACTGGTTTCCTTCATGTTGTGTGTTATGACTGAGCGTCATGTCAAACAGTGACTGGTTTCCTTCATGTTTTGTGTTATTACTGAGCGTCATGTCAAACAGTGACTGGTTTCCTTAATGTTGTGTGTTACGACTGAGTGTCATGTCAAACAGTAACTTGTTTCCTTCATGTTCTCTATTACGACTGAGCGTCACGTCAAACAGTGACTGGTTTCCCTCTTATTGTGTGTTATGACTGAGCGCATGTCAAACAGTGACTGGTTTCCTTCATGTTGTGTGTTATTGACTGAGCGTCGTGTCAAACAGTGACTGGTTTCCTTCATGTTGTGTGTTACGACTGAGCGTCACGTCAAACAGTGACTGGTTTCCTTCATGTTGTGTGTTATGACTGAGCGTCATGTCAGTGACTGGTTTCCTTCATGTTGTGTGTTATGACTGATCGTCATGTCAGTGACTGGTTTCCTTCATGTTGTTTGTTATGACTGAGCGTCATGTCAGTGAATGGTTTCCTTCATGTTGTGTGTTATGACTAAGCGTCATGTCAGTGACTGGTTTCCTTCATGTTGTGTGTTATGACTGAGCGTCATGTCAGTGACTGGTTTCCTTCATGTTGTGTGTTATGACTGAGCGTCATGTCAGTGACTGGTTTCCTTCATGTTGTGTGTAATGAATGAGCGTCATGTCAAACAGTGATGGTTTCCTCTTATTGTGTGTTATGACTGAGCGTCATGTCATGCAGTGAGAGGTTTCCTTCATGTGTGTTTTGACTGAGCGTCACGTCAAACAGTGACTGTTTTCCTTCACGTTGTGTGTTATGACAGAGCGTCATGTCATGCAGTGAGGGTTTCCTTCATGTGTGTTATGACTGAGCGTCACGTCAAACAGTGACTGTTTTCCTTCACGTTGTGTGTTATTAATGAGCGTCATGTCAGACAGTGACTGGTTCCCTTCATGTGTTGTGTTTTGACTGAGCGTCATGTCAAACATTGACTGGTTTCCTTCATGTTCTGTATTACGACTGAGCGTCATGTCAAGCAGTGACTGGTTTCCTTCATGTTCTGTATTACGACTGAGCGTCATGTCAAGCAGTGACTGGTTTCCTTCATGTTCTGTATTACGACTGAGCGTCATGTCAGTGACTGGTTTCCTTCATGTTGTATGTTATGACTGAGCGTCATGTCAAGTAGTGACTGGTTTCCTTCATGTTGTGTGTTATGACTGATCGTCATGTCAGTGACTGGTTTCCTTCATGTTGTGTGTTATGACTGATCGTCATGTCAAATAGTGACTGGTTTCCTTCATGTTGTGTATTATGACTGAGCGTCATGTCAGTGACTGGTTTCCTTCATGTTGTGTGTTATGACTGATCGTCATGTCAAATAGTGACTGGTTTCCTTCATGTTGTGTGTTATGACTGATCGTCATGTCAGTGACTGGTTTCCTTCATGTTGTGTGTTATGACTGATCGTCATGTCAGTGACTGGTTTCCTTCATGTTGTGTGTTATGAATGAGCGTCATGTTAAGCAGTGACTGGTTTCCTTCATGTTCTGTATTGTGGCTGAGCGTCATGTCAAATAGTGACTGGTTTCCTTCATGTTGTGTGTTACGACTGAGCGTCATGTCAAGCAGTGACTGGTTTCCTTCATGTTCTGTATTATGACTGAGCGTCATGTCAAATAGTGACTGGTTTCCTTCATGTTGTGTGTTACGACTGAGCGTCATGTTAAGCAGTGACTGGTTTCCTTCATGTTCTGTATTGTGGCTGAGCGTCATGTCAAATAGTGACTGGTTTCCTTCATGTTGTGTGTTACGACTGAGCGTCATGTCAAGCAGTGACTGGTTTCCTTCATGTTCTGTATTATGACTGAGCGTCATGTCAGTGACTGGTTTCCTTCATGTTGTGTGTTATGGCTGAGCGTCATGTCAAATAGTGACTGGTTTCCTTAATGTTGTGTATTATGACTGAGCGTCATGTCAAGCAGTGACTGGTTTCCTTCATGTTGTGTATTATGACTGTGCGTCATGTCAAGCAGTGACTGGTTTTCTTAATGTTGTGTGTTATGGCTGAGCGTCATGTCAAGCAGTGACTGGTTTCCTTAATGTTGTGTATTATGACTGAGCGTCATGTCAAGCAGTGACTGGTTTCCCTCTTATTGTGTGTTATGACTGAGCGTCATGTCAAGTAGTGACTGGTTTCCTTCATATTGTGTGTTATGACTGAGCGTCATGTCAGTGACTGGTTTCCTTCATGTTGTGTGTTATGAATGAGCGTCATGTCAGTCACTGGTTTCCTTAATGTTGTGTATTATGACTGAGCGTCATGTCAAGCAGTGACTGGTTTCCTTAATGCTGTGTGTTATGGCTGAGCGTCATGTCAAGCAGTGACTGGTTTCCTTAATGTTGTGTATTAGGACTGAGTGTCATGTCTAAGAGTGACTGGTTTCCTTCATGTTGTGTATTATGACTGAGCGTCATGTCAAGCAGTGACTGGTTTCCTTCATGTTGTGTGTTATGACTGAGCATCATGTCAAGCAGTGACTGGTTTCCCTCATGTTGTGTGTTATGACTGAGCGTCATGTCAAGCAGTGACTGGTTTCCTTCATGTTGTATATTATGACTGAGTATCATGTCAAACATTGACTGTTTTCCTTCATGTGGTGTGTTAAGACTGAGCGTCATGTCAAAAAGTGACTGGTTTCCTTCATGTTCTGTATTACGACTGAGCGTCATGTCAAGCAGTGACTGGTTTCCTTCATGTTGTGTGTTATGACTCAGCGTCATGTCAAACAGTGATTGGTTTCCTTCATGTGTATTAGGACTGAGTGTCATGTCTAAGAGTGACTGATTCTGTCCTTCATGTTGTGTATTATGACTGAGCATCACTGTGCACTCCGTTGTGTATCGCTGTCCTTCATGTTGTGTATTGTGACTGAGCGTTACTGTGCACTCCGTTGTGTATCTCTGTCCTTCATGTTGTGTATTGTGACTGAGCGACACAGTGCACTCCGTTGTGTATCGCTGCCCTTCATGTTGTGTACTAGGACTGAGCGTTACTGTGCACTCCGTTGTGTATCACTGTCCTTCATGTTGTGTATTGGGACTGAGCGACACAGTGCACTCCGTTGTGTATCGCTGTCCTTCATGTTGTGTATTGTGACTGAGCGTTACTGTGCACTCCGTTGTGTATCGCTGCCCTTCATGTTGTGTACTAGGACTGAGCGACACAGTGCACTCCGTTGTGTATCGCTGTCCTTCATGTTGTGTATTGTGACTGAGCGACACAGTGCACTCCGTTGTGTATCGCTGTCCTTCATGTTGTGTATTGTGACTGAGCGACACAGTGCACTCCGTTGTGTATCGCTGTCCTTCATGTTGTGTATTGTGACTGAGCGTTACTGTGCACTCCGTTGTGTATCGCTGTCCTTCATGTTGTGTATTGTGACTGAGCGACACAGTGCACTCCGTTGTGTATCGCTGTCCTTCATGTTGTGTACTAGGACTGAGCGTCACTGTGCACTCCGTTGTGTATCTCCGTGTTTTTGTCTGTTTCCAGCACCACTGCAGTCTGTCTTCTTGTTACCTTCATGACCGTTAAAACCTGACCTTTCTCTTGTGGTTACCTTTATGACCTTTAACACCTGACCTTTCTCTTGTCGTTACCTTCTTGACCGTTAACACCTGACCTTTCCCATGTCATTACCTTCATTACTGTTAACACCTGACCTTTCCCTTGTCGTTACCTTCATGACCTTTAACGCCTGACCTTTCTCTTGTCTTGTTGTTTATGTGTAGTTATAGATGTGAAATCAGAGGACTGGTAGATTGTTGTTTCACGTGATGCCGTTCAGGTCAGGTAGAGACTGACCCTGGTAGATTGTTGTTTCACGTAATGCCGTTCAGGTCAGGTGGAGACTGGCCCTGGTAGATTGTTGTTTCGCGTGATGCCGTTCAGGTCAGGTGGAGACTGACCCTGGTAGATTGTTGTTTCACGTGATGCCGTTCAGGTCAGGTAGAGACTGACCCTGGTAGATTGTTGTTTCACGTAATGCCGTTCAGGTCAGGTGGAGACTGGCCCTGGTAGATTGTTGTTTCACGTGATGCCGTTCAGGTCAGGTGGAGACTGACCCTGGTAGATTGTTGTTTCACGTGATGCCGTTCAGGTCAGGTGGAGACTGACCCTGGTAGATTGTTGTTTCGCGTGATGCCGTTCAGGTCAGGTGGAGACTGACCCTGGTAGATTGTTGTTTCACGTGATGCCGTTCAGGTCAGGTGGAGACTGACCCTGTGGTTTCTTCCTGTCAGAAATGGGAACATCAACGAGATCAGCAAGGCGGGCAGTCTGCACGAGTTCCTGATGGGGCTGCACAAGGAGTTCGGCCCCATCGCCTCCTTCTGGTGGGGCAAGCAGTACACCGTCAGCATCTCCACCCCGGAACTCTTCCGCCAGCACCAGCACCTCTTTGACCGCCCAGGTCAGCTGCCTCAAAACCAGGGCCGCCCTGGGTCAGAGGGGAGGGGGGGAGGGGAGTAAGGGAGGGGAGGAGAAGGGATCAGGAAGGGAGTGCAGGGATTTGCTGGGGGGAGGGGGGGGGGAGAAGGGAGGACGGGGATGGGGTGGGGGTGTTGAGGGAGAAGGTACAGGTTATTCATTGATCAAAACTTGACTTTTTGAATCCGGCATTGTGGTTTGGGAAGGGTGAGAGAGACGAAGGAAGAAAGAGTGAGCATGTCTGGAATAACTTGAATTGGTATTTGTTACCATTTTTAAGTACCTTTAACACATGATATATGTTGACTTGGAATTTATTACCACTTTTTAAGTGCCTTTGACACATGAAATAAGTTGACTTTGTATTTATTACCACTTTTAAGTGCCTTTGACACATGAAATAAGTTGACTTTGTATTTATTACCACTTTTAAGTGCCTTTGACACATGAAATAAGTTGACTTTGTATTTATTACCACTTTTAAGTGCCTTTGACACATGAAATAAGTTGACTTTGTATTTATTACCACTTTTAAGTGCCTTTGACACATGAAATAAGCTGGAATTTCATTACCACTTTTTAAGTGCCTTTCACACATGAAATAAGTTGACTTGGATTTATTACCACTTTTTAAGTGCTTTGACACATGAAATAAGTTGACTTGGAATTCATTATCACTTTTTAAGTACCTTTGCACTTGATATTATGTTGATTGTGGTTTTTTATATTTTTAAGTGTGTTGACAATGAAAAATGCTGAGAATTTTTTTTCCTTTTAATAAAACACCATGCCTGAATAAGGTGGGAGTTGGTGTGGTGGTTTCATTGAAGTGCAGTGGGCATATGTGGTGTGTGGTTTGAATGCACTAAGTACAGGTGGGCAGTATGGGTGTGGTGGTTTGCATGCTGAGTAGGTGGGCAGTATGGGTGTGGTGTTTGCATGACCTGAAGTACAGGTGGGCAGTATGGGTGTGTGGTTTGCATGCCTGAAGTACAGGTGGGCAGTATGGGTGTGGTGTTTGCATGCCTGAAGTACAGGTGGGCAGTATGGGTGTGGTGGTTTGCATGCCTGAAGTACAGGTGGGCAGTATGGGTGTGGTGGTTTGCATGCCTGAAGTACAGTGGGCAGTATGGGTGTGGTGGTTTGCATGCCTGAAGTACAGGTGGGCAGTATATGGGTGTGGTGGTTTGCATGCCTGAAGTACAGGTGGGCAGTATGGGTGTGGTGGTTTGCATGCCTGAAGTACAGGTGGGCAGTATGGGTGTGGTGGTTTGCATGCCTGAAGGTGGGGGCAGTATGGGTGTGTGTGGTTTGCATACCTGAAGTACAGGTGGGCAGTATGGGTGTGGTGGTTTGCATGCCTGAAGTACAGGTGGGCAGTATGGGTGTGGTGGTTTGCATGCCTGAAGTACAGGTGGGCAGTATGGGTGTGGTGGTTTGCATGCCTGAAGTACAGGTGGGCAGTATGGGTGTGGTGGTTTGCATGCCTGAAGGTGGGCAGTATGGGTGTGGTGGTTTGCATACCTGAAGTACAGGTGGGCAGTATGGGTGTGGTGGTTTGCATGCCTGAAGTACAGGTGGGCAGTATGGGTGTGGTGGTTTGCATGCCTGAAGTACAGATGGCAGTATGGGTGTGGTGGTTTGCATGCCTGAAGTACAGGTGGGCAGTATGGGTGTGGTGGATTTGCATGCCTGAAGTACAGATGGGCAGTATGGGTGTGGTGGTTTGCATGCCTGAAGACAGGGGGCAGTATGGGTGTGGTGGTTTGCATACCTGAAGTACAGGTGGGCAGTATGGGTGTGGTGGTTTGCATGCCTGAGTACAGGTGGGCAGTATGGGTGTGGTGGTTTGCATGCCTGAAGTACAGGTGGGCAGTATGGGTGTGGTGGTTTGCATACCTGAAGTACAGGTGGGCAGTATGGGTGTGGTGGTTTGCATGCCTGAAGTACAGGTGGGCAGTATGGGTGTGGTGGTTTGCATGCCTGAAGTACAGGTGGGCAGTATGGGTGTGGTGGTTTGCATCCTGAAGTACAGGTGGGCAGTATGGTGTGGTGGTTTGCATGCCTGAAGGTGGGCAGTATGGGTGTGGTGGTTTGCATGCCTGAAGTACAGGTGGGCAGTATGGGTGTGGTGGTTTGCATGCCTGAAGTAAGGTGGGCAGTATGGGTGTGGTGGTTTGCATGCCTGAAGTACAGGTGGGCAGTATGGGTGTGGTGGTTTGCATACCTGAAGTACAGGTGGGCAGTATGGGTGTGGTGGTTTGCATGCCTGAAGTACAGGTGGGCAGTATGGGTGTGGTGGTTTGCATGCCTGAAGTACAGTGGGCAGTATGGGTGTGGTGGTTTGCATGCCTGAAGTACAGGTGGGCAGTATGGGTGTGGTGGTTTGCATGCCTGAGAGGTGGGAGTATGGGTGTGGTGGTTTGCATGCCTGAAGTACAGGTGGGCAGTATGGGTGTGGTGGTTTGCATGCCTGAAGTACAGGTGGGCAGTATGGGTGTGGTGGTTTGCATGCCTGAGTACAGGTGGGCAGTATGGGTGTGGTGGTTTGCGTGCCTGAAGTACAGGTAGGCAGGACGGGTGTTGTGGTTTGCATACCTGAAGTACAGGTGGACAGTATGGGTGTGGTGGTTTGCAGTGGAGCAGTTCATGATGTTCGAGCCGTTATCACCCGACACAGTATCACGTACGCCAATGGCGCCGACGGCAAGTTGAGACGACAGGCTTTGGACAAAGTCTTCAGCCACGACAACCTCAGCATCTACTACAGCAGGCTGCAGAAGGTGTGGCCCCTTCGCCCTGCTGTATTTGTGTGTGGTGAAAAGATGGTCTCTTTGCACTCCTGTATTTGTGTGTGGTGAAAAGATGTTCTCTCTGCACTCCTGTATTTGTGTGTGGTGAAAAGATGTTCACTCTGCACTCCTGTATTTCTGCGTAGTGAAAAGATGTTCTCTTGCCCTCCTGTTTTTGTGTGTGGTGAACCAAACATGTTCTCTTTGCTTTCCTGTATTTGTGCGTGGTGAAAAGATGTTTCTTTGCCCTCCTATATTTGTGTGTGATGAAAAGATGTTCTTATCTGAGCATCTCGCATGTATTTGTGTGTGGTGAAAAGATGTTCTCTTTGCCCTCCTGTATTTGTGTGTGGTGAACAGATATTCTCTGTGTCCTCCTGTATTTGTGTGTGGTGAAAAGATGTTCTCTCTGCAATCCTGTATTTGTGTGTGGTGAACAACATGTTCTCTTTGCCCTCCTGTATTTGTGTGTAGTGAAAAGATTTCCTCTGCCTCCTGTATTTGTGTGTGGTGAAAAGATGTTCTCTCTGCCCTCCTGTATTTGTGTGTGGTGAAAAGGTGTTCTCTCTGCACTCCTGTATTTGTGTGTGGTGAACCAAACATGTTCTCTTTGGCATCCTGTATTTGTGTGTGGTGAACCGAACATGTTCTCTTTGCCCTCCTGTATGTCTGTGTGGTGAAAAGATGTTCTCTCTGCACTCCTGTATTTTTTGTGGTGAAAAGATGTTCTCTTCGCCCTCCTGTATTTGTGTGTGGTGAACCGAACATGTTCTCTTTGCCCTCCTGTATGTCTGTTTGGTGAAAAGATGTTCTCTTTGCCCTCCTGTATTTGTGTGGGGTGAAAAGATGTTCTCTCTGCCCTCCTGTATTTGTGTGATGAAAAGATGTTCTCTTTGGCATCCTGTATTTGTGTGTGGTGAAAAGATGTTCTCTCTGCACTCCTGTATTTGTGTGTGGTGAAAAGATGTTTTCTTTGCCCTCCTGTATTTGTGTGTGGTGAACAGATGTTCTCTGTGCCTCCTGTATTTGTGTGTGGTGATAAGATGTCCTCTTTGGACTCCTGTATATGTGTGGTGAACAGATGTTCTCTCTGCCCTCCTGTATTTGTGTGTGGTGAACAGATGTTCTCTCTGCCCTCCTGTATTTGTGTGTGGTGAACAGATGTTCTCTCTGCCCTCCTGTATTTGTGTGTGGTAAACAGATGTTCTCTCTGCCCTCCTGTATTTGTGTGTTGTGAACAAAAGATGTTCTCTATGTCCTCCTGTATTTGTGTGTGGTGAAAAGATGTTCTCTTTGCTTTCCAGTATTTGTGTGTGGTGAACAGATGGTCTCTTTACCCTCCTGTATTTGTATGACGAACGAAAGATGTTCTCTTTGCTATCCAGTACTTGTGTGTGGTGAACAAAATATGTTCTTTTTGCCCTCCTGTATTTGTTTGGTGAACAAAAG
>CM065718.1:2220818-2222418 GCA_033310375.1 Conus canariensis | reverse complement strand
ACAATATGAAATGTAAAGATGGATATGAAAACATGGTGAGGAAGGAAAACACACGACGACATGATAAAACAGAAACGGGTGCATGAGAACACCACGTGTAAGAAAGAACATAGTAGTTGAGAACATGACAGGGAAGGACAGACTAGATAGAGACATGGTGAGGAATGAAAGGAACATAGTAGTTGAGAACAGGACAGGGAAGGACAGACTAGATGAGACATGGTGAGGAATGAAAGGACATAGTAGTTGAGAACATGACAGGGAAGGACAGACTAGATGAGACATGGTGAGGAATGAAAGGACATAGTAGTTGAGAACATGACAGGGAAGGACAGACAAGATCAGACATGGTGAGGAATGAAAGGACATAGTAGTTGAGAACATGACAGGGGACAGACTAGATGAGGACATGGTGAGGAATGAAAGGACATAGTAGTTGAGAACATGACAGGGAAGGACAGACTAGATGAGACATGGTGAGGAAAGAAAGGACGGATAAGAGATCAGATGGTGAGGGGAAAAGGGCGAACGAGGACGCCACAGTTAAAAACAAAACACGAAAAGGTTAAACGGCATGGGAAAGAAAACGATGGATGAAGACGATGGATGGGAACATGGTAGCACGGACGATGAGGACAATGTGAGAAAGGCCAGTGATGAGGAGGACAATGTGAGAAAGGCCAGTGATGAGGAGGACAATGTGAGAAAGGCCAGTGATGAGGAGGACAATATGAGAAAGGCCAGTGATGAGGAGGACAATATGAGAAAGGCCAGTGATGAGGAGGACAATGTGAGAAAGGCCAGTGATGATGAGGACAATATGAGAAAGGCCAGTGATGAGGAGGACAATGTGAGAAAGGCCAGTGATGATGAGGACAATATGAGAAAGGCCAGTGATGAGGAGGACAATATGAGAAAGGCCAGTGATGAGGAGGACAATGTGAGAAAGGCCAGTGATGATGAGGACAATATGAGAAAGGCCAGTGATGAGGACAATGTGAGAAAGGCCAGTGATGAGGACAATGTGAGAAAGGCCAGTGATGATGAGGACAATATGAGAAAGGCCAGTGATGATGAGGACAGTGTGAGAAAGGCCAGTGATGAGGAGGACAATGTGAGAAAGGCCAGTCATAAATGAGGACAATGTGAGAAAGGCCAGTGACGATGAGGACAATGTGAGAAAGGCCAGTGACGATGAGGACAATGTGAGAAAGGCCAGTGATGATTAGGACAATGTGAGAAAGGCCAGAGATGAGGAGGACAATATGAGAAAGGCCAGTGGTGAGGACAATGTGAGAAAGGCCAGTGATGATGAGGACAATATGAGAAAGGCCAGTGATGAGGAGGACAATGTGAGAAAGGCCAGTGATGAGGACAATGTGAGAAAGGCCAGTGATGAGGAGGACAATGTGAGAAAGGCCAGTCATAATGAGGACAATGTGAGAAAGGCCAGTCATAATGAGGACAATGTGAGAAAGGCCTGTGATGATGAGGACAATATGAGAAAGGCCAGTGATGATGAAGACAATGTGAGAAAGGCCAGTGATGAGGAGGACAATGTGAGAAAGACCAGTGATGATGAGGACAATGTGAGAAAGGC
>CM065718.1:2213318-2215818 GCA_033310375.1 Conus canariensis | reverse complement strand
CCCACTCCACACTATCCAACACCCCTGTCCTCTCCAACCTACACCCCACTCCACACTATCCAACATCCCCTGTCCTCTCCAACCTACACCCCACTCCACACTATCCAACATCCCCTGTCCTCTCCAACCTACACCCCACTCCACACTATCCAACAGCCCCTGTCCTCTCCAACCTACACCCCACTCCACACTATCCAACACCCCTGTCCTCTCCAACCTACACCCCACTCCACACTATCCAACATCCCCTGTCCTCTCCAACCTACACCCCACTCCACACTATCCAAATCCCTTCCTCTCCCCCTGTCCTCTCCAACCTACACCCCACTCCACACTATCCAACATCCCCTGTCCTCTCCAACCTACACCCCACTCCACACTATCCAACACCCCTGTCCTCTCCAACCTACACCCCACTCCACACTATCCAACACCCCTGTCCTCTCCAACCTACACCCCACTCCACACTATCCAACATCCCCTGTCCTCTCCAACCTACACCCCACTCCACACTATCCAACATCCCCTGTCCTCTCCAACCTACACCCCACTCCACACTATCCAACACCCTGTCCTCTCCAACCTACACCCCACTCCACACTATCCAACATCCCCTGTCCTCTCCAACCTACACCCCACTCCACACTATCCAACAGCCCCTGTCCTCTCCAACCTACACCCCACTCCACACTATCCAACATCCCCTGTCCCTCCCAAACTACACCCCACTCCCTACACATCCTAACATCCCCACGTCCTCCCCAACCTAACACCCACTCCACACTATCCAACAGCCCCTGTCCTCTCCAACCTACACCCCACTCCACACTATCCAACATCCCCTGTCCCTCACCAACACACCCCACTCCACACTATCCAAACCCCCTGTCCTCCCCAACCTACACCCCACTCCACACTATCCAACATCCCCTGTCCTCCCAACCTACACCCCACTCCACACTATCCAACATCCCCTTCCAACTCCAACCACACCCCACTCCACACTATCCAACATCCCCTGTCCTCCCCAACCTACACACCCACTCCACACTATCCAACACCCCTGTCCTCTCCAACCTACACCCACTCCACACTATCCAACATCCCCTGTCCTCTCCAACCTACACCCCACTCCACACTATCCAACATCCCCTGTCCTCTCCCAAACCTACACCCCACTCCACACTATCCAACATCCCCTGTCCTCCCCAACCTACACCCCACTCCACACTATCCAACATCCCCTGTCCTCCAACCTACACCCCACTCCACACTATCCAACATCCCTGTCCCTCCCAACCTACACCCCACTCCACACTATCCAACACCCCTGTCCTCTCCAACCTACACACCCACTCCACACTATCCAACTCCCCTGTCCTCTCCAACCTACACCCACTCCACACTATCCAACATCCCCTGTCCTCCCAACCTACACCCCACTCCACACTATCCAACAGCCCTGTCCTCCCAACCTACACCCCTCTCCACACTATCCAACATCCCCTGTCCTCTCCAACCTACACCCCACTCCACACTATCCAACACCCCTGTCCTCCCAACCTACACCCCACTCCACACTATCCAACATCCCCTGTCCTCTCCAACCTACACCCCACTCCACACTATCCAACACCCCTGCCTCCCCTACCCTCCACCTACACATCCCCCACTCCACACATCCAACATCCCCTGTCCTCCAACCTACACCCACTCCACACTATCCAACATCCCCTGTCCTCCCAACCTACACCCACATCCACACATCCAACATCCTCTCTCACTACCCCACTCCACACTATCCAACATCCCCTGTCCTCTCCAACTACACCCACTCCACACTATCCAACATCCCTGTCCTCCCAACCTCACACCCACTCCACCCCACTATCCAACATCCCTGTCCTCCCAACAACTACCCCACTCCACACTATCCAACAGCCCCTGTCTCTCCAACCTACACCCCACTCCACACTATCCAACATCCCCTGTCCCCTCCAACCTACACCCCACTCCACACTATCCAACACCCCTGTCCTCTCCAACCTACACCCCACTCCACACTATCCAACTCCCTGTCCTCCCCAACCTACACCCCACTCCACACATACACACCCCTGTCCTCTCCAACCTACACCCACTCCACACTATCCAACATCCCTGTCCTCTCCAACCTACACCCACTCCACACTATCCAATCACCCCTGTCCTCCAACCTACACCCCACTCCACACTATCCAACATCCCCTGTCCTCTCCAACCTACACCCCACTCCACACTATCCAACATCCCCTGTCCTCTCCAACCTACACCCCACTCCACACTATCCAACACCCCTGTCCCTCCCAACCTACACCCACTCCCACCTATCCAACACCCCTGTCCTCCCAACCTACACCCCACTCCACACTATCCAACAGCCCCTGTCCTCCCCAACCTACACCCACTCCACACTATCCAACATCCCCTGTCCTCTCAACCTAACACCCCACTCCACACT